>VYXF01010576.1:0-155077 GCA_013397295.1 Polioptila caerulea
TTTTTCCTAGCAGTAATTATTCTGTAGTTGTGTCACATTTTAAAGCTTATCTATGGAATTTCACAACTTTTTTCCTCAGATACATTATTGGTTTTAATTTTTTTATTCTGTTCTGACTGATGTTTGATGAATCTTCTGCCAAAGTAGAATGGAAATGGATATTTGACATCTTGAAGAAAATGTTGTTTTCTGAGTTTCAGTTAGCAGTTGAATCAATTCAGCTTTCCTGTTGCCCCCAGTTAGATAACTATCCTATGGAGCAGAACCATTTATGCCTACTGCTTCAGGAAAAATATTTATTTGAAAATAAACTTGCTCTTTTCAGTGTTTGATTAAGATTTCCACCTACATAAGTATGCAATATTTTTACTACATAGTTAACTATTTTTATTAATATCATATTCAGTAAAAACAAACAAACAAAACCCCACAGCTTTTCATCAGGCATTATTAAACAGGTGCTGCAAACACTTTCTATCCTGGTATGTGCTAGAAGAATTTTGTTAACACACGGTGAAAAAACTTCATTCATTCATAGAATTACAGAATCATTAAGGTTGGAAAAGACCTTTAGGGTCAGTGAGTCCAAATGTAAATCCAGCACTGCCAGATCCACCACTGAACCTTGTCCCTAAGCTGCACATTTGCCTGACTTTTGAACACTTTAGGGGTGGTGATTCCACCACTTCCCTGGCCATGTCTGTTCCAGTGCCTGACCACCCTTTCTATTTTGTTTCTTCACTTTTCAACTAATTTATTTTGGCATAGATCCATAGTTGACTGCATAGCTCTTCTTGAAGGATGTAACAACCAAATTCACCTCATTTAATTTAATACCTAATTTTTAAAGCATTTTGTAGTTTCTCCATGGAAATTGTTAATTCATCCAGTTGAAGGGAGATTTGTGAAAATGAGTTTAAAAACTGTTTTAATGTTCATTACTTGTTTCAGGTCGCATTACCCAAACTTAACAAATCTTACCAGTAACACTGAAACCAAAAATCAAATACAATTAGTGAGGAAAGTGGTATTTTTGTGCATAGCTTTAGCTAAAAATAGGAAAGACCCTCAGGATATGGTGGTAAATCTATTTTTAAAAGAGAGCATTGCTATTTAATGAAATGCTGAGCCCAGGGAATGCAGTCAAGGATAATCAGAGGCACTTATCACCTTTGACAGGCTGCAGTATTTCTTACAGCTTTGTTTCAGCCTGTGACTTCTTAGTTCAGTAATTGAATACTTTCTGTGCTCATTTTTAAGGAAAACATTAAAGCTTAAAAAAAGCATAATAATAATTAAAACAAAAAAAAAAAGAAAAAAGAAAAAGTGTAGCTGCAGGGGATGGGAGCATGCTTGAAACATCAGATTTGAAATATTTAGATTCCTTAAATCAGACTTTCAAATCACAGGAGAGTAGTCTCAGTCCTTCATCTTTTGCAAGCCGCATAAACTCAGCTCAGTGCAGAATCATTGAAATCCCAAACTTCTTGTATCATTGAGTCACTTTGCTGGTGTTCAGAGCACACTTATTGATGGCTCACATTGTTCTTCAAGGTCCACGAAGAGCAGCTCTCTCCCCTGTGGCAGGACATTCTGCCAAGTGTGGACCTGCTACAGCCAAAAAAAAAGGAAATTCTCAAAGTCTGAGCCCCCATCACTGCCACTATTTCCAGTCTATTTTCTACTCTGAGAAGTGTCAAGTGTGTTAAAGGAGTGGTTGGGCTGTGATGAGACTGATCCAGTTTCCATCAGGAGATGGAGAGGAATCCATTAGCAGGCCCATGTGGAGAAGTTTCCTGATGAAGACCAGCATTGTTTGAGACCTCTGCATTCATGGTAATGAGCCATTCTGTACTACACTGAATGGCTGAAAATCACTGGTTTCTGCCTTAATGCACCTCAAATATATCCATCTTTATTCTCCTTCAGAACATCGTTTGTAAAGAGTGGGAAGGAATGCACCAAAGTTTGTTTTCAGTTAATAAGATTGAATAAGTGTTCTCTCAACACCAGCAAAGTGGTTCACTGATGAGAACTGCATGGGTAGAACTCAGCAGAAGCTGGCACAGAAGAACTGTAAAGAAACAGCTGTGGGCCAGTGGTAACACCTTCACTTTTGTCCCTTGCATTTTCCTATTGGAAGCTCTCTGTGGAGCTTTATTTCTTTGCATCTACTCCTTCTGACCTTGAGGGTGGGCAGCCTAAAGTTATTTTTGGATCTTTTGTGGGTGTATTTATGTGACACTGAGTTTTTTAAATTTGAAATGCCCAGTAGCTTTTTATAGCATTGTTAAAAAGGCAGTGGTTATGGCTCAGTGGTTAAAACTGAATTCTATTTTGCACTTAAAAGCTAAGATTTATCCTTTTAAGCCTTGTGCTAGCTTAATGGTTCAATGCAACTGGATGTTTGCTGGGAAGCAGCTTCTGGCTGCTTTGGTCTGGTTGTGTGGTTTTGTGCCTTAAAAAAACCCAAACAGGTACAGTTTGTACTGAGTGTCATCTTTATGCTCCATTTGTAGACATTTTTGAAAACCAGTGCATTTTCAGGGTAAAACCCAAGCCCCAGCTTTACCTGAAATAGCCTAAGGTTTGAATCAGCAATTTAAACCAGAAAAAAAAATAGATACCCTAACTACCAGCACATTAATCATTAAATTTGCAATATATTCACAATTGAAACTGCCCAGGGAAAGACTGATATGTAAGGTACTGGTAGAGAGGCAGTTTCACCAGTACTGACTTGCGTTTTGTCTTTCTGGGTTTTTTTCCCTGATGGGATTGAGAGAAGCTTGTCTTGGAATCTCATAAAATACCTTGCTTCTTCTGCACACGTTATTTGATCAAGGTCTAGGATCTGCAGGTATTTTTCTGTTAATAAAAGCTGGTTGTGGAAGCAATGCTTTACAGCAACTACGTCAGTTCCCTTTGTGTAGTTGGCTTTTGACGCATTTTTGTTGTTAAAGTAAATATAGATGGGCTTTTTTTATCTCTCTCAGTGATTGCCCCATGGATGCTTTCTGACAGGGACGTGTTTCCTTCTACTTGCCACCAAATACTTCAACTTCTCAATTGATTAATGCCCTTAAAATATGTGGGTATCTGCTGGAGGAGATGAATCTACCTGTGTCATTCTTAGCATGACATTGCAGCTGCATTTATTTTCCTTGCCGTCTCTTCTAGAATATTGCTTTGCTTGTGTTTTGAGAGCTTTGACAAAAATATGTACAGGGGGTTTGAATTTGTGGGTGTTGACTTTGAAGCTGTTGGGCTTTGATGGTCTCACTCAATTTTTGATGTTTGATCTTTCCTTGGTTTCCTCTATTCTGATGAAAATAACCAAAGTCTCAGAACACCCAGTCTTGAGGTAGATCTCAGTTTTCACAGGGAGAGGTGGAGCAAACCTCAGTCAAACTGCATTTAGGAGCCCCAGCCAAGGAGGAAAATTGTCCTCCTCAGCTTTGGTTGTGCCTGTGAGCATTTCTGCCATTGATGCCCCACTGCAGCCTCTGCTGATCTCCAGTAACTCCAGGGAATGCTCAGTCTCAGTCTTTCCATGAAGCTTCCACAGAACTTCCCAACAACACCTTGCAAACCTTTTCTCCATGACACAATCATGTTAATAGAAACGTGTAATCTCTCTGCATCCTTGAGATACCTGGAATTCTTCCCATCCACAGCATTATTCCCAACATGCCTGTTAAGGCTGATGTGCTGAATTAAGGCAGATCTCTGTCACAGCTGGGTTCAGTGGGCACGTCCTGCAGCTTAAATCTTGTTTTCTCAGAAGTGAGAAAGAGAGAAAGCACTCTGGCAGTAAGAAATCCCATTGTTTAGGAGCTGGAGAACAGGAGGATGCAGTTCCTTGTGCCTAATGAGGGCCTCTGAGGCTTGCCTTGGCTTTGCAAAAGCTGCCCTCAGTTCTCTGACCCTGTGATGGAGCTCCTGCAAGGATCTCCAGCTTCACAAGGAGATTGTCTTTCTCCCTTATCTGCCTTGAGGGCACTAGTTGAAACCCAGCAGGACTGGTGGCATCCCAGATCTTCCAGGAACCATCCTCTTTGTCACCTTCCCTCAGGTTAATGGGTGTCTCAACACCACTGTAGCCAGCACTGGTGGACTTTGCTAATTAGAACAACTGCTTTGCTCACCAGTTTTTCCTCCATCCTTCTCAGGAAAAGACTTATGAAAGCTGCTTGGAAACTCTACTCAATGTCTTCCTCACAAGGTTTCCTCTCATTTGAGAAGAACAGAGTTTTCCAGCAGTTATTTCATGCCAAAAAAAGAGAAAAAAGTACAGAGACTTATTCTGAATTTCAGGAAATTATGGTACAAGTTAAGTATTGTGATTGAGTTTGAAATAACATTGTATCCCTTCATGGGGAAAACTGATTTGTGTCTATCCATCTTCTGGAGAGGAGGGGGGCTGGTGTGCTTTTCATATTTTGCATGTTCTTGTGGAAATAGAATCAGTTTTTCATAGGTGAGGAGCCCTCACCATACCAGGATCTGTAGTTGGATTCTCTGTAACTCTAAGGCTGCATATGGAGGTCTCTGCACCAGTGGATATGGGCACTTCAGGTTAAGTGAGGGGGTTTTTTGTCATTACTTCAAGCAGGTACAAAGATTTCTAGAGATGATTGTGCAGCTGTTTCACTTACTGGAGGTAATTTGAGCCAGGCTATTTGTTTGATGGTGAGTCATGGTCAGCATCTGCAAAAAGGAGCCTTTCATCTTCAGCCCTTACCCTGGTACAGTTTTTCTCTGGTTAGGAGACAGGATCTGTGTCCCATGAAAGTGCTTTGGAGCTCTGGGCTCCGTCGTGTTCCAGGTCCTGGTGGATGCTCACAGTGTAAAGTGAAGCCCAAAGCATCTTGATGTGCTTGAGCCATTTCTGGATTTCAAACAAAAGAAGTAACATAAAAAATAATGTCCTTCACCTTGTTTTCAGCACTGAACACACCTGGAATTTCATGTGTGTGGGATGCCAACCAAAGCTTGAATTCTGCTGTGGGTGCTTTACTGGCCCAGCCCAGCTGTGTGTCTAATTCACTGGCTGGGATTAATGATGGATGCTTTACCTCAGCTCCAGCTCTTATTGAAAATGCTTTGGAAAGAACTCATCGAAGCTGCAGTGATTATATTCACATTATCATAAGTGAGTTTCCAGCAGCTGCTTGATCTTCTGATTTATGAAAATGCCCTGAAGTTCAGGAAGGAAGTGCAGGTCTGGGATCCCCTGTGCACTTAACTGAGTGGTGAACTTACCCCAAATCAGCCAGACAGGCACTGACAGCAGGAAAAGATGCAACTCCTCTCTTAATGGTGGTGGAGAGGCCAGAGAAGGATTTAACACCCAGCTTGAGGGAGTTGATGACAAACTCTGTAAGACCTGCAATACTCATCTGATTTTTTCCCTTTATCTGTCTCATTTTTTTTATATTGGATTCAGTTTGAACATTGAGAGAAGCTGAAGGGGGCCAGGGAATAAAATGTCCTTTTTTTGGGTTCCTTTCCAGCAGCATGTGGATGGGTCAGAGATTGAGTGAGGTGTTGAGTGAGGTTGTAGGGACTGAGGCTAAAAAGGTGACTTCACTCAGAGGTGAGTGGAAGCAGAACATAAACACTGAAGTGGACACAGGCATCTTAAAAGAACTTCAGATTTTTGGTAAATAAATTTCCATATTTATAAATGCTAATAACTGATAACCCACTGGTGTGCAGGAGTGTGATATGGAGAGTCATTATAGCCTGGGCAATGTATTGTCTAAAGAACTCTTAACTGAATTCTAGTTCCTTGGCCAGATTTTGTCCTTTGCATTTCCTCCTCTTCTGAGAATAACACTGACTTAGGAAAAGTTTGTTATTGATAGTGATGAATAGGAAAAAAACATTAATAATCTGAGTGTGGGGATTAGAAGACTGGAAGGATGGAATTAAATGATAAACAAAATAAATTTGATTTGGAGTCAGTGACCCAACAAACTTTAGGATAGTTTTTTAGAATATAAGTTCATATTAAACAAAGTGTTATTGTGCCTCAAGTTAACTCAATTTAAGCAATGAGCAATTATGGGCAGGGCAATGGTGTTATCTAAAGATTTGTAGATATTTTGAAAAAGCTTTTGTGCTGCAAAAAACTCTTATTAATTATTAATAGAACTGAGATTGAGAATAGCTGATTTCTCTACTGTAATAAAAGGGGTACATCAAAACACAAAATGTTTTTGTACCTTCACGTCATGAAACCTACATCTCTCCTAAAGCTGTCCCAAGAAAGGGTAATTTCTTCTTGTAGAAAGGCTTATGACAATAAAAATCACAAAACAAACCAAGTATTCACCCTTTGAGAAGAAAATGCATTCTGAAGTCTACCGACCTTAGGAGGAAATGAGGTTAAAGTGACATTGGTAGACTGAGTAAATATTTCACCATTTTTAAGTCCATGCACTTGGAAATCTTTAGGGTTTGGTGGTTTTTTTTTTCTCTTCTTACATATTTGATACCCATTATTGTTACAAGCGTTGTCTTTTTAGCTGCTTGATCAGACCTTACTGTTTTAGATCCTGACATGAATGTAACAACTCTGTTTCATTTTCCCCCCTGAATTAAGTTTAGATTTATTCCCAGGCATTACACTCTATATTGTATATTATTTATTATCCACTGGAGGGAAAAGCACAGTATGTATGTAAAATGAAATGAAAGGTGAACGTTACAAAATTCAAACCCATCAATTTTAAGGTAGGAGAGCATAGGCATCATGATGGAAGTTGTTAGTGAAGTCTTATTTTTCATTTGAGTCTAGGCTTATTAGGTAAACTTGGAAAGGGAAATTTGTGTTAAGTCATTGAGATGTTTTTTAAAATATCAATAATAATAATACATAAAGTACTGAGCTGGGCTGTGTTCTTTAAATAATTCTCTAATGTACTTCTTATTATTGTGTTTTGTGTTACTCACAAGCAGACTTTACCCCACCTCTTCCTACAGCAACTCTGCCAAGCCCAACAATGTCAGGCACAATAAATCTACATTACACTTCACCAATATTTCCTTTTTCCCTCTTGATATATTGATGGAAAGCAGCTCTTAAATGGGCATCACTAGCAGCTTATTTCAAGCTGTCACTTATTTTCTTTCTGAATCACAAGGACTTAAATAGGATGGGACTTCAGAATATTCAGTCATGATCTCCAGTATGAAGAAGAGAGTTTTAGAGGAGTAAGCTGTGGGGTGATGGTGACTGCTGATTACATGCTGACAGCAGGCAATACATACGTGTATGCAGGCTCTAATGATGGAATTTGAATTTATGTGAGGAATATTTTTATGTCAGTGCTCATTGTTTGTGCGGCTGTTCCATGTGGGTTCAGAGCAGCTTTGTTGTGCTCTCTCTCGTATTTTGATGTCTCCCTTTCTGGGAAGAAGTGTCCATCTGTAATTTGAAGGAGAGCTTCTTGCCATTTATCTGGCATTATCTGAGAGGCTGTGCAGGCTGGGTCCTGTACAGTGATATTTGCAAGCACATGGTGACATTAGACAGTGGTTATGTCTGTACTACTTGTCCTCAGAACAGGCTCACCAAAACAAGCCCTGGTTTTTGTCTTTCTCATGGCCTCTTGCTTTTCTCACTGCTGCTGTCAGCTACACTAACTCACTTATATTTGATCCCTTGTGCACAGGAACTGGTTTATACACATAATTAGTATTTAAAAATATCTGTAATTTTTAAAAGCTGTTTGTTCTTTTCATATAAATGGGTTAATTTTTTCCTAAGGCAATTTAAGCCATGTGTTTTTTTCATTTTCTGCATTTCCATGCTATTCAATCAAGAAAGCAAATCACTTTGTTTCCTTTCCAAGTCTCCATTTTAATTTGTGTATATGTATGACATAAACAATAAGCTGATTTTTCCAATATTGAAGTAATGATAGTGCTTCAACCAGTGTTTCTCAGCCTGCCTGGAAAATATGTTCCTATAGGATAAGAACTTTCTTTAGACAGAAAGTCACAGATTTGCCATTGAAATGGTATTATCTAAGAAACATAAAAAAAAAAAAAAAGAGAGATAAAAAGTGAGTTATTGGGAATTACTGGGAGGAAAATACCAATTTGGCTTAGGGTACAGAGGCTGTGAAAATGTTTGCCCCCCTTGGTTGCTGGACAGTCACAGAATTGATTTAATTCCAAAATGCAGTGTATGCTTAGAGCTGTCAGTCCATTTCTGATATTCTGATTCTCACCTAGATGAAAAATTAGTGCTTTAACTAAGTAGTGCTGTTCTCAAAATGGGGTGCTGATGGCTTTTTGCCTGGTTTAGCCAATTTCCAGAAAGGAAAAGCATGGAAAAGCCCTATGGGCAGAGGTAAATGTTGCTTCTCCTCCTCCTCTGCCTCCTGTCATCCAGGACTGTCCCTTCTATCTGCATTTTGGAATTTACTTCTGTCCCAGCCTGGGCTCCAGCTCCAGGGGCTGTGCAGTGGCACGAGGAGAAGGCTGAGCTGGTGCCTGCAAGGAGCAGATTTTGGCCTCAGTGCTGAGAATGGCAAGAGAAAAAAACCCAGATCTTGTAGGTCAGAATTGTGTGCACTGCACTTTTTTTTCTTCTTCTTTGCATTATTCCTTTTGATGATGCTTGTGATTACAAGCCAAATTACTTCCAGTTATTGTCACTCACATTTGGTGATTTGATCTGGTGATTTCCTGGGTTCTGGGGATCTCTGTAAAAGAACAGCCCCACTGAAAAAATGTGTGTAGGTACCCAGCTGAAGGATATTACAGCTAAAAAAAGAGAGGAAAACTACTTTTTATGACTTTGTACTCAGTTATGCATCATTAAAGTCTTGTATATTTAGGAGGGAAAGCTGTTTAGCCAATTTCCTACCATGTGGAAGTAACTTGATTTACAATGAAGAAAAGTGCTCTTTTTAGTAATATCCAAACTCCTAATGCACATTTTAGTGACATGTCCTACAATGTGTCATGTGCTGATTAAAGTTGAGTTTTGTCCTTTTTGGGAACGATTCTAATGTAGTGTAGTCAAAGAATTTAATTTAATTACATGTGTAATACAACTTTCTGCCTTTTACTTAATTGGTCTCGCCTACGTTGTTTCTGCCTATTAGATGACAATTTAGCAATTTCCAGTTTGTGTATCCCTGAGGGAGGCTCAATGGGAATAAATGGAAGTAAAAAATCTCTGCAGCTTTATTCCTCGATTTATTTGCTTGATGGCATCTCTTTTGTAGTTGTATGGAAGAAGAGAAATGGAGAATAGTAAGTAATAAAAGGAAATCTTTTGCAGGAAAGGCTTATATTGAGAACAAAGCAGATCGTGTAATCTTTGCTTTGTGTATTTACAGCATTATTTGCTTAGCATAGGATATATACACCCAATTTTAATAATAATGTACTTTCAGTTTCAGTATTAACCCTCTAATCCATTTATAATTTATATTTTAATTGAGTAACTCAGGGCAAATTAGTGTGTCAGAACCATGGTGACATCTCAGCTGTGGAGGTTCATAAAACTGTTGCACAATTTTGGGGTACAGTTTTTCTGGTAGTAGCAGTCTGTCCTTTTGGAATAATCTGGGTCTGGAATTTCTGTGTTAAATTGCTCTTTGTAGATGGAAAAGAACAAAAAAAAAAATATTTTTTTTTANGGTTCATAAAACTGTTGCACAATTTTGGGGTACAGTTTTTCTGGTAGTAGCAGTCTGTCCTTTTGGAATAATCTGGGTCTGGAATTTCTGTGTTAAATTGCTCTTTGTAGATGGAAAAGAACAAAAAAAAAAATATTTTTTTTTAATTGTCAAATTGGCCCAAAGCTCTGTGTGTGTTAATGTCTGTGCCCTCTGTGTTTTTTGGGGGGTTCTATCTTCTTTGCTGGAACTGAGAGCCTGATGGCACAGCATGATCTTAAGAAAAATCATGTTGGTGATCTATATAAAAATGAATTTCAACTCTTTCATAAGCTGGAAATGAAACTATGATAATTTTGCCATTCTTTAAAGGTAGAGGATAAATCTGATTCCTAAACAGGAATTCAGTTTAAAATAGATGCCTAAATCTAGATATGCCTGTGTTTTTTATAGTCAGAAAAGTCTAGTCAATGAGTGAAAAGTAGATGTAATTTTCATAAAAGAAATGGCAAAGCACTGTTTTCTATTTCAATGTCTTTGAATTTTACCTGGCAGTTCCCCATTTTTTTCTAAAGGAACATTTGTCTGGCAGATGTTTAGTTACTGTCATCTTCTGGATGTTTATTAAACTCAAAGGAATATTACAAATAAACAGAGAATAACAGAATCTTGATTAAAATTGTTTCTTAGTTCATAAAATTTAGATTTAGGTGAATGAAAAGACTTTTAAAATTTCTATGCTAGACATAAATGCTGAAAAACCTCACCTTCAATATTTAAATATTTTAAAGCATTGCCAAAGCTTTTAAATAATACCACATTAATGTTTCACTTGAAATAATCTCTTCTCAGTTTATGAAGCATTATAAAGGTTAGTCTAAAATCTCCATATTTTTTAAAGCTAGACATTTCCAAAGCTTTATTTCAAGTAGATATGAATGAAATATTTAAATGAAAAGTTATATCACTCCTTAATCATGTTACGGTATTCCTCATTTTAAGAAGAATATTTTCTCTTTAAAATTATGAAAATCCTGAAGAAGTTTAGTAACAGACTTCAAGTGATGCCTTCAGTGTAAACTTTTGATGGAAAGGTCATGTTTTGAGGGTTTTGTTTTAGATTGTTCCACAGCTGGAGGCTTTGTGCTTGCCATGATAAGAAAGGGTGTTTGGACAAGTAGACTTTTAAAACCAAGGTGTCTGTCTCAGACACCATTAGCTGACCTCTCATAACTTGCAGTATTTATAGTTCCTTTCTTCCTCCAAATGTGGTGAAGAAATCCATTCTCATATAAGACATTTGTGTATATGAAGTTGATAAGAAAGTTGCTTTCTAAGTGGCACCAAAAATCCTGGGTTTGCCTCTGAGATCCTTTACACAGCTGCATATTCTGTGAAAGCTTCCCAAGCATGACTTTGCTGAGAGGTGAAATTTCCCTGCCTAAAATTTAGACTGCAGTGTTCCAACTATTTCTGAACCACAGGAAGCAGGAGTAAAAATCCCCTTGGTCTCCTTTGACTTTGGTGGGTTTGTGTAATTCTCTTTACTTCTTTGAAGATGTGTTGGTCACTGCCTGGACATCAGGCCATGTGTGAGCAGGATCCATTGTCCATATATAATATTTGGTCTATACCACCCTAATTGCTATAGGGAGGTTAATGTGGCAGGAAACTGCTCCTAAATGAGTATCATTCCATCACAATAATTAAATAAATACTGAATTTCTAGCTCTAGTGTTCAGATCTGGATCTGGTGGACATTTGGCTTCACTGCCCTTTCCCAGGTGAGCTCAAGGCTCACTGAATAGGGGAGCAGCTGGCAGGGCAGTTATTTGGGGTGGTGATTTCCACATGGGGAGTTCTGGCTAAAATAACGAGGTGTTTTAGAGCTGTGCCTATTTTTGATAAACTGGTAGAGCACATCAGACAACTAACACAGCTGAGCAATATGTGGGGCAAAGTATGGGAAGGTAAATCAATATAAATGTGAGGAGATGAAAGTGAAGGCAGTCCCAGCTCTGTATTTGGCTGAAGCTGGACCCAGGGCTGCCAAAGGCAGAGGATAATGAGCAACAGAAGCAGCAGAAGCAGCACCTTGGTTCATTACCCATTACTGTCTTCAGTTTAAAACCATTATCCCTTGTTCTGTCACTACAAAACCTGATGAAAAATCTGTCCCCATCTTTCTTACAACCCTCTTTCAAGCACTGAAAGGTTGCTTTGAGGTCTCCAGGGTGAACAATCCTGCTGATTTGTTTTCTTAAAATAGCTTGTTTCTGAGCATGCTTCTAAACACACATACAGGTGTCATTGCTGGTGAAAGCATTAAATAAACTTCTAAAATTCACAGTGATTTTTGGAAAAAAAATTGTTTGGGTGCAATTGTGTGTGGGTGAGTGAGATGTGTATCATTACTGTTGTTAGTGCTGAGCAGGTGACTGCTGTGGAACCTGTGACACACGCTCACTGTGAGCAAAGATTTCTGGAGCATGATTAAAGCTTTTGTGCTTCCACTCATGTCTGTGAGCATTATTCCTGTCACTGGTTAAAGAATAAGTTCTGTAGGTTGAACCTCATGGACCACATTGCTTTGTTGGGAGGTGTTCACTGCTGGTTCTGGTGCTTTGGTTTCTTAAATTTAGGATGTCCTGGCTGTTCCCCCAGCTTTGCTCTTTTGCAGAGATTCTAGATTTCCTTTTTTAAGTATGGCATCACTCACCAAACTTGCATCTGGGACTTGAGAATCTGTAATAAAATCTGTGCAACTCTAGAGGTGAAGAAAATCAATGTCAGTGGCGAAATAAAGATTTTAAAGTCAATGGACTGGGTTAGCTTGAAATAAAAGACTATTCAAGGGGCTCACTGAAGAGTGAGTGCTCTGAACAAATATTGTGAAGGTTTCAGGTCTGATAAAATTATACAGGTTACACTGGGAAAACAGTGACTTGGAAAAGAATTTGTTTATTACACTGAATCCTCTTGAGGTGAACTTTTGCTGCAGTGCTCTGGGAAAAGAGAAAATGTTACCTTTGTGTATAAAAAGAGAAGACAGGCAAGTAGATGGTAAATTAATAATTCATTATGAATGTAAAGTCTATTGTATCTTGAAGTGACAGTCCATGGCAAAATGTGTATTCTTACACACTAAGCATTCATGCATCCTATAATTCTACTCAAAAAATGTTTGACTTGCTTCCTTTGTGAAAAACTTAGATTTTTCCTTATGTTGTATGTGAAGCTCGGTATCTGCATTTTCCCTTGAGTATTTACTGGGATGGATTGTTCTCATGTGAAGAATTTCCCAGATGTACAGGCTGTCCTGGGGGTTTCTGCCCCCTAGTTTGGTTTTTGAGTAGGATCTCAGCATCTTCTCTGAAGTGACCTTCCAGTTGTGTGCCACATGTCAGAGTCATATTCCTTTAAAAGAGGAGCACTTGGAATTTGGGAATTTTTCTTTTTTTCTCGTAGTGAATTGATGCTCCAGGTTTATCCTGTGCAGGAGGCTGTGAGATCCCTCTGAGTGTTTTGGGGTGCTGCTCACACCAAACTCCACTCCTTTGGATCATCCTACAGGGCTCTGGGACCAGCAAAAACCATCAGTGCTGGGCCAGGACCGAGCCCAGGCTGGGAAATGATCCAGGGGTCAGCATTTCTGGTTTCTTTGGGACATTCCAGGAGCAGAGACATTTGGTGGTCTTGTCCCTCAATGCTCAGTGTGAGCAGAGTCAGAATTAAAATGGGGTTTGCACCAGGTGGGCACCTGGTTCCTTCTCTCGAGGCCCCCTCATGAAGATGCTTTGAACAGAAGTGCTGACCTCGTTCCACTCTTATTTTTACTGTTCATATTTTGGGGTGGGCAATCTTCTCAAACCTTTCCCGAGGAGATTCAGACAGCTGGAGTAGTGATAACTAGGCATGACTGTAGAATTGAGGTTTTCTGGCTTGTTTGTTATATCTGGCACAAAATTCCATGTTTTTAATTTGCATATGTTTTCTTCTGAACTTCCTGATATACGAAGGCAATAATAAAGATGAGCAGCTGAATATGAACATATATATTTTGACATTTATTTATCTGGTTGTTAGTATTCCACTGAGAGGGAGGTAGGAGGTACAGTGGCATTATTTTGGATAAAGAGAATTTGGAAATCCTTGTGTAGTTCAGCTGTGATAAAGGGAGGATATTTAACTCAATCTTTAAGTATTACTGTACTTAGGCTTTTCAAAATTTCCTAATGAAAGGCTATTGATTAATGGTCTTTTATTCCCCCTATGGAAATTGGTGTATTCATAAAGTAGGTTATAATCATAATTATTATTATTTTAAATTTCCTGTTTCTTTAGGTAGCTAACAGCTTTGCTGCATGGTGATTGCCATGGGAGTCCAAATTATTTAAATGGGCAAGTAAAAAAAGAGGCAAGTTGAAGTTAATTGTTCTTCCTCTTCATTTGCAGTTTATGGTTTTCAGATTTGGAGTTAGGAATTAAGAAGCTATATGCCCAGCACGCATAGTATAATCACATTTAAGAAGAAGATTTATGTAGCCAAGTATCTCTTAGCACTGCTCCATTTTCAAATATTACATTATTTCCAGTGGAACAATTCTTTCCTAGTTTAACTTTTTGCTGTCCACAATGTTGTCACTCAGATAAGTCTAAGCTGTTGAATATTGCAACTTCAGCACTACACTTTGACTTTTATCTCCTCTTCAATTATGTTAAATAAATAATTAAATTCTAAATGCAAATTTTTAAATTTAATTGACCTTCCTCAAGATTAATGGAAAAATTTATCTTCTACTCTGCATGGTTCAGATATTAAAGCCATCATTTTTCTTTCTGCAGTCAGTTTTAGGCCAGGAGGAGAGATCATTACTTGTGGGTCACTTGAGCTACTGAATTTTGCAGTTGTATTTTATAGTAGTGAATGAAATACAGCTTGCACTTCTAAACCTGTGAAGTAATTACAAGTAAACATAAGGTATATGTTAATTTGCATTACTTTACATTATTTCCTACCAATGATATGTATGTATGCACCTCACAAGAGATTTGATTCTTGAGGTCCATCTTTACCTGTAAATTATTATATATTGGGGCATCACTTCCACTTTGATACCAACTTCAGGACTTATTTATTTAGGATGTTTAGGGTGAAATTATGTGCACCTGAAACATGAGGTTATATATTACAAGTGAGATTGCACAATGAAAGTATCAGGCAAAGTTTTAAAAGGAAACTTGCCTTATGCGTTTTTTTCCCTCTTGAATATGAGAACATCCTCACTCCAAGTTTTCCTGAAATTTAAAATCATTGAGTGTACAGGGACTCTTCATGCACAAAAGCATTCTGCATAACATGGTCTGGCACAGTGTCCCTGCTGTCTACTTTATATAAGAAAGGAAGATGAACAGGAAGCATAATATTGAATAAAGTCTCCAACTGCCTCCTGTCAGCTTCATTTTGGAAGCAGCTTGCAAACTCATCTGTGGATGATAGTATTTAAATAGGTAGTTAGCCATGAGGAAGAGTTTTTGGGTTCCTGTTATATTGTTTCTTCCTAAGGATAATTAAATAAGGACTATCTCTATATTTTATTCTTCCAAGCTAAGCAGCAGTGTTTTATTTACTTAATGAAAGATGAAATCTACTTATGTTGACCAGATTGCTGCTTTTCTTTTAATACCATGCCTGCTCTTAACCTCGTTTTATTTGGAGAGTATCACATAATTAATTTCACTTTATAGATTTAGAAGAGGGCATGGAAGGATCTGAGGCTTGTCACTGGTGGATGGGATGAGCCTGGGACCTGCCCACTGTCCCCCCATGAACAAAGGCAGGAGTTTGCAGCACCCCCAGTGATGCTCTCATACTCAGTTTTTCACCTATTAATTTCCTCTGCCATTTCTGTGCATCTGTCAGTGCTGCTTGATTTTAACTGGCCCTGCTTTGCAGAGGGGGATTTTGGCTCAGGAGCAGTCCTGATGTCATTTGCAGGAAGTTCTTTTCCTCCCTGCAAAACCTTTCTGAGCGTTTTGTTGTCAGGGCAGGGTAGGATTTCCAGTAAAGTTGCATCTGTTTTTTTGAGAAGAGGTGAAATGAGCTGTCCAGTGCCTTTAGCAGCTCTGCACTGTGACTTTAATAGGACTTTAGGTGACTGTCATTGAGATGTTGGCTGTGCCATCAGGTTTGTCACTTTTTTCCCTGTAAGCCATGCTGACAGGTGACGTGAGATGATACTGTGCAGACACATCATCAGCATTGCCAATGAGCTGACCTTCTCCTCTTCATCCATTTAATTTGTATTTGAATAATTTGCATCCCTGTAACGATGCTCACTTGTCTGAGGAGCTGTCACAGCAGCTTGGGCTGGTTTCGTGACAAAACCCCATAGTATCAAAACACAGTTGTTTCATTATTCATGAAAACTGTTGTTGCTTTATTCCTCCTCCTGCTCAGACAAGTTTGGCCAGAGAGAAACAAAACCTGTTTTGCATTTGCAGGATTGGATATTTAATTTTTTTTTTTTTTTTTGCATAATGCAGTGTTTTTATACAAATATCTCATTATTTATTGAAAACTCATCTAGTCGGAAATTTGGATAGCTCCCCAGGAGGCAAAGAAGTTAAATTGGAATTCTAGTCCCTTTTCCTGGAATAAGTTTATTTCTAAACTTTAGAGTTTTAAGATCTTCCCTGTTTTCCCTGATACATAATTACTGTGAAGGGCAAGGAACAGGTGCCCTTGCACAATGTGAGCCATCATTATCCTGGCTGTTTGCAATAAATTGAATGCCTCTTTCAGACTGAGTTGTCTATTTTTACCTTTTTCTATATAGATTCCATAGATTCTTGTATATCACAACAAGCAAGGACAAACTTGGGGAGAAGTGCAGAGGGCTCTTGACAGGAAACAGGTCACAGAGTAACTGCAGAAGACAGCAGAGAATGACTTTTTTGGCTAAAATACATTTCAGTCTCATTATTCTGATGCACAGCCCAGTGACAAAGTTGGTGATGTTCAAAAGGTTGCCTTTCTCTGCCCTCTCCTTCTTCAGAATGAGGTCCATGTGATCTCTAGACATCACTTAAAAGTTGAAAAGATCCTTTTTTTCATTGGTGATTATAATTCATTGTCCAGCTTATCCATTTTCTCATTCCATCAACTGGCTCTGGGAATTGTCCACTCCCTGGTGAAAACCATCTCTTAAGATGGGAGAAATATTCATATTTAAAAAGAGAGTGAAGAAGCTGGGTTTGAGTAGGGGTACATTTTTCAGGATGAATGACTGATTTAGGTTATGGTATTTAGTTTTTGTTTTGATTCTTGTGCAAAGCCTTCCCATGTACTACATGTTCCATAGGCTGAGGAAAAAATACTGAAGCAACGTTACAGATAAAAAATGCAGAGACAAAACTTGAAATGAATATTTTTAGCACAAGAGGAAGCAGAATACGGATGATAAAAGGCAGATACGTTTAAGAAAAAGAGCAAGGATTTAATTCTGTTGTGCTTTACTTTGAGAGGAACTATAGTCTTGAAACATTTTATTTTATCTCTGTTTATTGCTTTCATATATCCTACCTAGAGCTGTGTTCATAGTGCTGTTTTGTGGAACATTTTTCTCTCTGTTGTTCTCTTTTACTCAGACTCTTCACTTTCTAGCTGGCAAGTGTGTCATTGGGGGTTTTTTTGTAGCATCTCATGTGACATGAGGTGCCACTGTGCTAAATACAGTATAAACATTCTAAATAAAAAACATGGTTAGAAGATTTGAAAACTTAGTGGAGTACTGAGAGCCCTGTTTACTAAAGTTTTCCATAACTTAGAGCTTAATAAAAGTTACTTCAAGCTGAGATGCACAATGAAGAGTTAAGAACAATCTAGGCTATATTCCTAAAGCTGATGTGGATTTATTGGAGGCTGTTGGGGTACAAAGTGCTTACATGCATATTTAAGTTCCAGACAAGAATTATCATATTGCCAGCAACGATCCTTCAGCAGAGGAATGCAATCTGAATGCTGCAGTTGCATATTAAATATTGTTAGGCAGGAATATTTTTCTCAAATATCAATAACTTAGAAAAGTGCAGCACTAATTAGATGGGAGCTGTTTTCCTACTCCCTTTGGAGATGGATTCTAAATACTTCTGACTGTCCAGAAGCAAAGGCTATTTGTTAAAACATGGCTATAGGAAACTAACTATATTTCTGTGAGATTATAACTATAACTATATTTCTGTGAGATTATAACTATAACTATATTTCTGTGAGATTATAAACATTATTGTGTATATCATAGAAATCAAGAACTGGGTTTGCATCTGCTCACGTACTACAGAGGGGTGGAGTGATCTCAGAAACAAAGACTATGAAATTCAAAATATTCCAGTTGTGTCTTCCACGTGCATTGCCTGTGCAAAATCCAGGAAAGCCGTCCTGCCTTTGCAGAATCAAATCACACTTCAGTGCCAGTAGGAATTGATGTTGTTAGTCATAGTTTCAGGCCTGGTAATTTTTTTTTCAGAATCCACTTTTCTGATTTTATCTGGGTGTTTTTCATTATGGTCTTTATTTCTGGCTTGATTCTGGCAGTTACTGTGATCCACTTTTATAACTCATCTTTAGTTTTTGAATGTGCCCAGCACTTGATGGATTCTGCATGCAAATGAAGAACTTCTAATGATCTCTTGCTACATTAAAAATAGCCAAAACAACCCCCCCCTCTTAGAGAGGAACAGATTAATTCCTCCGCCTTTGGGACGTGAGGATCAGCAAAGATGCAGGCTGCAGAAGTGGGAGCTCATAGAAACCTTTGCTGAGTGCTGCATTTGAACTTTTTTATCATAAAATCATAGAATGCTTTGGGTTAGAAGGGACCCTAAAAGCCATTTTGTTCCACCCCCCTGCCATGGGCATGGATTCCTTCCACGAGAATGCTGAGGGGGGACCTTCAGAAGCTTCTCCTCAGATGTCAGTTTTTGCTCAGTGTTGATATTTGAATTCATCTCTCACTGCAAACTTCACAAGCTCTAGATTATTCCTTGTAATTGCCATCTATTTTCACCCAGTTTCTTTTGGGGTCAAGATTCTTTTAAATTAATGGGAATTATAGAAGATATTTTTCTGGTCTGGAGGGATTTCAAAGCTCTTTCTTGTTGACATTTGTTACTGGTGTTTTCCTTTTGGCAACATTCATAGAGTACATTTCCGTCTTTCTATGGGGAAATAGATAAAAGGAAAATATTAATCCTATGTTTTTGTGAAATGTCCTTCCCAGATTACTTCTCAGTTTATAGTTGCATTTCATCCTGAATGGTTTTCAAAGCTGTTGTTTGGTCTCCTTAAGTGCAAAGTCATCTCAAGAGCAATATATTTTAATTCTTCCCTAATTATTTTTCTATTTCAGACAATTCAGGAAATTAAAGCTGTTTTGGCAGCATACTATATTAGATCTTCCATAACCACATTTCATGTGATGTGAGCTGGTCTAAATTCCCTTTTAGATTAGATTAGTGATTCTAATTTAACATATCAGTATTGAGTATGCATTATAGTGTACTATATTTAATTTGATTACCTTTTATGCCTTACCGTACATTTAATAAAGCAATTATTTAACCATTTGCTACCAATGAATTTTACTGTGATATTGAAATTAATGTGGTCTGTAATTCATGAAGATGCACAAAGCAGGAGAGAAGTGAAGTGTCTTCTTAAAAAATAATCAAGGGCCACATTAAGGCCCTACTTCTGTGGTTATTCTGTGTTTGCTTCCTGAGTTTTGCAAGGAAAGGTGAGGAAGTTGCCTTGTGAAACCACTGGACTCTCCAAGTGTCTTACAGTTCACTTCAGGAGAAACGTTCATGTATGATATTCTGCTTCCCTTTTGCATGGGCTGGTATTAATAAACAACTTTAAATAGTATATTTCTCAGCTTTTGGCCCACTCTCGTTGCTTTTTTCAGCAAGTCTTGAGCACACCAGGAACTTTCACCTACCAAGAGTGGAGGCAAGTGAACTTCTACACAACCACTATGAGGTCATCTGCTTGCAACTGCAAAATAAATGCCTTGTGCACCACTCACTAAGTCATCAAGATGTTGACTGGTGATTTGTAAAACATTTTTACCATCAAGAGGCTCAGACTTCTGCTCTCAGTAGCACAAACCATATGGTTTATATATCATTAATTACTGACTGGGTACCGCTGAAACCAATGCATTGATGTTGCAGTGCCTGTGTTCAAGTGGTCTGCAGTTTCTGCAGAAGTAATATCAACAAGAATGATGTTGTTGGCTTTTTTCTTTCTTTTCCTTTGCTACAGCATGGCCATCCAAGTGGACAAGTTCAATTTTGAGAGCTTCCCAGAATCCCCAACGGATGGAGCGCAGTTGGCGAATGCAAAGCAGCTGGAAGAAGAAAGGCAGCAAGCAAGAGGTCTGGAGATTAACAGCAAGCTGAATATTTGCTGGAAAATTATATCCTTTCGTAAATACTTGCTTTAAAAGTATATAAATAGATGCCCTCTGATACATTTTATTTTATAATTCAACTCACTTCACAGCAGTGTTACTGAAAAGAAAAGTAATTAGAACTATGAAGCTTATCATAATTATAGACTGTTTAAGGTTAATTGTGCTGTATATTATTTAGGCGAGGCTTGGGTCATCCTATAATGGCTTTTTCTGAGTCACTGAGCATGTCATAAATCCTGTGTGTTTTTCCCAGCTTGTAGGGAACTGAGGAATTGTAGTTAGGATTGATGAGTAGTAGATTCATGGGGTCAAATTTTTCTATTCTTCCCCACACTGAGTAACTGAATCATGAAGAAATTAATGAAGCTGGATTTAGAGAGTTTGCATATATTTAATTAAATTTGGGTAAATCAGAACATATTAGAATAATTTATTTCCAAGTCCTCTTTATAGATTTAGTAATGTATCTAATCTTGGGTAGCTTTTTAAGGCTTAGACAGGACTTGTGTGATGACTTAGTCATTCTAAACATAAAATCCCCACAATAATTCTAAATGCAGCAAAATATTGCCTTATGATTATTAATAAGAAATTGCATTCAGTTTAGAGTTAAAATAAACCAATGGTGTTGCTATAAATTTCGTGATTTCTATAAAAAAATCTTGTGCTTGGCTTGTCAAAAATACACTTTCTCATGATTTTCTTCAGGAAACATTCTGTACAGCAAACAGTCCCCCAGCCATGTGATGGTACTCAGCACTTCCCAGGAGATTCATATTTTTCACTCAGATCATCCTTGAATTCACATGATAGGGGGTGGCAGAAGATGAGGGAAGAATGGCAATCAAATCATGCTTTATCTGTTTGTGCTTTTAATTGTACTTTTATCCAGTGATCTGAAATGATGTTTCATTATTAATTATTGTGAGGAAGAACTTCTTTACTGTGAGGGTGGCTGAGCACTGGGACAGGTTGTCCAGAGGGGCTGTGAAGTTTCCTTTCCTAAGAAATATTCAAGAGCTGTCCTGGACACAATCCTGTGCTCTGGGGACCCTGCTTGAGCAGGAGGTGGACAAGATGACCTCCAGTGGTCCCTTCCAACCTTAACTGCCCTGTAATGATTAAATCAGATCAGGATTTGTCAGAGGCAAGTCTTGAGACAAAAATGAGATTCCTAATGCCTGGTTCAGTCCAGATTCCCCAAGCAACATTTCAGAGAGAGCTCCTTTTATGCAAAAATGTCAATATTTAACCAGAACTCACTTAGAAAATGTCTGCGTTGTGGAAAGATAAAAATATTCTATGATAGCACAGATGAATTCTTACACTGGAATTTAGTGCATAGTTGTAATCATTTTGTCAAGGTGTAAAAATTCATCCTCACTCATTCCAGTTGCTGGGCAACCCTGTTTGCATCCATCCTTTGTTCTGCATTTAAACCCAGTTTTGAGCCCAGAACCATTGTGGCTGACATGAAAGTCAGTACCTTAGAAACCAGTAGAGCAGTGTGTGGGTTCTGTGTGTTAAATTCAGTGTAACCATTAGTTTCTGTCACGATTGTTCTCTCTGTTCCAGGAACTAAAACTCATCTAATTAATGAAAGGCAACAAGCTTCATATGTGCCTGGAAATCCTTGAAGAAATGTGTACATTCTCTTCCAGGTGTCATGTCCCAACTAGAGCTGGTCTTTCTCTTAGCATCATAGAATCATTAATGTTGGAAAAAATCTCAAAAGACCTCCAAAATCATCAAGTCCAAACTTTGACCAAATACCACCAACTAAACCACAGCACTGAGTGCCACGCTGTGTTCTTTTTTGAACACTTCCAGGGATGGTGACTCCACTCCCTCCTTGGGCAGCCTCTTCCAGTGCTTGATAACCCTTTCCATAGAGAAATTCTTCCTGATGTCCAACCTGAACATCTCTGGCTTCATCCTTTTCTTTCTTGCAGCAGTATTTAGATGTGAACCAGTCAGTAAGAAAAATGTTCTTCTCTACATTCTGCTAAGTTTAAGAAACTTGGTTTCTGAGATATTTTTCTCCAATCAGAGTGATTGGACACAGGTCAGCAGAGTTTAGAGTGATGGACAGACAGGTAGAGAAATGGATGGATAGTTCAGCTGCATTAGCCTTTCTTCCCTCAGGACTCAGCCTCAGTGCAGCCAAAAGAGAAAGAGTATTTGCAAAATTCCAAAGGGGTGGAATTACTGATATTTCCTACTGGAGGAGGCGTTTTTGCAAGTCTCTTGAATGGTACTGCCAAGTGATTACTTTGTTATCCATCATCTCAGAACTACTTAGAACTCCCCAGATAACTTTTCTGTCCTGTGTGCATGACATGGGAAAGTGATGGGCTGAGGTGATTTAGCATCACAGAATCTGCCCTGAGGTGAGATCCAAGGCCCACATCAGATGCTTACACAGGCAATTATTAGGAAAGCAGGGATGAGACAATTGAAAGCTTTTTGGCCAAGGACAGAGTGGCCCAACAGAGTGAGGTGCTGTGTGTTTGTTACAGACTGCCCAAACAAGAAACAAAGCTGGATGAACTTTTCTTTAAGGACTGAAAGAAGTTTTCCAGTTGCAGGTTAGCTTATTTCTGAAATACTTTAGGGACAATTTTTGTGTCCATGTGTTGGATGGTTTGATTTGGTACGTGCTGTGTGGGATCTGCTCACTCAACAAATGATGCAGCTGGAGGATTTGAAGTTTGATGTCAGCCTTGGCCGCAGCTGTCCTGAGATGATGGAGCTCCATATCCTGAGGGAAGTGAGGAGGGCTCATGGCAGGATAAAGACTCTGGACTTGAGCAGAGGGCACTTTGGGGAAGGCAGGATGGGAAAGGATGCTGGCCCTGGTCCCAGTGGAGTTGCTGGGCCTCCAGGAGCATTCTCCTCAAAGCCTGAGAGTTACAGCAATCAGCAAAGTCCTTGTGACCCTTTGAGCAAGGTGTGTCATGAGGAGACTGATAAATTCCAGTTAGGTACTAGGAAAATTCCTTTTCACAATGAGGGTGCTCAAAGACTGGAACAGGTTGTCCAAAAGTGCTGGAAAATTGCTGTCTTTGAAGATGTTAAAAAATTCTGGACAATGCCTTGAACAGCCTGGTGCAATTTCAGTATTTGCTATGCTTTGAGCACAGAGCTGGACAGTGACTCTGGAATTGCCTTTCAATATAAATTATTCTGTGATTTGTGCAGCTGGGCAGAGGGCTGGGTCAGGGAGTGACTTCTGAAAACTAAACTCTTTCCTTCCTCCAGCTTCTGCTATCCCCAGGTTTGATTGCAACCAGAGAAATTCTCTAATGTACTGTGAAAGAATTGCTGTTTCAATGAAATGAGACTATAACATTTTGGGGTCATTTTCTTGAAAATATTCTAAACCTGGCCCTAACAGCCTTTAAAAAAGTGAGACAGACTTCCAGTGCCACCTTAAATATCATGTTCCATTTTTAACTTTTCTAATAGTTAGGCTTTTTTTTCTTACTTCAGCCTTAATATCTGTGATGTATAGGAAGTCTGTCCTATTTGCAATGTTTCCTTATATTTTTTGGATTGCATTTTGTGCCCTTTTCTCAGTTTTTTGATTCTCATATTTAAACCTAATTTCCAAATTTTTTTTCAAAGCACATTTCTTTTCAGTCATATTGCTGGTTTTGTTCTGCACTACAGCTCTATTTTTTTCAATATGTGGCATCCAAAGCTGGAGGCAATACTTCAGGGGAGATTTCTCACAGAATAAAATTTTACCTTCCAGGTTTCAGAGATGATGCTTACTCTGAGAACTATTCTTTGATTCGATTGTCTGATTTTTTTTTTTTTTTGCATGTGGTCCAGCATCACTGACTGAATTATTATTCCCAACTTTCATTTATAGATTTGTTGATTTCTTCTAGGGTGGTACTTGGAACTTTTTGTCATTTCATTCCTGTGTTCTTCATAAGTTCCACTCATTTATTAGGTTTGTGAACAGTGATATCTTTTCCAAATACATTAAAATTATGAATGTTTTTGTATTTCATCATTGAAGCAGCCAATCAGCATTTTGAAATTATTATCTATCAGACAGAACCTTGAGTCATGTAATTTACTTGACAGCAAATCACTGATAACTTATTGAAATTCACTTTTATGTGTCTATTCCACTTTTGATGACTTCAGCTTGATCATAAATATGAATCATCAGTTATCAGTTATTACATCTTGTGGAACTTCTGTACAAAAGATTGCTTTAAATTTCTATGCTGCTTCTTATTGTTTGCAAAAATAACTGTTGTTTAAGATCCTAAATAACTGCTTATAATTAGTTTTAATATTAAAATACCACAATAATAATCAAGCAGAAAGCTTAAAATATGAATAAGGCAACTGCTCTAAGTAAAATGTGCAATTCATGCAGATTTATTTTTAATTAGTATAATTCTTATTTATGAACATTTGCCATTTTTAATGATTATATGCATTGTCCCACCTGCATTTATTTGCAAAGGACATATGTATTGAAAATAATTTATTTTAGGATGCAAGATGTGGAATGCTGTAGGGAGAAAAAACATGATCAGCTTCCAGATAGAAGCCATTTTTTAAAACCAATTGTCTTTTTAAGCAGTAGGGTTTAGGTAACAGACTGTGTCGAATTGAGAGTACCCAGCTACACATGAGGCAATCCAGAGAGTGGAAAAGACCAAAGCTTTCCCTGGGGAAATAACTGGTTCATTTGACTGTCATTTAGGTTTTTGGTATGAAACAGTTTATATCATATTCAATCTGTTGCTACAGAAACGTGAAATAAGGGTGTCAACTGTGAAAAATTAGGTTTTTAGGTTTGTTTGTTTCTTGGGTTTTTTTAAACAGCATCTGGTGATTATATGTTTGTTAGCTCAGTGGCCCCCACTGGGGCTGATTTGATTGTGCAGATGAAAAGATCTTGAACTGTTAAATATGAACTCCTGTGCTGGAAGCTGGAAGTCGACCATTTGAATCCTGGCTGGTGCCTGTGTTATTAATAACAAAGATTTAATTTTAGGAAATGAGGCCTGGGTCAGCAATGTGGCTCCTTCAGAAGAGCAGGTTTGTGATGGCAGTGAGACCTCAGCAAAATGTGTGGAGATTTAGTTAAGTAGATAGAATCTGCAAGGTCAAACTTAACCATAACGAGTCTGCACTCGTGTTTATCTGGGCAGTTTTTTCAATAAATTTTAAATCCTGGATCTTACACTTGTGTCTTTTATCAGCTTTGACTTTGAGCTAAGAATAAAAGGGTATCTTGGCAACCCCTGTTCAACTCCTTTGCTTTCATTGACTTCTAAAGGCTTTGTCTTAGGCAAACTTTGGAGTTAAGCTTTTCTCTCTTGTTCCTTTTTTATTTTCTTATTGCATATTTTAGTCCCATTTCATCTCCAAGGTAATGAGTTTGTTGCAGTGTTCAGTTCCATATTTGTCCTATAATGAACAATTTTATGTAATTGTCTGATAACACAGTCAGGAGACAAAGATCAGTGTTATGGAGTTCCATGATGCAGATCCCTCTCCAGGTCCATGTGAACACATAATTCCTTTATGTGTTTATTCCTTTGTGTTTTAACAAGTCCAATTCTTTGGTTGCATCTTAGCCTTGCCTTTCCCTCCTCTGCCACCAGACTCCATTTTGCTGCTTCATTCAATGATCTCATTAGATAAATTCAATTTTTTTCCTTAATACATAAGTCAAATAATCTGTGCATGGCTTAACCATTTAAATGCTACATTTTTCTTTCACATGGAATTGTGAAAATTGGAATTTCTCATCAGTTCTACAATCCATTGCCACGTATCTAAGATAAACTAATATCATTGATTTGTTTGGCAAATACACAAATAAAACTGTGAACCTCCAGATTAATATACAAGAACACTCACTGAGCTATTTCTATCTATAGAATTTATTTTGCCACAGGATGACAATAAGCAGTGGGCTAAAAATGAGCTTGGTGCTTGTGATGGAGTGAGGAAATTTATTTATCTGAAAATTTGGGCTGTAAAAGCTTAAACTGCTTTTGGGATATTACATGATTTTCTTTGTTAATCAGTTTGTGGGTTTTTCTGGCGGGTTTATTGTTTTGTTGTTTAAGTTTTGGGTATGCTTTTTAACTTTTTTTTTTTCCTTTTGCAGAAGCCTTTTAGTTTGATTTCTATTTTTTTTTCTTAAATATATGACCAAAGAAACATCAGTAGTATCACAGAATGGTTCAGACTGGAAGGGACCACAGGGGGGTCACTGGTGCCACCTCCCTGCTCCAGCAGGGCCATCCCAGGGCACAGACACAGGATTGTGTCCAGAGGGTTCTGGAATATCTCCAGGGAGGGGAAACCCCACAGCCTCTCTGGGCAATCTGTTCAGTGCTCAGTCACTGCACACAAAGGAAATTCTTGCTCATGTTCAGGTGGAGNGCCATCCCAGGGCACAGGCACAGGATTGTGTCCAGGCAGTGCTGGAATATCTCCAGGGAAGGGAAACCCCACAGCTTCTCTGGGCAATCTGTTCAGTGCTCAGTCACTGCACACAAAGGAAATTCTTGCTCATGTTCAGGTGGAGCTTCCTGGGCATCAGTTCCTGCCCATTCCTCCTGTGCCATTGCTGGGCACCAGGAGCAGAGCCTGGTCCCTGCCCTGAGCCCTCCCTGCAGACACTGACAGGGATGAGTCCCCTCTCACTCTCTTTTTTAGGGCTGAACAGCCCCAGCTCCCTCAGCCTTTCCCTGCCAGAGAAGTGCTCCAGTCCTTAAATCACATTTTGTTGTCCTCCACTGGCCCTGCTCCGGGAGCTCCATGTCTCTCCTGTCCTGAGGAGCCCTGAATGGACACAGCACCCCAGATTTGCCTCACTGCCTCACGTGGTTTTATGTTCCAGGGGGAATATTCTGCATCAGAATACATGGGGCTGCTTTGGCAGCATTTAGCAATGATAAGGAATGGAGAATCACCTGTTTTATTGTAATTTTATGGTGTTACTTGAGACATTAGGCTTTCCATGAAGCTCTAAACAGTGAAAATTTGTAATATTCCAGGCACCACCGTGAGTTTGTTGTAGGTAAATTACAGTAAAGTTAGTTTAATGTTACAGTTAATGCCAGCCACTCTGTTTTAAAGCATCTTTTAAATACTGCCTTTTTATTAGTGTTTTCTCTCACTTATAGTCCTTAGATTAAAGATGTGATAACAGAATTATTTATCAGCTGTTTCTGTGAAGTAATTCAAATTATTCTCTACCTTCTAGTTTGTTTTATGGGAATTACTGAGTTGTGCTGGTGTTCTGAGTCTTATTTTTCAGCAACAGCACTTTTCTAAGGTGATCTTCTGCTGCCTTCAGTTTTCCAAGTAGGTGCTTTCCTTTAATGGTGCTTACAGCTTTCAGACTCTTTGGGGTTTGTGAATTCTTTATTTGTGGTCTTGGTAGGGGAAAAAAGTGCTATTTATGACATTTTTCAGGGCATAATGAGAATATTTTTTAAAAATAATGGCAAGAATCCAGTACTCAGTATTGATTTTCCTCTTCTATCATCTCTTAGCTCTTGACTCTCAATCACTGTTAGATCTGCTTTTGTTCTGAGCTTTCAAGACTTTTCTTTAAACCCCCTGGAGACCCAGCAAGATTATGTCCTGTGGTAGAAATTAGTTATCTGCAGTGCTTGTTAATTTTCTTTGAACTGACACAGGTGAATATATACTTCAGCAGTCAGATGATGTGTGTCCCTTTCCAGAATTTACAGAAAAGGGGCTGATCACATTTAGAAGCTGTTGACAAAAGCTCAGGTATTCTTTTATTTTTTGATATATTTTTGAGGACCAAGGTTCCAGTACTTTTGGAGTAGTTGATTGAAATCTTGATGAATCTCTCTGAGCTTATTCCTTAATTCTGGTGGGACACATGGGTAGAAGATGGTGCTGACATCTGCATGTGCTTCCAAGCCCTGTGAATTCAGTGCCTTTCTGCAGTCAGGGAATTAAAAAAAGAAATCCAGTGCTCTTCCTGTTACAAATAAATGTTATCTTGATTGAATCATCACACAAAAGTATTATCAATTTGTTTAAATGCATGACATTGGATATTGTCTGTGCTTTTATTTTAACACTTGTGTAACCTGTTTTGAAGCCCTTTGGAAAGAATTTTTTCTGTCCACAACAGTTTATTTCAGTGCTCTGCTGTCCTTAGAGTAAGAACAATTTCCTGATTTTTTCTCTTTTTAGTCTGGGCCTGTTTCTGAGCTCATGCAGGGCAGAAAGGGAAGCTTGCAGGTTCTGTGCCTGTGGTTCTGGTCTGATGTTTGCCCTCAGTAATGACACTGTCACTGGCCAACATCCCTGTACCCCCAGGGAAATGGCACCAAGTCAGGGCTAGCCTAGCAGACATTTATTGTGTTTTCTATTGTCCTGTTAAATTTTGTTCTGTTTTCTATTGCCTTATCAAATTTTAACCTCTTTTTTTTTCAGATTGGTCCTATTTTTTCATTCTGAATTCTCATCCTGCACCCTATACTTAAAGGTTTTGCATTTTTGCAGCTCCCAGACTTTCTTACCCTCGTGTTTCATTATGGTTCAAGTATATTTTACCTTTAATGCTCCTCAGTGGAATGAAATTTTTATTTTCAGAAGATATCAACTGCTGTACTTCTACTGTTGGTCAATTTATGGGTTAATAAACTATATGTAACATTAACCTTGAGTGAATCTGTAGATTGCAGTTTTGATTTGCAATAATAGAAGTTGTGCATATCACATGCCCTTTTCCTCTCTGATACAATATTTTCCTTAATTCCAATTTACCCTTCCTTGAAGCGTGAAGGGGAGGCAAGTGTGGAAGGGGTCCTTAATCAGCTGGTCCTGGAGCATCTGCAGTTGGCTCCTCTCCAGTGGGGTGAGTGGGGTCAAAATCGAGTGATGATCTTTTTTAGAGAATCTACTGGCTCGCAATCTTCAGCAGAATGAGAATGAGAATGTTTTCATTTACTGACAGTCTGTGATACCGGAGAGTTTGATAGGAATTTGATTTTCCTTCAGCTGTTTTACTTAACTGAAGATAAATGTGGAATTGATATCTGTTTTATTTTAAGTACCACTGTTCGGTGATAGTAAATATGAAACCTGACTGTGCACTTTTTCCTGTAATTTTCAGTCCTAGTTGTCTTGTGTGAGAGGTGGCTGCTGCTTAAATTTCCCCTTTTTCTTGCAGTGTATATTTTCAAAGTAATTTCTCTAAATTTTTTTTCATATGAATGGTAATGTCCTTGTGGTGTATTTCCTATTATGGTCCAGACAATTGCATTAGTAACTTTTGAGGTGAAGAAAATGTTTTTACTCTGGGTAGCAGGGAAGAATTACTTGTCTTAATTTTCCATTTAGAATGATGTTCCCACAATGAAAAATAGAATTAATTTAATTTTGAAGAGTCATAATAATGTAACTTCTGTCTAAGTTTCTCAAAAAGGCTTGTTCAGAGCTTTGGAACATGGGATGTTTCATCTCCAACATTTCTGTGAGTTGCAAGTTTCAGATAAAATCCCCAGGTCATCAGCAAATTGTTACCAGAGCTTTTGCTTTTAAAGCAAATTTATGCTCCATATTTTAATCCTTTGATGACCTAATGAGGAGCAACTTTGAGGAACAATGATCCATCACTATTTTGCCTGTGTTAATTATTAAAACTGAAATGACCCCAAACTCCATTATTTGTGGTGTTTTAGGTGTTTGGTTTTTTTTAAGCATGTTGACCTCTCTCAACTCAAATGTTAAAACCTGTGAGCGCTTTGTTTATAGATGAGAAGATTAAAAATGGTTTAAGATACTTTGTTGTAAGTATGTCCAACTTTAGCAGTAATCAGCTGCCTCTGAAATGAAGCTTGCCTGGCCTCAGTTCTTCAGGGGATTCAAAGACTTGGCAGCATTTTTTGGTATGATGGATGGGATTTGGCCATGACTGCCCTGGGGCTCAGCAGTAAAACGAGTGGTTTGTGTCAGGTGTGTGTTGGCAGCTCAGGCTGCTCACTTCTTGCCTCTGCACAGTGGCTTTGACCATCAGCAGGTTTGTAACCTGCGCTTTGTGGTGGAAAATCTTCCTTCCGTACTCCTGCAGAAGTCATCACCTTAAGGATGAAAAATGTGTTTTTCTTCTTTCCCTGTACCCTTGGTTTGCTTCTTTTCATTCTCTTTATGCCAAATTCCACTGTTTTCTTAATAAAAGAGGGGTTTTGAATCACAGAATTGTGCCTGGCATTCCTGCCTGAAGAGTGATCTTTGATGCACTGGTTGAAAACCAGGAACATAGCTGATTTACAGGAAGGTCTCCTGGGGAGCTGGTTATTTCCCAGGGTGCTGATTAATTCGGTTAAAGAGTCCCAGTTACTCCAGTTTTCAGCCAAAAACTGTGATATTCTCTGCTTCATAGCTGCAAAATCTTTTGAAGCACAGTCTGTTGACTGATGGTGTTGTGCATTTGAGTTTTCTATACTGAGCAAAGCAGGGAAAGGGAGATCCTATGGGATATTGAAGGCTTGGTTTGCCACTATTTATGTATGGTATTTCCTAGTGGAAAGTTCAGTTTTTCAGAAGTTTACCTAACTTTTCTTGTTTAATTTTTCTCAGTCCTGAATTGCTAATGAATATTATCTATTTTGTATGGCACACAAAGTGTGTCCATGTGGAAGCTGTAGCTTACTGCAGAGATTATTGAAAAGAACATTTTGGTTAAGGCCTGATTTTACTTGAAAACAAAAGCAAAAATTGAAAATTAAAGACAGTGGAGACATTTTAGCTTCTTTTAGTTAACCATAATTTTGAATATTCAGCAGTTAAATCTTTGGTAGTGTTGTAGCCAGGTAACCCTACCTGCAGCTCCTGCAGTCCCTCCAGACTCTGTGCTGTGGCAATACAGGATGATTTTTTCTTTAATATGTGTAGGATGGAGGAGGAATTAAGAGATTGTTATTATTGTTTGGTAGGTGGGAGTAATAAGGAGCTGTTGAAATGTTTGGACAGCCAGGGGATGTGTGTGCCTTGTACCTGCACTTAGACAATGTGACACACTGGCATTTGGACTTCAATTCTCTTTCAGAGCCAGAATAGATTTCCTATTCAATCCTTACAGCCATGGAAACATGTTAAGAGTTAAAATACTGTGATATTGTACTATCAGCTGGATTTTTCTTTCTTTTAATCATTACACTGTTTATATTTACAACTTGGCTTTGCTTCCAGTTTTGCTTTTCCCTGTGTTGACAATAACTTGTGTTTTCATATGAACTCCTCACAACTGGCCATTACTGCGACATAGCCTTTGCATAAATTGGCTAAAAATTTGGCTTAGTTTTATGCAATAAAATTGATTGTATGATTACTCAAGGATTTTGCTATATTGATGGTTACATTGAAGGGTTTACTTTATTATAAGTGCTCACAGTGAAACATGAATGAATATTTAACATGGTTTTGATTAAAAAAATGACTGGCTCTTATTCAAATTTGTAGAAGCTGTACTCCAACATTCCTTTTAAAATTGGCATATTTAATTCATATAAGAGTTAATATTACATCTCTAGAATTACAAAAGCATATTGAAATAATTTTTCATGTAAATTTGACAATCCTGTCCTTTTTTCATTAAATACAAGGCAAAGAATAGAATCAAAAGTCAGTGACATTGAAATTTTGGTCTAAGGGTAAGAAGTTACCTTTGAAATTTGTCATAGAGAGGGGAAAAAAGTGATCTGTAGTGAATAGTTTGTTTTGATTTCATATAATTAAATGACTGGGGAAGGGAAAAGTATTTAAGATATGAAGAATCATAAAAAAAGTACTTCAAAGGCTGGAGTGAGAGTTCTTAATGCATTGTTAAAATTGATTTTAAGATTTAGGACATCTCTGTAAAATGAAGTTGTCTGTTAGGCAGGTGAGTAAATCACACGTAATTGAAAAGCATCATCTTGCTCAACACCACCAGGTTCAATGTTCTCTAAAATTTATGACATATTTTCTTTTTACGGCTGGGCAGCAAACCAAATGTAGGCATAGATGTGGTTTTAAGGTGAATACATTAATATCATCAAATCGAGGAAACAGAGCCTGCAAGGTTTAATGAGGAGGGGCAAACCTCCTCAAAGGCATGTGCCCAACCTCCGTGGCTGGGGCTGGGAATGATCTGATGGAGTCATCTCTAGCTGCTGCCTGGGCAGGAGTTTTTCAATCTTTGTTTGATTTATGACACTGACTTTGCAAGCAAGCAAAAGTCCAGGACCAAACACTTATCAGGTTTGATGGTGCTCTTCTGCTTTGCAAAGCAAAATTGTCCTAGGTTCAAATGTGTGCACCAGATTTGATTGAACTTGAGGTAGACTGAGTTTGAAATAGGCTCTTGATTGACCCTGGAGCAGGCTGGGCTTGGGCTATTCCTGCTCTCAGGGGGAAGTTCCTCTGAAACAAGAAGCTCCTGACACATTGAATGCTGTACACAATTTTCACAACAGAAGATTACTCTGAATTCTCCTACCTAAAGCAAAATAAACACAACTTCCTTCAGTGCCTGCGAGCACCAGCTGTAGAAATCTTTTCCTGATGACCCTCATGTGTGTAAGAGGGAAGATTTATTGGAGAAAATTTGTTTAGGGATCTAGAACTGTATACAGACACTGTATATAGACACTGAAAAGCGCTAGAGGTTTTAATATATCAAGCAAATGCTTTTTTTTCTCCATAGCAACTAACTGAATAACTGAAAATCAATGATTATACATGAATTCTAATATTACTAACAGTAGTGTTCCAAGAAACATGCATTTGTCAAGCTTCACCATGGAAAAAGTCCAGAAATAGCTTTTTGCTTTCATTCACTTTTATTTCATTCACTCATTTCATTAATTCTTCCTTTCTTCATTAAAAAAACTGTGATTTTCAGTACAGTTTTAATGTTTAAGTGTACTTGGATGCCTTTTCACAATGCAGTGCATTTTATTTCCTAGTATATGATTACAGGAGAGCTAAAATCACTGCTGCTGGATGCTGTTCAGGTCATAAATAAGAAAAGGGGTGAGAAGTAGACAAAGTCCTGATTATTTACTCCTTGGTAGAGAATGCTACACCCCTCGTTGTGGGCCCAAAATAAATTCTGTGCCTACCTGCAGCATGTCGGAATATTGTACTTAGAGAAAACTAAAAACTCAAAAGTGAAGGTGGTGTTAAATTGGTGGTCCCTCAGAGGTAGCTGGAATCAATAGAAGATGTTGATTTAAAAATCTTTTGAAGTGTTTTATGAACATATGGTTCATGACAGCTTGTTTGGAAGTTCAGTCTGGTTAAGTTTCACAAAGCATCTTATGGAAGCTTTACTTCAAAAATAAATTGTCATAATTATTAACTGTATATTTTAGAGAGTACCAAATCATAATCAGTTTTCACAGCTTTATGTTTTGTGGATATTAACATTAATTACTAAACCTAAACTCTGATTTTATTTTGTAGTTCCCAGCCTGACCTTAGACAATAAATTTTCCTTTCCATAATTCATGTGATTGAGGGATTTCAGCAGTGTGAGATCATTGCATCCCAAATACACAGGAAAATATTTTGTAGAGTCTACCAGTGAGTAAATGATGCACCTCTAAGCTGTGTTTTGGATGTCCCCTGGACAGTCTTGTCCCCATGGACTTAGTTAAAATGAATCAGATCTGTGCACACATGACCATTATTCAGAGTTTGGTTTTAGCCAGGGCAGTCCTACAATGTTGCTGCTCCCCCATATTTCAAATTCCAAGGCTGTCTTAGATGTGTTTTTAAAGACTGAATTTAATGTGGAACTCTAAGGAAGTAGTTTTACTTTCTCTTTTAATAAACAGACCCCTCCTAGGCCCTAGACAGTATAATTTATATTCTATAGATACAGGCTTGGAGAAGCAAAGAGATCAGCAGGGTCTATAAGGGCCTGCCCTTGAGAAAAATGGTGAATGTTCTTGTGGTCATTCATCAAACTAAAATGCTCTGCAATTATTTCTATTTTAGCATTATGTTAGTCTGGCCATTGTCATCGTTGGAAAGATGAAATCAAGAGCATAGCCAGGAAATCTCAAGAGTCTGTAAGGTAGAAAATCACAGTCTGATTCACAGGATGACCAAAACTGAGAAACAATCTGGTGATAAATAGATTTTTCAAGGTAACCGAACTTTCTCATCCATTTAGGAAAATCTTCAGGTTTTTCATTTTTATTTCTAAGATCCAAGAGAGGTGGGAACACTTTTATATCTTAGCAGCTTGTGTGCAGGCTGTTTTGGAGGATATTTTGGCAATGTCAAGCAAGCAACATGCTTTAGTTGCTGGGAAGTGTTGAGGGACTGGGGTAGTACTCAGAAAAAATGGACTAACTTGATGAAACTGGGGCATCTGGCACAGGAATAATGGTCTCTCATGTCAAAACACACTATTGTGTGATGTGTTTTGAAGCAGCTGTTGTTTCTAATTCCTACCCAAGCCTTGATTACTCAAAACTGAAAAGAAAAACTCGGACTGAAAAGGTTTCAGATACAACCGGATTGGTGGTAGTTTCAAAGGAAAGATGCTAAGAATAAAGAGGGCACCCTGAAGTGAAAATAAATCACCACAACCTCTTATGGGATGGCCTGAGAGAGGTCATGTGAGTGCCAGTGGTTGCTTCATACCAGATTTCTGAAGGAATTGGCAGTTGGAGCTTCAGGTCCAGCACTTCTAACGAAGCAATGAGGAAACTGAGAGGAAAAGTGGGGTAATAAAACTAATGGAGGAGTATAAGGACTGGCTAGGATCATCAACAGGTATTCTGGGCAACCACTGTCTCACCACCCTCATTGTAAAGAATTGTTTCCCTAAGTTCAATCTAAACCTACCATTTTCACTTTAAAACCATTTCCCCTCATCCTGTCACTGCAGGTCTTGGTCAAAAGTCTCCCTCTGTATTTCTAAAATACTTCAATAATCTCAAAAGTGCCCTAAATGAAATGGATGAAATGCAGTCCAAAAAAGTGTTTGTCTGTTCTGAGACAAGTAACACAGAAATCTGCTCAAGTTCAGCTGTCTGAAGTGGTTGGAAATTATTTAATTAGGTGTTACTCTGAGCTACCAGAGTAATTCAGCTGTGAGGAAAGGTGTGTGTGACATTTGTCCAAACCTCTAATGAAACTTCTTATTGGAAGAGCTCAAATCAAACCAGAACAAGAAAATGTAAAGTTTCAGAGGTGATCTGGGAGTGAAGACTATTAGCAGGTTTACACTATAAAGATATTACACTGAATAACATTTGATCAGTTCTCCAAAGTTGAGAAAATCTGGCGAGTGAGTTCTGTGTTCACTACTTAGAACATCTGCAGTCTGCTTGCTTTGAGTTGCAGTGTCTCTGAGATGCATTTTTTTAATCAGCAAAATCAAAAGTTGACTGTTCTCCAGGAATCCATCAGAGGACCAGGAGAGCAGAAAAATTGCTGAAGTGGGGCAGCTTTTGGCATAGGAACATAGATGGCTTTCAGCACAATGTTAAGGGTTTTAGAATAATGTTACAGTAGAAATACTGGTGGAGAGGAAAGCACCAAAAAATGATGTTTGATCAGATACAAAATAGATAAAAAGAAACAGGACATTGTGAAAGAAGGAAAATTAACTCATTCAAGCTTGATCAGGCATATGTGCCTGATAGATTTTTTTGTGTTGAGTGACTATGTTCAATATTTAATTTAAAAAACCATTATATTTTTAAAGGAAAATAAAAAAGAGAAGCCATGCCTTATTTACTTCTTTATAGGAGTATTCCTTACGACATTTCTGTTAAGCCATAACAGGTGATTGAGAAACACCATAATGATGATAAATTGTCATGCAATTATGCAAGGTACTTCATTTTCTAGGTATTGTTAGAAATAAATTGAATAATAGATTAAATGAACATCCAAATTAAAAAATGAAAAGCCACTGTAATAACTGTGACAATGGGTTACATGTTCAAAAAGAACAGTGTGAAGATAATTGTAAGGAAGAAGATTGAAAAGACAAAATAGCTGTCTTGTAAGGTAGCTGCTGAAAAACTATCAGTGAATCTGCAGGGAAATAGATTTCTATTACTTTGATGAACACAGAAAATACCATTTGAATAAAAATTCAGAAAAAAATTTGTTTCAGCCTGTGGACAACTTTAAAAAATGGAAATTAGATCAGAAGATGTATGTATTAACATGAGAAGGAAGAAAAATGCTTTGATCAGGCAAGATTTTAATTGCCCAACAATTAAATGAATTGTACAGTTAAGTGTGGAGAGAATGAGAAATTGAAAACATGTTAATTGTAGGGGAGGACTACTCTGAAGAGCCTGTGTAGGACAGGTTTTACCTGAGATGGATTTGGGGCAATAAACAGGAGGGGAGGCCTCAGTCCAGAGGCTGACCCTGAGCTTTCCTTCTCTGGCTCCAGACACTTCTCAGCTTTTATTTCACTTGAAAACAATGCACATGCTTAAAACTGAAAGCCAGGAATGCTGTGCTTGGGATGAGGCCCTTTTTCACCAAGAACATTTGTCATTTGACTGGACCATGGTGTCTTCTCAGTAGAAGTGCTCATGCACTCTGCTATAGTTTGAAGTTTGTACTTAATCAGGATAAATTGAATATTTCCCTTTTATTTTGTTATATCAAAAGCAAATTTTCCCAACCATTTCCATGAGTTCTTCCCTCACTTCATGTATTTTGACTCATTGGTTAAGGGCAGCATGACCTTCCATCAGCAGAAGTTCTCCAGATGTTTTGAGGGGAGGGAAGTCGGCTTCATTTTCATTGTTCATCCTGAAGTAGTCCTTTACTCCATCAAGGAAGTAGAAGTGAATTAACAACTGCAAAGACATAATTCCAGCTCAGTAAGCCTTGTAATTCTGAAATTAATGGCTCCCAACTGTCAAAACCTCAGCAGTACAAACAGAGACCAGAGCAGACAGATTTGTGTGAAGAACATACGCTTTGACTGAAGTGCTCTCTTTCATGTCCTCTCATTTTCTCCTTTTTATTCTGTCTCAAATTTGACATCTAGCTGTCTGTTTTTTAGCATATGGGATTTTTTTCCTCCGTTCTGTGATTTTTCTTAGCCCATTGCATCTCCCCATTGTCCCTTCAGTAAAACAATATCAGAACTAGATATGACTTTTGTTTTTTTATTTTCTATCCCAGACTTTTGGATTAAGAAACTTAAGAAATTTAATTGAAATAATAAAACTTAATTTCATTTGATTGATATGAACCATTAATTGATTTGATTTTAAAAAAGAAGCCAGTGAAACAGAAAATCTTTTCTGAGCTGTAATTCTGTGTATTTATTCATAATGGGTTCTCAGTAGGGAACTCAGACTTTTTAGTTAATGTCTGTTTCCTCACTAAGCAGGAATTCAGGGTCACTTCAGTAACATTTCTCATTACCTGTGGATACATTAGAAAAAGTTACAGAAGGAGAAGAGATATTTTTTCCATCTCAGAATATAAAAGGCAAGCTGAGCAAATGCATTCTGTGGAATGGCTTTGTACAAAAGGGCTTTTGTCAAATGATACTCAAGTTGGTTTTTATTACTCATTACATTTTGCATAGTATCATAAGAAGTTGTGGCTCAATAATAGCAGACATGTACAGAGCTGTTAAAAAATTTCTATATCAAGGCCAGACACATGAGATGAAATAAGGAAGAGTCAATTAAAAATATTAGGGTATGGAAAGGCTAAAATGTCTCAGCAGTATTTGGAATTCGGCAGAGAAGTAATTGGTTGCCTCATGTGAAAACTTCAGGAAAGAAAAAAAGGCAGCAGGAGCAATCCTCAATAATTAAAGAAGTGTCAAAGGATAATTACATTTCTGTGCTTTGATAAAGAGTCAACTGTCAGTTTTCTGAGTGAAAGATGGGGTTGAGTTGTTCAAGTCAAAGGAAAAACCCAGGTGTTAAAAGCGTTGGAGACCATAAATCAAACTTCAGAGCAGAAGCAGGTGCCACCAGCCTCAGATGGTTCTGATGGGAAGCCTTCCATCAGTGCTCCCAGCTGTGGGAGCATTTAGGAAATTTATTTTAGCAGGCCATGAAACCTCAGAGCTGCTTTGACGCTGCTCACGAGCTGCAGGTTTCAGCTGGAGACCTGCTGGGCTGGAATCAGCAGCCCAGACCTGGCAGGGCTTCTTGGCTGGGGCTTGGCCTTACTCAGAGCTCAGGCTGAGTAAAACACGACTTTGCACCTCTGCATTGGGCCACTTGGAACCTTTCTCTGAAATGAGACACATTTACAGCTCCTTCATTGTGCCCAGTAATTGAGGGCCAGGCATAAATCCCCCAAAGCAGGAGCTGACCCCACGGGGCTGGGTGTCCACACTGTCCTGCCCACTGAGCTCCTTCCTGGTGCTCAACTCCCAACAATTGTGCCAACTCTCTTTTCCCATACATGCTTCACTTCCTGGAGGAAAACATCCAGGTTTCTTGGCTAACCAAATAGCCAAAAAGCAGTTGTGAAGCACAGAAAATAAAAACAAGCGAGCAATGTAATCTCCGGTGTGAGAATGGGATGGAAACAAGGTCAGTGAGCAGTGATCAGTTGGAGTGAACAACCTGAAGTTTTGCCTGTTAGAGTCAAAATGACCTCTTGTGTTTTCCTAGCAACTATAATTTTGTATGTTTTTTTGTGGGATCAAGGAGTGAGTTTCTGAACATCTGTTCCTAATGAAGGTGTTAATCAGCAATGCGCTCACCATTTGCTAATTATGAACTGTTTTTGTTAAACATTTTGGCTGTGCTTGAAGGAGATGATTTCTGCTCATGGGTACTTAGTAGATTGTGCTTTGTCTGCATATTGCTTTAAATTAATCTCATAACATGAAATATACATCTTCATGTTATTTAATTCAGTAGACTGCAGAAGGTGTCTCAATATAATTTTGTTTGGAGAGCCTTTTGTAAACTTATTGAGCTCCATCTGAGATCCTTGCTGCAAACAGGAATTTCAAGATTAAATTTATTTGTGACTCATTTCCAGCTCTTTTGTTCTCATGTCAATATTGTTCTTTAGTTTAAATAGCTTTTCTCAGTCTCTGATGTTTGCCTTTTCTCACTCTTGCTCTTTCTTTTGTGCATCTTGAGACAGCAGTCAGGACTAACTCTCCCCGTCTCTTTGATAGGAGAGGATTTTTTTTTTTTTTTTTATTTCTCACTCCACAATTATCTCAGTAGCCTTTGTCCGTGTCTGGTGTAAAGTGTGTTTTTTGTTTTCTTAGATCTGCTTGACAGGCTTAGTTCTTCAGTAGCATTATTGCTGACATGGATCCTTAATGATCCACCTTAAAGTGAATCTGTGCTATCATTTCCAAGGCTCTCTGTTGTTCTTCATTAACCACCAAGTTTTAGTGAATATTTAGTATTGCACAGAACATGATGTGAGCTGTTGAAACCAGCATTGCCTGTCTCACAAGCAGGAGTTTGAAACGGGCAGTGATGGGGTAAATCCAGCTTGTTAAACCTTCTGGCTCATTCCAAAGTTTATGAATTAAGACCCATGTGAGAGTTGTTGGTGCCTGGCTACAACACAGTGTTTAACAAGTTGCTGCTGTGTCTCTCTAGTGTAGCTCTAGCAGGATCTTGAATGTTTAAGATGGATAATAATGTAGTCACTTTGATTAAATACAGAATAATTAAAACACCAAAATCATTAGAAGTTAATTTTAATTAAATTTCAAGTTCCAAGTACTCAGCACCATGACCAATAGTGTAATAAGGCAGTATCAGCCCTACAGACTGGAAACTTAACAGTTGTTAGCAACCTCAGATATGCAAGTGAATTTCCAGTTTATGTTAGTTTTCATTACACAATAACTGCATTTTTGGGAAGGCTGTAGTGCAGTTCTTTGGAGTCAATAATACTCAGAAATCCCTGCAGAGCAAAGGTAGAAAACATTCTGGAATGACACAAGACAAGGAATGACAAAGAGGCAACACAGGATTGTTTGCTTGTGAGGAATTGTTTTGGCTTTGTGGCTGTCACAGTGCATGGTTTTGTACCTCTGAGAATGCAGTGCGTGAATCAGACAAGTAAAAATGAGCAGAAGGGAGCAGGACTGTGACATGAAGTGATACACATCTGACAGGGGAGGCAGCTCGTAATAGAGGTTGGCGATGATAATCTGGGAGCTGTTCTTCAAAAGGCACAGTGGCAGACAATGAAACTCTTCTATTACTTTGAGAGAGTAAAAAAAACCCAGCTACTTGTTCATGATGCAGAATTAACCTTCCCAAACCCTTCTGTTGGGGTAATAAATCATTTCTTAGGCTATGTATTGAGTGAAATTACCAACAGCTCTGACATGTGACATGGCATCATTCTTAATCCTTCTTGTTCTCCTTTAAAGTGTCTTCTGTATTCTTCTGGTGCTGGCAACTTGGTAATAATCAGTCATTTTACCTAATTTATGTAAAATACCACAGATGGCATTTACCTTTGTCATTCAACTGAAGTTTCAGACTGTGGAGCTGTTTGCTTGCCAAAGTGTCATAATTGTCAGCAAACCTTAAGTTAAGTTGGGTATTTTGGTGGTATGAACTCAGCAGAAAATTGTTACATGTCTAAATTTAAAGGTAAAGGGACCAAAAAATTGCAGAAAGCCAGAGATGTCATTTAGCCCAGGAACTACATTTTATTCAGATTTAGTGGCCTGTAGATTCTAAAACATTATTCCTTTGGACTTTTGAAGCAGGTTGGCTTTGTCATCAGTTATCTCACATTATAGTTTACTCCTCTAATCAGAACCTTGCTGTATTCTGTATGAATTGTGGACATTTCTCAGTGGCACAGATTCCAAATGAGACCCTTGACTGTTCAGTTATTGTCTTTATTCCTAGAAGTTCATGCTAAGAGCATTCACATTTATTCCCAGTATACCATTAGGTAATACTGTTGGATAGTACTATTTATACATAAATTTGCAGTAATTAAGTTTTTGATCCACCTTTGAGAAGAAGCTTTAAACTGAAATAATGCAGTGATAACTCTTGTGCCTTTCCAGACGTGCAAAAATCTAATGAGGAGGCTGTGTCAAGGGGTTTTCTGAGATGACACTGATGGAACAGGAGATACATGTGCAGCTTTGAATATTTCCAGTGCTAAAGTTTCCACTGGCCCTGAGCATTTCACTAGAAATTTAATTTGTGTGCATGGTATGTGGCAATTGATAGCACATTATGACTACCTTTATAAGCAGTGTTTATCCAGTCTTTAATTTGATTACTTCATATTCTGATGGCAAACTGAATTTATTAAAGTTTGCAAACACTGGAATAAACACAAGTAAATATTTTTCTCTGCAAAATTTCACTTGTGTGTGATAATGTCTAGGAGAAAAATCATTGGGGGTTTTTTCTGTTTTGAAATGGGTTAAAATGAATCCAAGTCATCTCACTATTCATTAGGTAGCTCACTTGTGCTCCATTACAAATAATAAATCATATTATGGGAAGACTCATCATTGTTGGTAACATTTGAATATGAGCAAGCAGGTTAATAGATACAGATAAAAAATGAGCTATAATCAGCATAAAATGTCTTGAAACTTTTGAAAACTGTATGGTGAAAATCAGGATTGGATACCTTCTGCTGCCTAAAAATGAAAGTTACCAAGATCTACCTAGAGAGCTGTTTCCTGATTTTTCCATTCCCATACTCCATTCAAACTAGGGGTAATTGCCAAGACTAGAGAACATCTATTTTCTTCACCCCTGAAAATGAGTGATTTTTGAATGTACAGATAAATTCATTCTGTAAGATCCTTAAGATGTCAGAAAGAGCTGCAAACTTCTTTCTTTCAACTCCTGGTAACAGAGAAACCTCATTATGGTGTTCTTATATACATATAAAATGATATTTTTATATATATATTAAAAAAACCTCATCCAGTCTAGACATTATAAACAGATTCACATAAAACCCCAGCTGAGATGCCCTCCCCATTTTTGGGGGTTGAATATCTTAGACTTCTGTGGGAAATCCTGGAAGTTAGAATGGTGGTGCTGTCAGTAGAAATACATTGTTCTTTCTCCTTTTCAGTCTCCTGTATCTGAAGGTCTCTCACTGAAGAGAAATCATGTTTGGAATTTGGAAGAAGTGTGGATTAAAATATTGTAGGCACTGTTGGATGCCTGAAAGCACCAACGACACGAGGAAATTTATACTTTACTCTGCTAATTGTTGAAAAATATGAGGCCTTGATTGGTATGCAATTAGAAGTGTAACATTCTGTTAAACATATCACACAGCATATGGCATGTTAGTAGCAAATCCTCTAATTTAAAATGAAAAAAGTATGCAGTTCTGCATATTAGCAGTTTTTGCAGGCAATCAAAATTTGCCATTTGTCTAAATGTCAGAGGGGGAAAAGCCATCCTTAGTTATTTCGGTAATCTAAATTTGGTTTATGTTTGATAAAATTTCTGTTCTCTAACAGTAAACAAATATAAAAGAGGAAAACCCAGAATATAGTTAAATGTGCTATTGCTTTCAACTACTCAGATCTGTGGCTTTTATTAAAAAAAAAAAAAAAGATTACTTTACCACATCTGCTTTAATTCAAACAAATTAAAAGTACTGAAGCAAGACCATATTTGCAGAACCTCAGGGAAAAAAAAAATCAAAGAACCATGAGTNTCTAAATTTGGTTTATGTTTGATAAAATTTCTGTTCTCTAACAGTAAACAAATATAAAAGAGAAAACCCAGAATATAGTTAAATGTGCTATTGCTTTCAACTACTCAGATCTGTGGCTTTTATTAAAAAAAAAAAAAAGATTACATTACCACATCTGCTTTAATTCAAACAAATTAAAAGTACTGAAGCAAGACCATATTTGCAGAACCTCAGGGAAAAAAAAAATCAAAGAACCATGAGTGGAATACATTGATGGGCAATCATGGTGCACTGGTTTGTCAATTAAAAAAACAGAGTGGCTCCATATACAGCTGTCCTTAAGAACCTCAGTGGGTTGAGGGCTTGCTATTCAGTAAATATCTCCTTATCACCTTCTATCTGGTGGATGTTTTGGGATAAGATGTTCACATACATATGGAGGTGCTCCAAGAAACAACCTTTTATTTGAGGCTGAAGTCTTGCTTGTGTGTGACCAGTGCTTAGAACGTGCAGGAGCCCACTGGTGAAGTTAATTGTAAGCACTGCTGATTGCTGGCTGGTGTGGCTCATGGAGAGGTGGCTCTGCAGGCCAGGCTAAGATGGGAGCAAGTAAACTGCACCTGGGAATGGAATAGTTTCCTTTTCCCAGTGAATATTCAAAGTTACTGCATATCTTCAAATGCAGCCAGTCTCAGAGGGGTTGGATTTCCTTGATTGCACATTCACCACCATTTGTATTAATGAAGTTTAAAAATCTCTGAATGCTTCAGACACATTTTTCTTAACAGAGTATTTGACAAGCTTGTCTTCTTCTAATAAATGTGGATGGTTAATTTATCTCACATTTGGCAAATAATGTTTATCTTTTTCCTCGAAGTTTTAGACTTCCTGGTCAGTCTTTCACTGCTGCTATGTTGGAATAACTTGTCGCTTAAAAAATGTGCTTTATTTCTGCTTTAATTGCATTTTGTCTCTGGTCTTCTTCCCATGGCTGGGTATTTGTGAGGCATTACTAATGGTGCATTTGCCAGTGTATCTCAGAGTAATCCCCTAATGTTGGCTTTATGAAGTATTTACCCTGACATGGGAAGTGGGATTCCCATTCTGCTGCTCACCTTGTCATCCCAAATGTGACTCCTGCTGCAGTACAGACGAGCCACAGCCCAGCCCTGGGAGAATTTGTGTCCCAGGCAGGAATGGGAATTTTTCTGCTCTAACAGAGAACTGATCATTTGTTATACTCAAGCTCTGACATCAGTTTTGTTGTGACTTTGTGCTCCGTTTTGACATTGCATTATACAGTCAATTTGGCATCAAACTGGAGAAAATGAGAACAGTAGGACGCTGATTCCTCAAACTATTAATTTTATATCAAAATCAGCCCTCCAAAACATTGCATGGAAGTGGGGAGGGGGTTCTTTTTCACTCTGTTTTACTCACCAAATTACGCACTTACTTCATAAACCTTAAAATCGAGTAAATTTAAAATCAGCTTGTGCTACAAAGCCTGAGGTTTGGTATCGGCTGTTCCTGTTGTGTGTTGTAGTCACTAATCCTTTTAATGAAGAGCTTTTAGCAGTGAAGAGATTCTATTTATAGTAAAGCCATTAGAGCATAAAGCTCCTCATTGCTATTCTGCAGCACGGAGCTGTAATGTTTGTCAGTGGAGAAAAGCTATTTTTAGATGCAGCATTGAAAACCAAGGCTGAAAGGTCAAGAATCCTCAGGGGGATATGTTCTGCTACATCAGTGCTATCACACAGCTGCTGTTTACTCTCTTATCATGCCTCAGTAATAAGAAGATATTTTTATTGTGACACACCGAAGGTATAAAGCATCAAAAGGATTTTGCGCATGAAATGAATGCTTGGGGAGTGATGTATCCAATCACATTAAATGTTCTGCTTCTTAGGAGGATGATTTTATTTTCCCAAAGACTGTCTCCATACCCATTCTTCAAAAGATTCATTCTAGGAAAGTTGGAGTTTCTAAAATTATTTTTTTATTTAAGACCTAATGTGAGCAAAAGACAATCTGCTGAAATAGTGGAGGATTTCAGGCACACACTTTTCTGCCTGACATCTCCACCATTCATTTTCTTAGCAGTGCATGAACGGGAGACATAAAATCAACGTGGAGTTTGCCAAAGGAAAAAGAGCCTGGACATTTCTGTTAGTAATTTGAGAAGCAGAATTGTGGGTGGTGGGTGATTATATCTGGCACAGGACAGCTTGTAGCACACTGGGTAGGTACTCAGTGAGCACAAAAAGATCATGTGGTCCTATTGAAACAAGATATGATAGATGGCATGTGAAAGGGAGAAGGGAGAAAGGAGGGGGAAAAAAAAGGATAATTACAGGAATACAAGTCTGCATATATTAGCTGAGTCTACAGTGTGGAGGCTTCAGAGGGTTTTCTAATATCTTTATATAAAAATCAGGGGGAAAAGAGATTAATTGCCACGTTGAGAAAATTAGGGTTGTGTGATCAAAGGGAAGGCAGAGAAGAAATGGCCTGTTGACAGATGGCTTATAAAAATGAAAAGATTTTTCTGAGGATATGAGTTTGGAGTTTTGTGCTGCTTAGGGAGACAGAGGCACTGTCATCATATTTTAATAATAATAAGCTATGTAACCCTTTTTATTCACCAAACATGTAGCATAGGAAAAGTATGAGTACAATAATACACTGATAGGTACACTTTCTTCTCAGGTATAATGAAATTAATTGTACTCCTCTGAGAATTTATTCAAGGTCTTGCTGCTGAAGGTTCCTATCTTCTGACACATGGAGTCCATTATCCCATACCTTTTAAAATAGTTTCTTTCATATCAGGAAATTATTTTAATTCTACTCTTTCTGCATACCCAAACCAGTTTTTAACACCATCTCTCCCAGGCTTTTTTGCAGTATTTGGCTGAATCCATGTGGTTATAACTGATAAATTGTGCCCTCTGCAAAAATCGTGCCAGGCAGCAGCAGAGTGAGCACACATTAACAGGCAGCTCCTGTCCTCAGTACATAAATAAACCAAAAATTGAAGGATTGTCAAAAAAAGAATTGGGGAAACTGAAGGGATCTCAATTCTACAATTATTTTCTTTCATAACTGAATGAGATTTAGGTATATGGGCATTGGCTGAAGGGAAGGACAGAGGAAGGAGGGTATGGCTTTGTGAAAAGACAAGACTGTAATGGCTTGTTCCTATCAAAACTGCCAGATGTTGCTTAGTCACATTATCTCTCATCTCTCACTCTTAGTGAAAGAAACTCAGGTGTTTCTGGCTGTGTCACTTCGTGGCACAGTGATTCAATTCAACTCACTAAAACAGCAGGAAAAAACAAACCAAAACCAGACCAGAAAAAAACAGTAGCTTCTGGTTTTGGGTGGGATTGGACTGGGAGGTTGAGTCAGTGTGTCCTGCACCCCCAGGGGTGGGCACAGAGGAGGGCAGGAGGAGCTCTTCAATCAGCTTTACCATCATGAGAAACAGGAGCCAGTCAGAGGAGCAGGGACAATGGGTGGAGAGAGGCTCCTTTGGACAACAAGGGCATCAGCAGAAAAAATGATAAAAAATGACATAAACTCATAATCCATGATCTTCACTGCAGATTAATAAGGGGTTTTTTTATGGCTTTCACATCTATTACAGCTTCAGAGGTTTGTAGCTTTCACAGCCCAGGTGTTTGTGGGCAAAGAAAGTGAGTTCTAGGTCAGAGACAAGTGACCTGGAAGAAAATGAAATAGTGTTTATTTTCTGTGAAAGTGTATATGATTTTGCTGCTCTAGCTGCTAGAATATTGCTGTATGTGAGTTTTCCTTCACCACTTTAGTTAATCTTGATGCTTTTTGGACTCATTAGCCCTGAGCAATCCCATATTTGCATTCTCTCTGGCTCTCTTAGACTATATTACTCCTGTTGGGGCTTAGACTGGCTGTAATAACTTCAGTAGTTTTGCCTTTGTTGGAATTTTAAAATCAGTATGACGTGATGCCATCCTTTTCTTTTTCCCCTACAGTTGCTATTTTCACAGCTATCTGTTCACATACCACCCAATTTGCTTTATTAGATAAACATTTCTGAGACAAAGGGATTTTAAAAATTTTTGTTTGTTTGTGTTATTTTATTTTGGTTTTTTTTAACCATTGGTGGTTTTGGTAGTAAAAACAAAGAAAGGACTTTTGGAGTCCAGTGGACGAATGCTCCTGCTTGGTTGTGCCTTGGCCTGAAACTGAAGTGTAGCAAATTTGGAGTCTATTGACATTCAAATTTGCTATAAACTTGTAAAATTCAATGCAAGTCAGTTGCTAAAAGACTTTGTAATCATTAAATTCTCCCCTGAATTTCTTTCTTGTACAGAGATAGGTTTAAAAGTAATCCCAGAGTACAGACATTGCAGCCTGTATTGACATAGAGTCAATGGGCTTGCAGCAGTTGACAATTGTCTTCTACTGGTTTCATACTTTAAATAGATCGTTTTTGTGAGAGAGTGGAAATGTCAAGGCTGTGTTGTAGTGAAGACAAGAGTACTTGCCTATAATTACTGTCCTCGGAATGATTTTCTAAGGGAGGTTTTATCTGTTCTCCTTTCTGCTTTATCTGAGACTTGTATACGCTTGTCTTCATTTGTTTGTTGACCAAGGGGAATTTTTATCTTCTTACTGTCATGTTTTAGATTTATGTGATTGCCTCTAATTTGGAACTTGGCAAACCTTATGAAAAATGGAAATGATATCGTTCTGGCCTGGTTCTGACCTAATATACCTACATTGCATCTTGCAGCAATGCTCTTGGCATGTTTGATGGCCCTGCAAGTCCCTTTATTTGCAGTCTGTCATCATAAAATGGATTTGGCTCCTGGTTACTCCATAAAAGGATTAATGATTCCTGACGCAGCTGAAGTTCCAGTTTAGGCTTCTCAGTTTAAATCTCATCACAGCATCTGAAATATCAAGAATTTTTATTAGAGACAGGTTGAGTTGTTTCAGGAGGTGTGGGGAGACCAGTGCAAGGCTGTGCTTGTACATCTGAGGGTGTCACCTTTTCAGCTGCACTTTTTTGGCTGTTACAGAGCAATGTCTGGAGAGTTCTGTTTCCTTAATCTGTGACTCCAGTTTATTGTATATACCCAGCCTATGTTGTAGATCCAGCTCAAATTAAAACAAAGTGCAAGGTCTTGGCATTTCATTCCCATCTGAAGCAGCAGTTGTTTGATGGTGGCAATGTTGGGAACACTTTTGCAAATCAGGCTGCAGGCAGTGGTTAACATTTTAATTATCTTGGCCTTTAAATTTGCTCATTTTGGGAGTCTTGTCAATGCTAATGCTGTCTCCCTCATGCAAAGCCAGGATGACTTGTGATTCCAGTCCTATTTGCTAAGTGAATGTATTTCATTTGCAGCTAATGGCTTGCTGCTGGTGGATGTTAAGTGTAAGTGCTGATGTGTTTTATTGTCTGTTTAAAGCTCTCATGAATCTCTGGAAGAGTCTTAAGATGCATTTTAGTTGTGGTTTCCTGTTTGTGGTTGGGTGTCATTCAAGATTTGTAGGAATTAAGAGCTGTAGGGTTGCCTTGTCTGACTGCATCTCTCTCTATGTGACATTTCAGCATTTGGGATCCAATTCAAGTCATGTTGACAAAATCTAAATTGGGATTCTGAAAGGGTAAAGCATTCTGGAAACGAACTTTGTTGTTCTTGTTGTCAATTAAATGAGCAAGTCTCAGTGTAAAATCTTCCTCTTTGTTCAAGATTCTCGCTTGTGTGCTGTTGACATGCTGGAAATGCAGATAAGATGTGATAAAAGGTACTGTTACTATTGCCTGCCCACATATGTAATTTGTTTGCTGCATAATTACACCTACAGGCTTGTTCCATACAGAGGCCTAAGTAGCTACATAGAAACATGCACTGGTTTTGTTAAATCACAGGATCCTTCTGTGTTGTGTTCAAGACAAATATAAATAAGCCAAGACTTCATTAGGGAAAGTCATGTTCTTGCCAAGTTGTATTTCAGTAGGCCAAAGAAATTCCTTCCAAAACATTCCTTGACACTTCTGAAGGGAATACGTGTAACTTCTAACATAATCAATCTGTTCCTAGGGAGTCAAAGTTGAAGATTAAAGGATAATTTTACCTTTTCACCCAATAAAAGGTTTTTAAAAACATGGAAGGAGAATGTTGGTATGATGTGGGGGAGTAAAGCCTGTGCTGATGTCAAATTTTGACATTATGCTTTGCATCTAAGAACAAAGTGAAATATGAGCTAGAAACGTGAAACATGACTCTGAGCAAATAACATCTTCATTAGGTCAAATGTCTAACTAGTTCTCAAAAAAAAAATAAATTGCAAAATTCTCCTGTGGATCTGCTGGAACTCCTCTTTCATACTGTGCCTATCTGAAGAAATGTCATTATCAGTCTCTGCAACTGTACTGCTGACCAAGGCTCCCGTGGAATTTTGATAAAATAAATGAGCAAGTCTGTTTAACTGCAGAAGCAAATTCTATCTTCTCCATGTTATCTGGTTGCTTTCCTGAACTCCTCCCATGTCAGCTTTCCAACCCAGCTCTACAGCATCTCCATCATTTTTTTTTGGCGTGTATGGTTCTCCTAAGCTGACAGGGCTCAAGTCTTGTCATTCCCATTCTCTCAGGATTCATGGGATGATGTGGAAGATCTCATCCCTTCTGGCTCCAGGTTAGAAGCCCTGGGATAGTCAAATGGGTATCTTTCTCTGAGGGCAGGATGAACTTCTGGCTTTCTTCTTCTGGCCAACATTATGTTTATAAGGCTGGAAGCTCTCTTGGGAAGATTTTATTTTTTTTTTCATTTATTTTTAAAATAAAAATACTGAAGAACTTGATCTTGGAGAATGCTATGATTCTAGGTAAAAGGTTTGTTGCAACTTCTAAATTGTCCAGCTGCACTACATTGGGGAGACAGTTGTTCCCCCTGTTGGTTACCTCTGGGGGATTTACGATGCCGTTTTTCTGAGAACACTGAATTTTTTTTTTATCATCAGTGAACGAATCATATCCCTGTGAGAAGCATAATGTGCATATTACATATAGACAGACTGAGAAAAGATCATTACTTTGCCTGAGGCTACGAAATAAGACAGTAATGTAGTGGGAAGCTCAGTCTCACAGCCTCCTGCTTTAACCAGTGAATGACTCATTATACTGGCTGGAAAAGCATTAGGAGTGAATGGTGGTGAATAAAGCTTAGGAGATGATTGGTCAGAACAGAGTGTCCTGTTCAGGGTTTTTAATAACCTGGGCCTTTCCACCCATTTTGAGATTGAACTAAAACTACGTGGCTGTATTTTGCTTCTGGCGACATCACTGATTAATAAGCAAAGCAAAGGTTTTTTGCAATGACTTGCTGTCAGTATCTTTAGGTCAGTGTATAAGACCAGTCCTTTCAGTTGTGGTTTGGCTTTTTGGCAGTTCCTATTTTGTTGCTCCATTTGCCTGTCACTGGCTTGGCAATGAGGTGGCATTAGGCTTCTGTCCTGATTGAGAGGACTTCTAAATATCCCCCTCAGCATCGCAGCAATGTTCATATCCAGAGACCTTCCTGATCATGGAATTGCAAGAAGCCACCTCTAGGAAGAGGTTTTTAGTTTTAATTGCAGGTGCAGAATCCACAAATCTGTGCTCAGTTTATTCCAAGCCCATTATTGAGGCTCAGGGGAACTTCAGATAGGATGTCAAATTCCCTGTGTCTTCCTGACCCTGCAACCTGCTGCTTTCCTTCTCCTTCCTCAAGCGTAGCCAAAGGAGGATTTTTTTTAATTGACCTAAGATGAGGGCTGCTACAGTCTTTGTGCATCTCCCACTTCTCAGCTGTGCACTGGGTTTTGGCTCTGGTGTTTGTATCACTGCTGGGTAAGTCAAATTAAAGAGTTGATCTCTCTGGAAACAGTTTTCACCCACCATTGCCAAGTCTTCCTCCAGATTATTTCCTCAATTACTTTGTGTTTTTTTACTACCTAATTTGTTGCAGGTCCTCTGTACTGATTTACCAGACCAGTCTGACAGAAGACAAACCCAGTGAGAAATGCTGATAGTTTTCTATGGCATCAGTGATTGGAAAGGCTGGTGGGATGATTGCCTTGATTGCTTTGAGAATTGCAGACTCAGATCCTTTGTTCCCAAAAAGAGACAGGAAATAGATTGCTAAGGACATGGAATTTCCTTTTCTCCCATCCCCACCCTTTTTTATGTGATCCTCATTAAAATTGTGTTATGTGATCAATGCCTGTGCCCCTGAGCTTCAGTGTGCCAACCTCAACACCTTCCAGTGCTGGAATAATTTATAACCCAGGTGCTTTCTGTGCACAGGATACCCCACTGCAGGATACCCTTTGGTCTGTGTACCTTTTCAGCTGGGTATTTTGAAAAACAAAGCTCTTAAAAACTGACTGCTCAGTTGTAGCCGGAATTTGCAAGTTATCTGAGGGTTTCATTTTCCTTCAGAGTTGTATGACTAAGCATGAGAAGGGAAAACAGATTAATCATCACTGAAAACAAACAAATAATGACTTAATAATCACAAATCTAACTGAGAAAGCAGTATTAATTATTCATAGAGGGTGATTTATCTTAAAACATACTGTTAGATTGACAGCTGAAATAAAGACAGATGTTTCTGCTTTGTCCCAGAGGGTTGGAAATACAGAATTGGAGTTAAATTTGATACCCACATAATGATGTGGGAGGTTATGGAAGACTGTATAGTTGTTATTTGTGTATGAAGTTCGCTTTGAATCACAGATGGAAACACTTTATTTAGTTCCTGTACTGTTTCTGGTTTCCTGGAGTTGTAGAATCATTGAATCACAGAATCATAGAATGATTGGTGTGGATGGGACTTTAAAACTCATCCCATTCCACACCCTGCTGTGGGCAGGTACTTTTTCCAGTATCCCAGGTTGCTCCAAGCCCCATCCATCCTGGCCTTGGACACTCCCAGGGATGGGGCAGCCACAGCTTCTCTGGGCAGCCTGTGCCAGGGCCTCCCCACCCTCACAGTAAAGAATTTCTTCCCAAAGTCTAATCTAAACCTTCTTCTCCATGTTGTGAAGAGACTGCACCATAACATCTTTCATTTAACACTCTGGCTGCATATTTTGGAACAGGAATAAAGACAAATGAAAAATGCCATGTGTTGCATTGATCATTTATAATTACAAAATCACTCCTAGTAGTCACACTCCCCTTTTGAAATGCTTTGCATGCACACCTAAATACTATAAACCCAGAGTTTCAGAATAAAGCATTTAGATTAAAGGTGGAGGCCCTAAAGCAAAAAGGAGTGAAAAGGAAGGAGTAAATTTCTGACAAATCTTGAAGTTTCAACTCTCAGAATATCCGGTTTTGCCTTTCACCTTTATTGTGAATCTGTTGTGATGCTCTGGAGAGCTTGGTTTGGTTTCAATTTGTTGAAGGGGTGTTGTGAGGGAGCTGTTGAAGTTTTAAAGAAGTTGAAAAGCACTTGCTCCATGTAGGTGGAGTGGAGCTCTGCCATCATCCATTCCAGAGCCTGCTCAGAGCAGAGCCAGTGCTGTTATTAAAAAGAAATGCCAATTCAGGCTTCAGAAAGGAGCAGTACCTGCTCCTCACTGTTCTGTAATTTCCCAAGGCGACACGTGCACTAGAGCCAGGTTTGATTCCATGTTTCCACCCCAACTCTCCCAGTTCATTTCCTCACAGATCTCTGCAGAGGCCTCTTACGTGCACTGAAGCTTTTCTTCAGGAGTTACTTTATTTATATTTAGAATTCAGGGTGAGAGGAAGAACTTAGGGTTATGGCAAGGAAAGGGAAAACAAGTTATGAGAGTTAAAGAGCTTTCTTAGAATGGGAACTCGGAATCTGTTGCCTTAGTTTAAGGTGTTAAAAAGGTGCAAGGTTAACACAGGAAACCTTGTTCATTGATAACTGTTTTCTACTTGTGTTAATTTAATCTGCTAAAGTATATGGCATCATCTTGGAAATGTGACAACATGATCTCTGTTTAAAAAAACCCACAAAATAAGCCTTAATCCAAAGCAGTGTGTATTTGTAGTCAGTGCTTATCCTACTGATCAGCACATATACTGAAATAATCCAGATTTACTTGAACCCATTGGTAAAATCTGTAGTATTTACAGTTACGTGTTTGTATTTTTCATTGTCCCTGAAGTTTGGGGTGTGTACTGCTAATGTGTTAATACATATAAATAAGTCATGCAGTACATGTAATAGCTTTTTATGTATTTTAACTCCCATTTTTCCTGGGCACCTTGAGAATGCTTCCTATCAAAATCTCTATCTAAGAGTTTTCAATAATTTTTCTCTAATATTTTCTTCAGAGATTTGGTTCTTTCGTGGAACTCAACTTCATTATGCTGTTATTAGTTAGGTTTTCCTTCCACAAAATAACACCAGAACTTTTAAGAACTCAATTTTGTGAGAATGATTGACCTTTCAAGGTATTGAAAACCTACACATTTTCTTTGGGAAGAAGGCTGCATTTTATCTATCTGGACAGACTGAGAGAACCTCTTGAAAAGAACTTCTCCAGCTACTTTTTTGTGCTGAAGCCTAAAATAAAATTAGTGATAATTGCCAATGCCTCTTCATGTGGCCTAATAATAGAACCTGTGGTAGAACATCCCATCAGCTGATGGCTGCATTTGTCATTCCAAGAGAGAAAAGGCACACAGAATTTTAACAGCCTCAGGCCTTTTCAAAACAGGTGATTTTTAAAAGTTTGTCTGTTGAAGATATTCATTCTGTTTCAGCATTAGCAATATTTGGATCCCTGGTTTAAATACACTGCTGACACTTATTCTTACCTTTCAGCTAGACTCAAGTGTCTGATGTTATAGGAAAGGGCTTTTGGCTCCTCATTATGCACATTTTTCTGTATAATTTATGAAAAAATAATTTTGGAATTATGCCCTCCTTGTCCAGGAACATACAACTTCTGTATATATCAAGTTAAAACAAAACATGAGACTAATGGATACTGGATTTCCTTGGAAATGAGAGTTTACCAGAGAATGAATTCTGGGTGAACTATTATTACCTGTGGTTGTCACACTATGGCACATACTCCTGCCACCTAAATCAAATTGGCCAAGATAAATTAGGAGTTTTCAAGATTTAGTGATCTTTGTTCCTTTACCCTGGTCATCCTGGTATTCATTCAAGGATGTCCATTTTTTTTGTCTCTGCTTTCACATTTTCCCATAAAATGTCTTTGCTGCTGTTTCTATTTCTAGATCCAATTTTATGTGTTTGTATTTAGAGTGTTCCTATTGCATGTTTACATGTACAAAAAATGCCCTGAGGCTGTGTGTGGGTCAGTTTGGTTTCCGTAGTTAGTGTGTATTTGTGCAAAAGAAGTTCAGATTTGGAGGGGAAGAAAAGATAGTGGAATCCAGGATACCAAAACCTGGTAATTTAGTTTTTTGAAGAAACAAGTGATTTTTTCACCCTGCAACCACTTGCTGAATATTGCATAAATAGACTTGATTCATATCTGTCTAGGAGAAATGTGGCTGCAATTTATGGAAAGCTCATCGTGCTCCATGGAAAAGCTGAATGCTGCAGCTTTCACCAAAGCTCACTGGTTCATAAATGTTGCAGTGCTATGAGCAGTATAGAAGCACTGTTTGGGGTTTTTTATTTTGAGGTTTTTTTTTGTTTGGGTTTTTGTTTGTTTGTTTGTGGATTTTTTTGTTGTTTTTTGTTTTTTCTCCCTTTCTGGCAGGCAGTATGATTTTATTGCTTGAAGATAATTCCTGCAGAGTTCAAACAGGAAAAATGTGAATTCTCAATGAATTTTTGAAAGAATTTGGTGCTGGCTAATCAAAAGATTTTCAGAACAGTCTGAGAAGCTGATTGACAAGATGTGGTTTCAGGGGACTGTGCACTTCTGTGGCTTCCACTCATACCTGTGTGCAGTGTCACATTCCAATCAAATCATCCATTCTTGATTCTCCCGTCAAAAACTGAAGTTCAGGGAGAAACTTAGACTGGGGCTCAGCTCTGGGTAGCTGCAAACCTCACAGCTTTCATATGTTAACCGTGGTAAAAAAATGGATCAGCAGAAAAGATCTTTTTGCTGTGGAGTGACTTTTATTTTCAAAAGAGGAAATCTGTTAATCACAACAAATTATGTTTTCCCCTTATCCCAGAAAGTGCTTCCATCCTGAGCAGAAATCCTGTGACACTGGGACTGGTGCTTGTGGTGTCCCTGCAGTGTCCTTGGCAAAGTGCTTGATGGATTAGCAAGAGTGGTTCTATTACACAGATTGTGGGCAACTCATCCTTCAGAAGAACAGTTGAGTGTGGTGCATTGCTATTTACCATCCCAGACATTCCAAATTAAAGTTTGAATATGGTTATATTAAAGCCATATATTTAATTAAAAAAAAAAAAGGAAAATATAAGAAAGATAAGAAGATTCACTGTAGCTTAACTTGCTGGTTTTGTGAAGCATCTCCAGCCACAGGACCTTGTGTGGACACCAAGGATTCTGAGATGTGTTTGAGGAGGGAGCAGCTTTTTCAGTTCCTCTCTTGTGTTTAGGTGTAAATGACCCAACATAAAGAAAATGTGAGAGTACAGATGGAATACAGAATCATATCCTGATACTGCTCTAGGTGAGCTATAGCCTGCAAAGTTTCCCTCATTCCTACAACCCAGCTCCCACCTCTGTTCCTTCCCAAGCTGAAAATAGGATATATATTTACTTGTTGCTGCATTTTGGCTTTTCACTAAATGGAACAATCTAGAGTATCAGAAAGAGGTAAAAAGCCCTGAAGAAATGTTGAAACTAATTAATATTTCAAAGGAAGAACTTTTTTTTTGTCTTTTTTTTTTTTTTTTTAAAAGAAAGTAATTAGGTATCATGAATATTTTGGTTACTCTGCAATAAGCAAAACCTTAAGGGATGAAAATATGCTCTAACTAGCTGCTTTGCAAATGTATAAAATTCATAATGAGTTTGATTAAAACTTCTGTGTCGCTTAATTAAGCTTTGCACTGAATTCTACAAATATTTCATAAAGAGTAATTCATAAATCCTATAAGGTATGCACATCATCTTTGTCAAAGTCTGATGTATGGCTGTTGAAAATTAATGAAAATGTTCAAAACTAAATAGGAAGCTAGAAACACTGTAAAGAAACAGCTCTTTGTATTACTGGGACCTTGGGCAGCATTGGGACTTCGTATTCGTGGTTAGAATTGTCTTGTATTTGTGATATTTCCATTTTCTTAAGCATGCCAAAAATGTGTGACAAAGGACAAATAACAAAGCAATGCTGAAGGGGGCAGAAAAGTGGACCTTGAGTTTAAACTGGCAACAGGCTGCTGAAGGGATTTCTACTTGATTTGTTTTAGTATTTAAAAAATAGAATAAATAGGATGATTTATTGTCTTTTCCTGAAATTATTTTCTTCCCAAATTCTGAAGAAATTGGGGTGAACAAACTGACGTGGTCCTTTCAGTGCAAACAGTAACAAATAAAGTCAGCAAATGAGCTTGTAAATTCTTGTGCTGCACACAGGAATTGCATAACATTTAGAGGTAAACAAAGTGAGTGTATCTAAATAAAGCCTGCACTGCAAAGGCTGGTAGTACAATGCTTTTCAATAACCTGTTTCTTGAATGAACATCCCCAGGTCACCTGAGGTAACCTTCTTCCCTCTTTGCTGAGTTTTATTATACACCCTTGTGATTTTCCAGCTCAGAAAGAGAAAAGAGCCATAATGGCTTTATTGCTCTGGTTTTTGTTACTTAAATTTCCTCAAAGCCCTTTAGCAAAGTGAAGCTGAACCAAAATTGGTGGCATTCATCAGCCCCAGTAAACAAGCAGGGATCACTCTTCAGCACAGAGAGAATTTTAATGTTTCATTGCAATCCAGAACTAAGGGCCTTTCTTTCCTCATCTCCCTCTCAAGTATTTTCTTGGCCATTCATAATACTGGCATTTGTGCTCACCTGTGTTCCTTGAAATCGTTTTGTAGCTCTTTAATTCCATTGTTCCAAATTACTCTGAGGTGAAAATTTTTGCTGTTCTCTTCAATGACAAATGCTGTTAGAAAAACGAGCTGATCTCAGGATAGGCTTAATCCCAAAAACCAGCTCCACACAGTTTAACAGGAAAAAATACTGAGCAGAAAACCGGGAAAGTTGCACAGACAACAATGTATGATTTGGAGGGAAAGAAAAATCCCAGTTGAATGTTCTCAGTTGTTAAGAAATCTGAAATCATATGTAATGCAGGAAAAAAATCACAGGGGGTAATCCTGCTTTAAGGAGAGGGTAAATAATTAGAATAGAATAGGTTGATTTATACAGGTTTAAAATCCTTGACAAAGCGGAAAATAAAATAAAAATAAGTCTGCTTTCATTTCAGATTAAATTAAAAAAGTTAAGAGTGAAAGATATGAACTTGAGAGAAATAAAAATTGTATTCTAGATGTTTCTGAAAATCTTAGTGGTTAATTCAGATCATTCAGTAGTTTCATGCAATATTTTTTATTATAATTAATTCACCATATTTGATAAAATCAGGTGTGATAGAAATGTCTCAATGAGCTTTGGATTCCCACATGCTGTCATACTTGTGGCCTGGAAGCTGCTCTGAAGGGGCAAAAAAAAAGGGAAAGAAATTTTGAAAAGTCATTTATTTTCTCTTTCAAAGGCAATCTCAGCTCTCCTTGTGCACTGCCCAGTGCAGCATTTGGAGCAGCTGCTTCTGGTTTTCATTTTGGTGACACCCTGGCAGTGTCCAAAGCCAGGCTGGGTGGGGATTGGAGCAGCCTGGGACAGTGGAAGGTGTCCCTCCCATGGCAGGGGTTGGCATGAGATGATCTTTAACATCCCTTCCAAATAAAGCTTGGAAGTCCCAGATTTTCCCTTCCTAATATAAATTAATGCAGTACTCCTTTTGAGCCAAAGTGTGACCAGCAGCAGGTCCAGGAGAACTTGAGTTATGATGCAGATTTCTGCTCTGGGGGAGCACAACAGTTGCTTATTTCAACAGAAATGGAAAATTCTGCAGCAGCTGATAATGTTGGCCCAGTCCTTTGATCTCTAGGCTGGGGAACATCCAAGACCTTTCAGGCTTGCAAGGAGAATTTTTAACTAAACTTACCAGCCTTAACAAAATCCTGCCGTAAGGACAATTACCAGCTTCAAATTATAAATTTTATTTTATGATTTTCAAAGTGAGACTTTAGCTGCAAACTTTGCTTTCAGTTTTCCTGTGGTGCAGAGAAGCCTGAAAAGAAGTTTGTGCTTAGGAAGGGGGAGGCTTTCTTGGCTGTGACCTTTTGAGTTGATTTTAGCTTGGTGTGATGCCTGAAGAATACCCTGTGTAGCTCATCTCATCTGCTCAGGAACTGAGTGGTGATGATGCTGGTGGAAAAGAAGCAGTGATCAGGTTTTAATTCAGGAGTGTCAGGTTATTCTTGGTGTTAGATGCTGTGGCATTTGCCTGCTGTTGAGATTATGGAAAATGAGTTTTCACCTATTGACACAGTTTCCCTTATGGGCCACTTTCAGTTGTGGATTGCAGTTCTGTGAGTTAAGAAATGTTTGGAAGAGAAGAATGTGAAAATTTATTAGCTGTATCTCTGTATTTGGGAACAATATTGAGGATTGTATCTATTGGACTGATTAATTTGCTTTGCTCTTAATTGCAAAAATCCATTTGAATTTAACCAACTTCTTATTCCAGTTTGGCTATGCATCAGTACATGATGGCTAGCTCAAGTGCTTTTGAAAATACAAATCAAATTGATTAACAAGCATTTAATCCCTGGGAAACTTTTTTTTTTTTACTGAAGACTTTTCTTTCCCCACAGTAACCACTATAAATATTTTAAAAACTGCTGTCTTTTAATGAACTATTATGTGTATGTTCATATAGAACTGAAAAAAAAATTGCAATTTTTAAAAAAAACCCAAATATTATGCATTTACAGTTATGGCTTATTTTGATTATTTTCTAAACAATTTTTTTTCCACTACTTTTGCCTATACATGCCAGTTTAGAGTCATTGAGCCTTATTTTAGGAGAGGAGATTGGCTGCATTTTCCCCTACTCACTATGTACTTTATATTTAACTTTCCACTAATTCTGGCTGAGTGAGTGGGCACCAGTATTTGTTGAAGCTCCTTGTGTGGTTACAGGAAAGTAAGAAATGTAAAAGTATTCAGAAAAGTAATTTTCGGTTTGAACATTTTTTACAAAACAATCATTAAAAACAAAGTGTAAAGTGATACACACACTGAGCCAAATTCCCCTGTGGTTTTTTTATAGTTACATCCCTCTAATTTTCTGTAGTTCCTGTTCTGCCTAAGAAAGCAAATGAAATAAAGGCATTTTCTCTGTAAAAAATACCACAGTATAGACTCAGTTAAGGTTTATTTTACTGGGCTTCAGTTGTTTGCCAAATCTGGCTGTCAAGCACACCTGGCAGATATTAGTGCAAGCCATACCATGGAAAGTGTATTAAAATCATATGTGTTTAATTAAAAAATGTGTCAAATTGAGAGAGGTCCTAAAGATGTAGCATTTTTCATTTATTAATTCATTTAATAATTTAATAAACAGCATTCATCTATTGTCAGCGAGCCTTTAGGTTGTACAGTGTCTCCATCAACCTCCTTGATAAACTAAAAATATCCAGACCTTGATTCCTTCTGGGGTTCTGCTGATATTTCTAAGGGAAAGTTCTGACACTGTTGTCAAAAACTTCCCAAATTCTGCTCCAAGAAATGAGGAGCAGAGCAATAGAGCCCTTATCTGCCAGCTCCTCATTCCACCCCTTATCCTGCAAGACCAGCCCTTATTTCATTGGAAATATTGCTTTTATATTTCTTGCAGGGAAATCGACCTTTAGGAAATCTCCCACTACTTCCCTAATTTATAAATCCCTGTTTGTCAGTGTAGTTCCTTTTTCCCTGTGCATAAATGAGACACAGATCTGTAGAGACAGATCCTAAAGGGGACCTATAATAAAATCAAAATTAAAACCAGAAGCAGTCTCACACTTGAGTGAACTCTTCTCTCTTAGGGATGCTCATTCAGGCATCTTCTCCTGGTGCACGCTGAGCTGCTCTGACTTGAGTTGTCTTGGGCTTTTTTGTGGGCTCTAGGCAGGCTGTAACTGCAGCAAAGCTATCACAAAAGCTGTTCTTTAGGCTGTGTATTTTACTTTTTCTATCTGCACCAAATTCTTTCATGACATACCAGGAGAGCTTATCTTCTCTGCACTACTGCTTTCTGTGGCCAGAATAAAAATAATTTCCATGCCTACTGGTTTTTTTTTTCCCCATTCTTCCTCTTTTAAGAACTGAGTTGACGGAATAGAAGTTGGAAGTGGAAATATGCATGGTATCAAGAATCAGTTCTTGATGAAATATTTTACAAACCACACATGAGTGACTGTGGAGGGGATGAGGGTGAAAAGGGCACTGCTGTACCATGCTATTCATTGCCTGTGGAATGAAACAGCAGGTGATTATATCCAAACTTCAGCTTTAAGCTTATCCTTGCCTCATTTGGCATTGTTTTCTTTTTCCATCAAACTTACCAAGTTTAATAAATTTATCAAATGAAGTTCATTGTCGTGATTTAGTCCAGGGCAAAAATCTAGGCACCTGCCTAACTTCAGGAATCTGGGGTCAACAAAATCATATTTATTATATAAAAAGCTCAATTTAACATTCCTTTTCTCATGGATTTTTAAAGTTAAGCAAAGGGCAGCTGTTTCACAGTCAGAACACGCTGATGTTAAACCAACAGGCTCCCTGCTCTCATTTAAAATTGTTTGCAAATGTCTTAATTTTATTCAGAATCTTTATGAGTGGTCACCTGCATCTGCAGCCAAGTCCAATGTACAGACTCTGGTGTGAGAGTTACCCTTCAATGCCATGTAATCATGAAAAGGTTTGGTTTGGAAAGGACCTTGAATTAAATTTCAATTCTATTTAAAGAGAATTTCTAGTTCATATTGTATGAAAATGGGTGCTTATTCCACCAGAAATTCTGAAGGTTGTGTCCTGTCTCACTTCAGCCTTTGCAATTGTATTTGTCCTTGCTTTCCCTGCTAGCTCCTGCAGCAAAGTGGGCTTTTATTACTTCAGCACATTCTTGCAATTTCACAATTTTCTACAGTAATATTTCATCTGAGACAAGGAATTTAACAAGAAGCTTTCAGGGGAAAACACAACAAACAAACAAACAAATACCCCCAAACAATGATTCTCCTCTCTATTATGGTCAGCGATCAGTCCCACACAGTTTCCCTTGTACAAAGCAACCCTCACACAAGAGAAGAATTCCAGCAAGATCTATCCTTGTTTAAGTGTCATGGCCATCAAAGCCATCCATCAGTTGTTTCTCAGGTTCTTTTTAATTTGTTTCTACAATATCTCAGGTAGTGGCTGAAGTTCCTTTGTTTTGGCCAGAATGTTGGGTGGATAATACTGAATTTTTTAAGGTCGTTGTTGATTATTGCTGATGTTCAATGCAACATGTGAAAGACATCAGAGATGATTTTGTTTTGATGTCAAGTAACCACCCTAGCCTCTACTTAAGGAAATTTTTTTAAAATGCTGGAAACCTTTATAGAGCTGTCAATATTTTAAGCTTTGTGTGTGTAGTCTGTGCCTTCCTGGCAGTGTAGGACAATGGAATGGTTATCATGGCAGAGTTTCCCTTCAGAGCTGGGGGCTAACAGCCCCATCTACACCTGGGCTTTGAAATTTGGTCCTGCCAGGGGTGTCTTTGATGGGTTCACATGGAACCAATGGTTTCCCATGAGAGCATTCTGAGATTGATCTCCTGAGTGGGGATTATCCCTATACCCCTGTGTTTTACTGGTATGCCCTGCTCAGAAGGCTTGGCAGAGTCTGGCCTTTCTTCAGCAGGCAGTGTAGAAAATGGGAGGTTTGTCAAACACTAAAAAAAGTGTTTTTCTTCTTTTCAGGTCTAAAGTTTCACCACTGTCAGAAGGCACTCCCAGATTCATTCTAGTGTTAGGCACACAATAATACAACACATTCACAAAGTTCTCTGTTAATGTCTGCAAAGCAGTTGAAAGCTTTTAAAAAAACCTGAAATTGCCTAAATATCAATGAAATCAGCTTTAGATTACTGTACTGTACTGGCTGGCTTCCCTATTCCTGAATTATGTACCAGAGTTTTGACCTCAGTGACAATTTCCATCACACTCTGGCCCTTCTTTCAGTGCAGCAGGATGGATTTACCCTCACTGCTGCATGGTCCTCAGGCCTGCAAGATGCAGCTACAGAGAGCTGGGATGGTTCTTCCTGAACACATCAAACTGTGTGGCTGCAGCACTGCCAATCAAGAGGGAAATAAAAAAGAGTAGACAATAATATGTGTTTTAACATGTATTGTATCATGTAAATTTTTTCTTTCTTTTTAACATTCATTTTTATGAAGACACAGTAGTAAGGTTTTCATGTTGAGATGAGAGTCTGAGAAATCCTTCACAATTACACTGGAAGATGCATAGTTTGTTGACACGTGTGTGATATTTTGTTTTAGGTGCTTGAAGTGATATTACCTGGAGTAAGCATCAGTAGAGGTAAAAACAATATACTGTAAAGCCAGAGGATAGAGTGGGAATGTGGGAGCTGCTTCAGGCTCTTGCTGTTTCATTTGTGCTGGTTTTAGGAGGCATTGTAAGTGCTTCTCCTGATTCCCAAAGCAAATAGCAAAATCTTCTTGCTCATAAAATATAAATAAATTATAAATCTTTTTGTACTCATCCCAGTGGATGTTCCATTATATTATGTGTTCATCTATTTTTCATTATTTTTACCTTAAATTTGTCAGTGTTTGCACTCCTAGGAAATGTGTGCTCTTGCAAGGGGAATAAAGGAAAAAGTTTTCAAATGTTGATGGCAATAGAAATGGATGAGATATACATTAATAATAGAAATGGGTTTTATTCATTGGTTTCAGACCACTGATGTATTTTACTGAGGATTCTGGTAGCAAAGGGAGTGGATAATTTTGACATTAAGCAGTGTTGCCCTGGGCTCTGATTAAGCAGAGAGATTTGGAGACACAAGCAGGTGGTTCTTACATGCATTGATTCAGTCTTTCCTCAGCTCCTTCTCTTTGGGGCTCTGTCCTGAGCTAAGGGGGAAGAGGGTGGCTGTGAGTGCCCCTGGTTTTGAAGTAAATGCCAAATGCAACCACAGATTGGAAAAATGGCAGAAAAGAATCCCATCCATTTATCAGTTTGGGGTGTCAGAGGGAAAGCAGTCAGACTTCATTTGCCTTGGCAGGTTTGCATAGCACAGAAAAAGGGATTATTGCAAAGGCCACTGGGTTCTTTGCATCCTAAATTATCAGAAAGGGACAAAGATAAAGAAAATCTTGTTTTTTTGAGAAAGCAGTCCAGTTCTTAACACTTCTAATAGACCCCAGTTATTTAGGAAAGGCTGGGGGGAGTTTTATTGCAGTGCTCCAGCCTTGCAGACCTGTTGCAAATTGTTTTATTTGTATGAAGGGTGACATGGGCTTAGCAAAAACAGTATTTACTTCCTTATTTGAAAATCAGTTTTCCTAAGAACTAGAAGAAGAAAGTATAATTTCAGCTTGTTTTCTGAAGTATGAATTTTTAACATTCTTTTTAGTTATGACAAATTTCAAGAGGTGGTGAAACATTGCTGGTGGATGCTTTTGCTGGTGATACAATTTTTTTTCTGGGGGAACACATAATTCTGCACATTTTTCAGTTCATTTGGTAATCTCAGCTCCTGAAATAAGAGTGCCCTTGTCTTCTCTGCAGGTTTGGAAGCCATCAGTTGTCCCAGATCTACTGGCTTATGCAGATGAAACAAAGATAAAAATGACGTTCTGTTATGTTGAAATCTATTATTTGTATTGCTTGAAGTCTAATAATGTGTAATACTCCCACACAGTGCCAAGTGGAATAATCCCTCAGTGATTTCCAGGGTGCTGAACCAGTGACTCTGAGCTGTCATTTTATTGGTGGGATGAGAGAACATTTAATATGTAGGTTTTATTTTCCAAGTGTTCATTAGCATCATGAATTCCTCTTGGGGAAAAAAAGAAAAGGGAAAACATAAAGTGTTGACTTTAGAATGTGTCATAAGGTGGAAAAAGAGTTGGAGCTGGAAATGTGAAATATTACAAGATGCTGTGGATGCTGGGTTTAGTTCTAAAAAAGATATTATTATTAACTGCTGGATGTTGAGGGAAGGAGTCTCTGGTCTGAAAATGGCACCTCCTGACTTGGCAGAAAGGTCAGCATCAATCACCGTGAAAGGGAAATTATCAATCGAAAGTTCTGCAAGGTTTCTTTCCCAGATTTGGGCACAATATTGGCAAATATGACTTCACTCTGGAGCTCTGCTTTTAGGAAAACACGCCTGCTTATTTTAGGCTGCTGCTGTAATGAGCAGTTGAAGTATTTTTTTTTTAGGACTGCTTAAAAAACTGTCCAAATTATGTTCATTAATTAAAATAACTTAGCTGAGTAAATTTATTTTGAAGTATTTATCATGTTTCATGGCAATAGGGGTCTAAATAAATCGGATTTTGTCTTGATGAAATGACAAAGGAAATGCAAATTAGATATTTAAAAAAATAAGAGAGTTGCAATAAAATGCTTTGATAATAAATACTTTAAAAACGACTCTCCAAATGATTGGACAAGATTTAAAATTGATAACTTATAGAAGGTATTAGTTCTAATTTCAGCACAGGAGGAGACAGGTGGCTGAAAACCAGCAAAGGAAAAGTTTTAAGTCCCACATCTTGTCTCTAGTTTTTCTGTTGGTCATAAAGAGGAAGATTCAACATAGACATAGGTTGTTTTTTTGTGATGTTGATATGCTGATTTTTTAAAATGACTCAGAAATATTTTTTCCTTTAATTATTTTTTTCTTTATTTTTATTTTCTTTATTTGTGCCCTGAATGGAAGAGTGAAACTGAGCACAAAAGTTGCTGTGGACTCTCAGATGGTGTTTCAGACCTGAACCAACTCTGGTATCTCCCATTTCAGTTTCAACCAGTTTAGAAAACAAAACAAAATCAAGTAACAGTTTTTATTTGCATTAATATTATCTTTGCTTTACCTTGCCAGAGTGCTCTGCACAAATGATGCTGAGGTGTATCCCCAGGCCCGTGTTGTAACATCCTGTGAGAGCTAAACTGTGGTGTGCCTGATTTTGGATAGAAATGCAGATGTGGAGTGGGGTAAAGCTGTAGCTCTAACACAGCTGCTGGTCTGGGCAGTCAGAGGCCCAGGACTCCTGAGTACTGTGAAGGACAAACCTCTTGTTAGACACAGCTGTTGGGAGCCAATTCCAAAGTTAAATTCAAATTATGGAATTGAAAGTATTTTTTTAATTCAAATAAAGTATGGAAATGAAAGTGTTTTTTTATTAAGATACACTCAACATGGCAAAAATACAGTTTATATTTTACTGAAATTCTGTAGACCCAAACAGAGACTACTTTCCTAGACCAGCTTTTCCCTCCCAAGTTCATCCAGGTGGAGTGTTCTGGTAGGGATCTGACAGATGCTTTGTGCTTTCTCCCTAATCAGGCATGAAGGAAAGACAGAAAAGATTTGGGAATGCTTTTTCCTGCCTGTGTCCTCCTGCAGCCCTGCCAGATCTCTCCCTGAGTGTTTTCATTGTCCTGTCTGCTGTAAACTCTGACCCACATTTTACATTTGTGTTTGTTCAGAATCACCACAGCTGGGATAAGAAACTCACTGTGGTTCTGCTGTGGAGTTTGATGAGCTGAAATTAAAAAAAGGGAAAAAAAAAGAGGGAAAAGAAAGAAAAAAAAAAAGAGGGAAATGGAGCTAAGAGATAATGTTTAAGCTTTTGTATGAACAAGGAGTTATGCCTACCAGACATATATATTTTGAGAAGGTTTGACCAGATTTGACCAAGGATGGAAGGTGACATTTTGGACACGCAGGGAGATTGGTATCTTTTTTTCCTTTGTAGGCAGGGATGAAGGAGGATACTTGAAAATGAAAGCTAAAAGGTATTTGCTTTCTTCCATCATTTAGCTTAATTTGAGAACTGGTGAAGTTCCTCACCTCTATGACATTAAGTTTTTGAGAAGCCCTTCAGAATATTATACTTTAAGAACTCTGCTCATTTTATTAAATATGGTTGAAGTAATAAAAACGTATTTTTAAAAAAGTTACTGAAAAGGGGCAACTTCATTTGGAGATGGTGTGATTGACTAAACCTTGTTTTATTATGAAACCTGATACAGTTGAGCAAATCTGAGTCAGAGGCACAAAGAGTTTTGCCTTTTCCACTCTGCAAGCATTGTCATCAAACTCAAACTCAGCTGAGTTGCTTCATGTTCTGCCCCAGCCAATCAATTAGCAGAACATCAATTTTTTATAAATGTCATGCTGCTATGAAATCACTTTGTGTCAGTTGATTTTCCCCTGGAACTAATTTCTATGGCACAGGGAGAAGTATTGAAGTGTGCAATGTTTTGGATCTGAGCAAGGTTTGTTGCAGTAGCATTATAACCATATGTTTTAAACCAGATGGGATATAAGTTATTTTCTTTGGGCCTGCTTTCTTTCACCACAAAACTTTTGATGAAAAAAATGGCTGTTTATCAATAAAGGCTTTCTTCTCATCCTGATGAAATTAATTATCACACATGAGAATCGCATCTCTGTCACAGGTTTTCCTAAGGAAGTATTGATAGATAAAATTCTTTCTTTCTGACTAATCCAAGGAAGGATTGGTGCCTAGCAGTGTTAAGCTTTGCTATTTCTATTTTGCTTCAATTTTTGCTTTGGGTAAAGGAAAGAATTGGGAGCAGAAAGATGTGTGAAGATGGCCCACTATGGTAATCTCTCAATATTTTATCAAACCTGTCAAGTTTCCCTGATAAAGTTTTAACCTCTGAAAGTCTGGCTAATGCATTTGGCATATTGATATGATTACAGGAAAATACAGTGATCTTCTTGAAATTTTACTTGAATATGTGTAGCTTCTTACTGTTGTAAGGTGAAGATTTCAAGAGCTACCACTGGGCTCTTCAGCACTCTGGAAGAATTATGGCATGAACAAAACTGAGGGACCAATATTCCCAGCTTTTCCCAGACTTCCTCTGTCCTTCCCATGCAGTGGGAAGCGTGTGCTGCCAAAAACTCTTGTTTTGAAGATACACTTTCTCAGCACCTCACTCAGTATTCATGAACAAAACCCCAAAGTTTCCTTTCCTTTCTGGCGTGAGAACTCCAGTGAGTGAGCTGTGTTAAAGGAGACCTGTGCTTCTGATGTGAGAGCAGAAAAATTCCTCTTTGCTCAGTTCTTAAAAGTGTGAATTTTAATTTACAAATGCGGGACAAAAATGCTTTTCTTGTCACTTTCATGTGAATTGCTGCAGAAAGGAATTCTTTTTCCATCAGAAAGGAGTCTGCATTTTCTAAAATCTCTCAGCTTTCTAAAATCCCTTCACTTCTACAAAGCTGTGCTCACAGAGATGACGGGTGTACAAGTTTTTAAAGAGTTCTGCAATAACATTTCCCATTTCTCCTTAATATTCTCATGCTAATTTTTCTCTTCAGTGAATACAGAGCTGCACTCACCTGGGAAATCCCAGTTTTTGAACTAGAATTTGTCTACCTGTCTGTGCTACTCCTGCTTCTCATTCACTTTAATTTCCTATTTCAAACAACCAGGAAAAAAGACACTTGGTACTTTTTACTAAGAATATGATAAAAATATGGCATTAAAAAGAAATAATATTTCAGGAAAACTTTGCAGCTGTCCTGGTGCACATTTGCTTTCAGATAAGGCAGCTGTTTTTTGCTATTGTTCATTCGGGAACATAAATCTGTATTTTTTAAAATAATACTTTGTTAAGGTTTGGTGTATTATGTTCATTCTTTATGACACCTGTATCAACCTGAGGGCTTGTGAAGGTACATAATTGAAAAAGTGGCCTGCTAAATGTACACTCAGCCAGTTTAATCTGCAGCCATTGGCAGACAAGAAACCTTGAGTCACAAAAATATCAATGTTCCTACAAAGCCATTTATTACTGTTCTTCTGAAATAGTCTCATATGGCAGAGCCCCAGTGCTCTGTGCACGAGGAGGCATAACCCAGGAGTCCACTAAGAATGAGTGCTGCACTCACACTTTAAAATGGCCAACAACCTATTTGCAATGGCTGGGGTGTAAAAAATATGATGTGTGCCATGTTGCTGCTCTTTAAAACAGCTGAATTTTCTACTTGGAGTTGTTTTTTGGCACTTGTGGTGAATTTTGTATGTGTGCTTCTCATCAAACTGGCAGCAGTGCAGGTTCTGATGTATTGGTATGTCCATCTCATCATTTGGAACTGCTATACAGATTAAAATTGTTATTTTTTGAGTTGAGAAAGACTCATCAAAGGCATTAATACCCTCAAAGTAGAGAATAAATTTAATGAGCAGAAAGTGGTAAAAGAAACCAACCGTTTTTGCAGGAGGAAATGACAATCCCTAAGGAGAGAGAAGAACCAGGTTATGTATTTTGGGGAGTTCAGTAAGGTTTTTGACATTCCTTCTCTAACACTTGAAACTGAAGACACGTGGTTTACATTGCTGTTCTATACAGGAATGTGGAACTGCTTGGAGAACCACCTATAGAAAAAATTTGGAGTGATTCACTGTGAGACTGGCAGGGTGTCTGGAATGGAGCTCAGCAAAGACTTTCTGATGAGTATTTTCACTACCAACCCTGTTGGTGGACTAGAAAACATTCTTATTAAAATTGCAGGAAAGCTGGGAGAGAAATTACTTGAAGAACTGGACTGAAAAAAATAAGGATTTTTATAGGGAGAAAGACAAGCTCCTGAGTTTAGGAGAGAACCCTTTGTTGATTCTCTGGTGTGCCTTTCCAGCAGGGTACACAGAGAATTCAGAGTACAGTCCTGGTTTTGATTAAACATCTGCACAGCGGGATCTGAGAGGAGAACGAGAGAATCTTTTTTTGACTTGACAGAAGACCAGGAGGTACATGACAGCCCTCTAATATGTTACTTCTTGTACTGATCTTGGCTTGGATAGTTAATTTTCTTCACAGTGGCTTGTAAGGTGCTTTGTATTTGTGTTGAAAGCAGTGCTGATAACATGAGGATGTTTCAGATATCGCTTACAGAGCATCAAGGCCTTTTCTGCTCCTCCCTCTGCCCTGCCAGTGGAGACTGGGGGTGCACCAGGAGTTAGGAGGGGACACAGCCAGGACAGCTGACCCCAGCTGACCCAAGGGGTATTCCATAAACCCTGTCAGGTTGTGCACAGCAGTAAAATCTGGGGGAAGAAGGAGGAAGGGGGGATGTTTGCCCAAGTCACCATTCTGAGGAATGGAGCCTGGCTTTCCTGAACCCCTGCCTGCCCATGGCGAGGGCTGAATGAATTCCTTGGTTTGCTTTGCTTGTGTTCACAGCTTTTTCCTTCACTAATTAACTGGCTTTCTCTCAGCCTATGAGTTTTCTCAGTTCTACCCTTCCAGCTGTCCCCATATCCCAGTGAGGGGGGTGAGTGAGCAGCTGTGTGGGGCTGAGTTGCTGGCTGGGGTTAACCACAACACCTCTGTTGTGAGAAAGGAAACAAAATAACATATTTCTTGGTTTTCTGGTTAAAATAATTCAAGTTTGAAATAAAGTTCTATGAAAAGTGGGTTTTGATACAGTGTATTTGGGGAAAAAACAACCAAAACCACAAAGTTCTGGGAAGAGGTTGTCTTAGGAGGCCGTAGTGGCTTCACCGTGGAAGCCTCTGAGGTCCAACAAGACAGAAATGTCTCAGAAATGATTAGGTGTAGCAAGACACTCGTGTGGGAAAAGGAGATGGAGCAGATGTCTTCTCCAGGAGCAAGATCACCAGATTTCCATGACAGCCTGGTGAGGTTGCCCAGTGTGGTGCACCAGAAATCAATGTGATCACCCATCCTCACCATTTTAATTGGTGGGTGTGTGTTCAGGCATATAAACTTGTCAATCTTTATCCTCCATTGTTGATGAGTGCATAAATTAGCTCTTTTATTTTTACATTTATGAGACTGTAAAGGCTTCCTTCACATATCAAAACAGAAACTTACACATTTCCTAATGGCTTGTGGGAAGCAAATGAAGCTTGAATTTAGTTCTTTTCATTTTGACAACTGTTATTGATATGAAGGGTAATGAAAGCAGCCTGTTGTCAGGCTTTTAGTTGTTTGGTATGCTGTTTCCAGTCTTTAATTTATAAAGATGAAACAATTGACCCAGTGTCCTTACAGGGCTGGCTGGGAATTAGTGGCTGCACTTATGTTTTATTTAACCAGTAGTGCCTGTAAGAATAAATGGACTCCTGTCTTTAAAAAACACAGAGGATGAGCTGGTTAAATGGTTAAAGATTTTTCGTGCTTGATAATCTCTTGATTGCTCAAGTAAGGGCTGAAAAAACCTTGTGAATGATGAGCAGTGATCAAATCAAAGGAACTGAAGCAGAAAATATACATTAATATAACTGCTGCTGAGTTTAGGTTCTCATGTTAATTGCAGAATATTTTGCTTTACAGTCCCACAGCCAAGTCCCAAGGTACTTGTGGAACAGCATAATTTTGAGTGTAATAATTGGAATTATTTCAGTGATATTATTGTTTCCTTTAGTTGGATCTAATGAAAACAGAGGTCAAAATATCTTAATAGTTGTTATCATCACAGATATGAATATCCTTTGAAGAGAGTTTGAGGATTACTACTAAACATAAGTAAACCTTGCAGAGCTCCCAGGACACAGCCACAACATCATAGAAAGTTACTAGCTTATTTTTTGATGTTGTTGCAATTAAGGTCAGATTTCTATCAATTTAGCAAAGCTGAATTTCCTATCAGTGGTATTGCATTTAAATTTTGGTGAGAAGTTTACATGAGCTCTGTGACTGGCAGAGTGAAGGATATGGCCTGGATAATTTGAGACATCAGAAAAAACTCTTCTAACTGACAATGACTTGACTCATCCCCCTCCTCTATATATGCATTATTTAACTGTTCCCCATCCTTCAACTCTGAGGTTTGGGTATATCTAACCAGAATTTCTCCATAATTATTTTTAATTATTAATTTGGAGAGTTACATAAGGAGTGGAATTTCTTGTGTAAGAAAGGTGGTGGGCAGCTGCCCACAAAGTGTTTTATTAAATTCACTGTGAAGAAAGTGTAGCATTGTCACTGGGCAAGGTGTGATCTAAAATTAAAAAGCCTAAATATGATCCCTTGAAGCATCAAATTGCCTTTTGCCATTCCATTACACCAACATTTTCATGCATCTTTGTTTTGTTTTGATTTGTTGTAAATTATCCACGTTGTTGACTGGCAGTTTAATGCCAACCTTCCACATTTGCTCCACAGCAACCTCCCTTGCTCCTAGTGCCTTTCATGATGCCATCTCTGTTTTTATTCCCTCTTGGCCCTAACTACTCATCTTTGGCCTTCCACCTCCCCTCAGCTTGCCAGTGTACACTGTATTTCCTTCTTCCTGTGCTGTTCCTGCCATACCTATGGAAAAGCTGAGCTTCACAATACAGGGGAAGGAGGTGGGTGGACCCCATTCCATCATGGATGTCTTGCTGCAATATTCATCACCCTTGGTGTATTCTGCCCCTGACTCCTAGGGACAGTGACCTGTGCCAAGTTATTTTCCCTGAAAGTGTTTGATTTCCTGTTATCAAGCTGTCCTGGGATGGCTTTATGATGGTGGTATCCCCAAGCAAACCCAAACTGGAGGAAGTGCTGGTAGCTGTCTGCTGGAGCTTCATTTCCCACCTCTTGCCATGCCTCTGCTCTTCCTCTTGCTTAAAGTCTGCCTGGTCTCTTAAAACCCTGCCCAGTTCTGCAAACAGATTTGTTGTTGAAATTGTGTTATTGGTATGGTACCTAACACAAAGCCTCTGGGTGGCACCACAACATGAATAATGATAATTATAATGAGTCAAGTCAGCCATTAAATCTCTTCACCTTCAAATCTTGGCTATGTGTGGAGGCCTTTTTCATTTCTAGAGCTGACTTCTTCCAAATCTAAAATTCATTACTCAGTGCATTTTTCATCTCATCAGACGTGCTGGTGCTCAGAGAAAATTGGACCGCAAAAAGAGACTGAAGAAGCTTTAATTAAAAAGCAAATAGCATTTTTCAGCAGAGAGAAGAGGTGGTGAGATCTCCCCCAGGCTTTTCCTACTATAAAAAGATCCTTCTATTTTTGTTTCACTTGCCTTTTAAAAATCCTCCACCTACCTTGTTTATTCATCCCCATTTGGAGTTTACTGATCCAGATGTAAGAGAGGTATTCAAAATTAGCAGCTATGCTGTGGTAGCCTTAAGGGGTATATGACTTCCTTCTGTAAAAATAAAATTGCAGGCTCTGCACATTACTGCTCAGCTGGGGGGAGGCAGCTCTAATAGTGTCAGTACCTTTTATATTCAATATTTAATTGCCCAGTGTGTAAAGATGGATTACTTTTGGCAATAAGTACAGCAGGTAAAATGGGATGGGGGTTATTTATTTTTATTTATTTATTTTTTTTCAGAACAGACAGTGCTGATTGAAGGAGAAAAAGTGAAATGCTGTGGTTTTCATTTTACTTCAATTTTCTCAGTTTCATTTAGGATGCTGTGGGTTATCAACCCTACTATTGCTATTTTGGGGAGAGTTAGGTAATTCAGCATATGTATCTTTTAAAATGTAAATCACATTATGGTGTTAAGGACATGGTTTAGTGACACCTGGCAGTGTCAATAGTTGATCTTAGGTGTCTTTTCCACCATCATGATTCTTTGATTTTGTGAAAAAATAATGTATTTGTCACATTCCCAGACCTGGCTGAGTTGGCTGAGTTGTGGTACAACTGCTCTGAAAGCTTTTTTTGCAGTTTACTCTCTTGTATTCAAAATCAAAGTAATAAAAGCCCATTAGAATTTATTAGCTATTTGATGACCAATTTGAAATGAGAAGTGATCTTTCTTTGTACTTCACAAGAGCATATCTTGTTCTGTTATATTTAGCTGTAATTGGCATCTTTATTGGCAGTCTGAAGAAAATGAAATGATGAGGTGGGTCCTGGGAGCTGATTAGACCCTCTTAATTACTGAATGTTTGTACTCCTGGGAGACACTCATCTGTAGCTGTGGTGAAGGGGAACTTTACTCTGCTGCTCCTTTTTATCTTTGCAAAATGCAGCAACTGATGCTGCTGAGCTTTCTGTCCTCCCTCCTCCAGGTGAATAAAACCCAAGAATTATTTTCCTGAAGCAATTTTAATTTCCATTTGAATGTTGGATACTGTATTTCTAGGTGCTTCCTCAGGTGCTGAATGTTTCCCTAGACTGGAACATGTCATCCATCCCGTGAATGTGGTTTTAAATTTTCAGAGATAAATCCTGGTTTTACTTCAGTTCTTAAGAATTTGATTTTGGGGTGAGTGACAACAAGGATTTCACTTTAAATGTCATATGTTAAGATGGCCTGCCCATCAGGTCATGTAATGAAAGTTTCCTGGATTTAGAGAAAAAGGCATCTTTAGTATTTTTTCTTAATTAAAATTTAAAATTATTACAATCCTACACTGTTTTCTCAGAAATTATGGTTTATGAAATTCTGGAATGACATACAAACATTGACTCCAAAGCAACTGCAAGCTATAACTTGATTAAAACTCCTTTTCAAATAATGTTTGGAATTTTGAGGATTTCTTCACAACAGGCACAAGTTGGTTGCTGTGGAAAGCTCTCCTCTCTCTGTAAATGTTTAAAATGTCTCTGTGCACACTCTCTTGAGAGAAGATTTGGCTTTTTAAATGTGCCTCTTTACAGCTGTTTTGAGATGGAGAATTTGCACTTTCCAACATTTTCCAAGCAGCAGAGACATTACTTAAAAATGTCCCTTTTTGAATAGCATGAACTCCAATCACTCACTCACTCAATCAATCATTCAATCCTACATCAGGGCTTTTCTTCCCCCTTGTAACTGAGAACTGGCTTGCTCCTTATGATCAGAATGTGCAATTAGAGAAAACTGCACCTGGAGGTGATTTGACCACCTATTAAAAAAAGTAAATTTTGTTTTAGTTCATTACTTTTTATAATCAAATATAAGAGCCCTTCCCCTTTTTATTAAGATGCGGATGTTTGGTATCAATCCTTCCCACCAGCCTCTTCTTAGCTGGTTGTTTTGCATTTGTGAGACTATAAACCCATGAGAGCTGGCAAAAGCATTTAACCTCCTGCCACCCAATGTATGCATAAAACTTTAAGACTTGTGGTTTAAAATCTTTTAGCAGTATAAAAACTCTTGAAGTCATCAGTTTTATTATAGAACTTTAGGTGCTTTTTAAGTCTTCTGAGAGACAATACTTTTTTCAGTGTCTCGTGCACTGGAGTGCCTCTTCCTCAAGTCCTTTAGTACATAATGCTTAGTGGTTCCAGTGAAAATTGCATCTTGATTGATGTTCTCATATTGAAGACTGCTGATGAAATGAATTCTGAAATTGTGTGATAAAGAGTGTTGAAACAAGTAACAGTTCAAGTTGGAAGCTGTACTCAGAATTGTTGTAGTAATGGATAATATATGCTTCAAAAATGTCTTTTTTCTTATTTGTGTTATAAGATAGTCAGCCTTATAAAAATAAACAAGTACTGGATGTGTTGAACAATAGAGTAGTTTATGTGATTAGAAATAAGTTTTCTGTGTTACTAGATGGAGATATTCCTAATCTCTCCATCTAGAGATGAGATGATTAGATTAGGAATGTAAATATTCCTAATTCATCTCTTAAACACTTACTGGAATTCCTTTATAGTGGTCTTGGACACACAAACATGAGGTCAGCTTGGATCATCAGATGGAGGCTTTAGGTCTGCCTCTGATGTTCCTCATTGTCATTTTATTGCCACATAAATTATATTCTCTTGGCTTTCAAATTTTTTCTCATTTTGTTTGGAACAGAATATTCTACATATACCTTGATTTTTTTCATAGTCCCTTTGTTTCTAGATTTTTAGGCAGCGTCCATCACTTTTGTTATGTCAAGATTCTCGCCTTTTTTCCTTGCCTAAACATCTGCCCTTGTCTTTATTTCATGTCTAACCAGGCCCATGCCTACTCTCCTTGTAAAATTCAGATCCCCTCAGAAGATATATTTCCATTATGATGCTTACAAAACTGTAGACAAACTATAATCGTGCATTTTATAGGAATTTTATTATTTTAAAGGTACTTACTAAAAGGGGAGTGTAATCACAGTGCCTGTTTTATTTATACATGTACCATTTTTCTATAATTCTCATCTGGTTTTAAATGCCTGAATTTGCATATTGATTACAAAGGAAAAAAAAACAATGAGAATTTGAGCATTCTCCAAGTAGCTGTCTTTTAATTGTCATCTTTCTGAAGTAGTTGCCTGCAAATTACCTACAGATTGTTCAAATGTCTAAACTCAATTGCAACAGTAGGAATCATCCCCCAAATCTCCTTAGAATAATGCTGGCAAACCTGTTAGACATTAGCAGTAGTGCTTTAAGATCTGGGAAATGATACTGGAAAATCATCCTCTGTAATTTAAATATTATTAAAGGAAAAGAGGGGAAAAGATAAAGTGTCAGCAGAAGTTAATGATGTGTAAGGCATCCATGTTATTAAATAGGTATCACAGGTTTAAAATTTTCTTGGAAGTTGTCATAATGGAAGTACCAAGCAGCAGAATTTTATATCAGTACTTAAAAAAACCATTTTCTTCTTGTTGGGAACAGTGATCTCAGCCTCTCACAGCTTCAGCTCTTAGACGTGGAGACTCATAGCAGCATTTCTTCCCAGTGATGAATGACCACTTAGATTTTCCTTTCAGTTAAAATTACTTTTGTGTAAAATACTGTGGATTTTAAATTGGGAGAGGAGACTATTTATCCAGCCCTTGCTATCTGTTGTATTTCTGCTTTAAGATTGCTCTGAAAAATGATCACCTTTACACAGAAACAGATTGTAAACGTTAGACAATTTGGTATCGTAAACCACATTTCTGCCCTCAAATATTCCCTTGGGAAAGAAGTGACCGCCTGAAGTTCCCCAGGAACAGGAAGATGTATCTGTGATATTGGAAGCTCAGTAAATTGAATAGGGAAGTGAAAGGATCACACAGCACTGGAGTACTTAAACTGGGAGCAACACTGAGGGAACTGCTCGGTTCATCAAAATCAGACTCTCCTTTGCAGACAGAAGCAGTGAGCAGGAGGCTGGGATTGTGCAATGTGTCCCTTCAGCTTCCCAGTAAGTTATTTTCCCTTGAGACACTACAGTTCCCCTTCTGGGAGGCTGGGGTTGTGCAATGTGTCCTTTCAACTTCCCAGTTAAGTTGTGTTCCCTTGGGACGCTCCCGTTCGCCCAGGTGTTTGTTCACCTGCCCACAGGAGCAGCCCTGCAGCAGGAGGACACAGATTTATTTCTTCTGATGGCACAAGTTATCTTCTAATCCCAGCTCAGGAGGGAGCATAAGGAGCAGGGGCAATGCTGTAGGATCCTTTCCCATAAATACATGGCCAGGATTTACATTCCCAGCTTCTGGGAACAACACGTTCAGGACTTTCTCATCTGCAGCTACAGAGAATTAATAGCAGCTAATGGTGTGATGCTACAGAAGTGAGATTGATGTCTCTGTGGGCTTCTGGACCCATGGCCCCTATAGCATTTGGTGGTGGAAAAGTCCCACAGCTCATCTGTGCTGTCTGAAATGTATTTTTGAGGGTTTGCTTTATGTTTGTCACTTGATGATTTTATTCGTGTCCCAGTTGTGTCATGTGTAACTGTGGAAGAATTAGTCCCTTGTCATCTTTATTTTATAATTCCTGATTTTATACATCTGTATCAGATCTTGCTGTACCAGCTATAGAATCAAAATGCTGTTTTTTTTTCTCATGTTGGGTTTTTGGGGGGTTTATTTGGTTTTCTTTTTTTTNGGTTTTTTTCTCATGTTGGAAGTGCTGTGGGTTTTTGGGAGGTTTATTTGGTTTTCTTTTTTTTCTTTTGTCATACCTTTTGGAGTTTTTTGGGTTTTTTTATGATCTCTTTATTATTTTCTCACAATAATAATTCTTTTGTGTTATGTGCTGAGCAGTCCCATTTGCTGTGGCTCTCCCAGAGCTGTTGGCCTTGTAGCTGGGGTTTCTTCATAGAGTGGTGATGAGTAAGAAGCTGTCAGTGCTTACCTCATACTTCAGAGCTGTCTGCTTCCCTTTGCATTCCAGCTGCTCTTTCATCACCCCATCCCTCAGGTGGTTTATCTGGGTGGGTTGACCTTGGCTGGACATCAGGTGCCCACAAAGCCACTTTGTCACTGCTCTCCTGAGCTGGACAGGGAGAGAAAATAAAATGAATGGCTCAGGAGGTGAGAAAAGGGCAGGGAGTGATCACTCACCAGTTACTGTCATGGCCAAAACAGGCTTGATTGGGGAAAACATTTATTACCAATCAAGTCAGAGTAAGATAATGAGTAAAATTTAAATCTTAAAGCACCTTCCCCAACTCCTCTGCTCTTGAGCTTAAGTTCACCCTCATGTCCTTTATCTCCTCTGTCCCAGCAGTGCAGTTGGGGCTCCCATTTTATCTCCCCATCACTTGGGTGCCTTGTGCAAGGCTGCAGTAAACTTTTGATTATTCCAAATGATTTTCATTGTCAGCAAACTTCATCCCTTTGCCAGTCAATCATTTTCCAGATCATGAGTTAATCTTTTGAAACCCACAGGTCCCTTGTGTGTTTCCCTGCTGCGGAGAACGAATGAGTGAGCTATAATTTTAGAAAAATATAGATTATTTTTTTCGTGCAATATCCAAACATGTCTCTTTTTGTTTTGGAGCTTTCCAGTGACCTGCATGTAAAGAATTTGGTGGTCTTTGGTGTTCTGCACATGGCTCCCAGCACCATCAAGTTACAACAGAGCAGGGGCTTGAGCAGGTGTGGAGGAGCCCTCCCTTCACCTGCTCTGTGCCTTGCTTGGGTTGGAGGGAGGCTCACGACTGCCTTGCCTGGGAGAGATGCAGCCCCTCTTTTGAGATTAGATGGACATTTCAGGATGAATCATCATCAGCCTCCAGGCATTGCTCATAAATGAAAAGTGCCTTTTTTTTCTTTTAGCACAATTTATGAAGCTGTGCAATGATCTTTTGCTGCAGCCATTTCTATGTTACGATTCTTTAGACAGAAAAATAGCAAGCAAACAATTATTGATCATCTGATAGTCCCCATATTTAGATGCATATAAGTACAGTTTCCCTTTGTTGGTTTGCTCTATGGCCCTAGTCTGGCCATCACAATGAAGTAATGTTTACATATTTCAGTTTTATAGTCCTTTCTTTCAAAGGCAGAACTGTCTGATCAATGCTGCTGTATTTAATATCCTTTGCTGCATTTTCTTAAATTGTATGCTAGTGTATGCTGCCATGGTGGAATAAAACTCTAGACAGCACAATGTATCAAAAGTTTATATTGAAATAGTTTTCAGTTGTATTCCAGTGATAGGTTTTAATGGCCATCATGTGAGCTGTTTACCAGATGCACTGACATATTTAGATTGCAGGGTTTTTGTAGTTTTTGTTGTTCTACTTTTTTTTTTTTTAAGAGAAAGCCAAATTTTGTCAATCTGAGGAAAGTTCCTACAGAAATGATGGCAGGGGTTGGAATGAGATGATCTTGAAGGTCCCTTCCAACCCAAACCATTCTGTGATTCTGTAATAAATTAAGGTATTCCTGCAACTACATATGGAGCAGGCTAGCAGTAAATCAGCATGGTATTTGTAAGCTATTTTATTATATGGCAAATACTTAACCACGTGTAGTTAAATTCAAGGAATCTCACACAAGATGTGAAGTTTAGCTGGATGCAATGACTTTAATTTGGTACTTTTTGTGCAGATGTAAGTGGAACCCTTGGAGATGCTGCTTATTAGTGTTAGGGGTTGAATTTATATCTTCTCGGAAGTAGCTAAAATGAAAAATAATAAAAATGAGTGTGTGAAATATTTTATGCAAAAAAAATGTTCAGTATAAATGGAAATTGGACCAAAATGCACCTGGGTTTTGAAGACTGGTACATTTGTTAGAGTTTTGGGATAGAGGAGATTCCACTGTGGAAATATGTATGTTGAAGTTTATTAATATAACATTGTACCTAAAGCTTGAGAGCTCTCCTGTAATGTGAAATGGCATGGAATTTTCTATGGCTGTACATTAAAACTGATCAGGGAATCTGGCAGGAGTCACATGCTGTGACACTTCTGGCAAATCCCAACTGCTGCTGTTCATGTTTGCATTGAGGATGGGTTCTGTGAGCTGCTTCTGTGTACTTGCTGCTTTAACTCACATTTAATTTTGGTCTGCTGATGTATTTGGTTATTCTTTACAGTGCTGGAGATTAGGATCTAAGAGAATTAAGAAGCTTGACAGGGTTCTGGACTGATGAGCTGTGAAGAAGATTTTTCAGAAGACAGTTTTGCATTAGGGTGGGTTTTGTTCCCCAATTGCTTCTTCCCCTTGTATTAATGGTAGTTCAGTCCTTTCTCTTCTGGAAGTTGTGGTCTCTCAGCCCTGAAGGGCTTTTGAAGGAAAGGTTTATGCTGGATTTGAGGAGGAAAGCTTCAGTAGTATTTCTGAACTCCACTAGGAAAAACTTAAACTGTACACAAAATCATGAAAACCGGTTTTAAAGACTAAATAGTTAGGGCAAACACGGTGGTTTTTTGGGTTTTTTTTACATACAATAAAATCACAACATATATTATCAAAGAGGATAAAATTCAAGATAAATTAGAGACAAATAAGTGATGGCGCCTTTCTGACACTGCAATGTTTGTCACTTTGTAATGAGTGAGTGAAAATTTCATAGCTTTTAGAGCTTTTCATTACCTTATGGACTGAAGCTTGTGAACTACTTGTTCTGCTGCAGGTCAGGCATACGTGTTGCTGTGGATGTGATTCCTGGTACAGATGAAGTTGGCACTTTTCATCCCAGTCCTATTAGCAGTTACTTTCCAGCAGTTTCACTCTCCTGTTTGCTCAGTTACCTGATAGTTGAGTTGGCAGCTCCTGTTTCCCAAGGCCCAGTGCAGTTTTTATGTGGCTGCAGAATTCATTCTAAAATTGCTTTCAAATGCTTTCAAGTATTTTTTCTCTTCTCACCAGTCTTGTTGCAGAGCTGTGGTTAACAAACCTCTTTGCAGAACATGCTGGAAGTGGGCCTGTACTGAGAACAGCAGCAAGGAGGCAAGGGGGAATGGCTTCCCCTGGATATACCTATTAGCACAAATTGGAATCACAGCTTGGAGTGATTTCCACACTTCTGGGGGAGGTCACTTGTTTCTAGGTACTGCAGGATCATCCCTGCAGTGAGCAGTGTGGCAGGAGAGCATGTGCTACTAGAAAGTAATATCCTAAAAGCTTAAAAGATTGTGTGTAAAGTGAACGAGGAGAGAGGGCAAGATAAGAATTGGGGGGGATGCCATTGTCTTCTAATTTTATTTTACTTACCTTCCTTCAAAGCGCAAAACCTGAATATTGAGCTGTGCAGTAGCATTCTGCAACTCTTTTCAATAAGCATTTGTTTATAAAGTGTATCCACAGAACTTTCTCAGTGCAAGGTGTTCGGGTTTTGGGGTGGGAGATCCTGGCTAATCAAATGGGAGATGATGCAAGATTCTCTTCTCTAAAATCCTGCTGAAACATCGCTGTGATGACAGCCTTTGGTTGCATTGCTGTAATACACAGATAAGTGTTTAAAAACTAATTTAAAATCATAAAAGCCAGCATTTTGAAATCTATAGTTAGCTCAGTGCCTGGGTAAATGAATAATTGAAAGCCTAAATAAATAAACAGTTTTCAATGAAGCTAAATCCCAGTGGCTTCTATTGACTCAATAATGGTTGTGGCTAAATTCAGCTACATGCCCTTACAGGTGACTTGGACTCCTTAATTCATTAAATTCCAAATCTCAGAGAAGATTCAGCACTTAATAATGTATTTGCAGGGCTGGATTAAATTAGTTTGCACTTGCATGTTATTCTTCTTCCCCTAATAAATTCAGAAATTAGTAACTATGGCATATCCAGAGACCTTCGGGAGAAAATATCCCAAAGAACAGAGTTTTATAGCATGGGGTGTGCTCATTTAATTTCTGGCTTATAGGGTATTCAGCAGCGATTTTCTCAGAATTTTCTGGGACTTCACAGCCAGACTTCAGGTAAAGAGAAGATAGATTTTTGAATTAGAAGTATGTAAAGGCTGGAGGGAGGGATTTTTATGAATTTTGTCAGGATGACTGTGCATTTAGACATAGATATTAGAGCCAGTGCTTGCAGAAACCTGCTGAATTTGCCAAGAAGCATTAGCAATTAACGTAGTTAATTAACAAGAAGCTATGTTAAAATTAGTTTGGGCTTGGGGGGGAGACGGGAGTGAATTGTAATTAGAAAAAGAAATCACAGCTGCTGTTTGGAGGATTGGTTGGGAAGTTCTCAGGTCTGGCTCTTGGGAGAGGCTCTGCATTGCGGCTGTGCCTGGTTCATTCATTACATCCTCAGTTTTCTAGGAAAGAGCTCTTTGGGGTTATGTATCACCATTTCCAAGCATTATTGACTACCCTAATCAAATTTAACTTCTGCAGGCTAACACACTAATAAAAAAAAAGTACAGTTTGTTGGGGTTTTTTTCTGAACTTCTCAGAAAGGTGGGGCTCAGTGTTTCTTGAGCATTGAATGTTCAACAAATTATGGTGATTTTCTCCAGTTAAGGTTTTGGATCCTGCTGAGTAGAATTTGCTCAAAGAAAAATGCTGCCTTTCCCAGCTTCTATTACCCTGCATGCTGTTACTAAGCAGAGGGGAAAAATCAAGGCATTTATCTTGGCAAATTGAAATGAGTTTCAAACTAGAAATATGTGAAAGTTGCTAATGAAGTAGTGAATGTCTTACACATACCATTTTATTTTCCCAGTGACAAATGAACTACAATTAATTCAATAGATCCTTGAATAGGCCTGATGTGAGCTCAGGGAATTTTCAGGTCCTTCTCATATATATTTATTTCAAAAATAAAATTGAGCATATGGATTAGGATGTGTGGAGCAGTCTTGAATCTCAGATTCACTGTGGCAGAATGAAGCACATGATCAATAGTCCACATTACAAACATTTTAGTGGGCTGCTCCCATGGTGGTATAGAGGAGATATCATTTATCCTGTCAAAAATTATTCTTTCTTGGCTACTGTAATCAAGCATTTCATAGGTGGTAAAATTAGCTCTGTGTCTTCTAAACACCATAGATCTTATTGCTCTGGTTGCATTCAAGAAAGGTTAAAAGAGATAATATTTTTACTCTTTTTTAAAAAGATTGGCTTTTTAGTTTAACATGACATTTGTTTGACTTTTTAATACAGTTGATATATCCTGAAAAGGTCTGTATGTACTAGCAGTTCTATTTAAGGATTATTAGAAATGCCATTAATAGCAAGCCTAGTAGCTTCTGCTTCCCATTCTCCTCTAGAAATCACGATCCTTTGTTTTTGCTGACATAATTACCTCCATGTGAGCCAGTTCTAACAAGGCAGAATTAAGAGTTCACGTTATAAATGAGCAGCAGGAACAGATGGACTGAGAAAATAGTCAGGTTCCATGCAAATATCAATAAAGGTGATTAGTAAAGCAATAAAAGCATTTGGCTCATAAGTTTCTTTATATTAATTATATTAATAAAGTCTGCCTCACTGGAAAAGGCATGAGGCCAGTTGGAGGTCTGGAATGTGAGATGTTCTGCTTCTGCTTGTTGCAAAGCCAGGCTTTGGGTTGTGAGAAGAGTGGTGTCACACTGCCAGGCCTAATACTAAAATTCATCATTTTTTGTTTAACTTGAGGGCTGAAAGCACCTCGTTCCATCCAGTGAATCAGACAGGGGGCTGAGGAGCTTCACTTTGATTAAAGCACTGCTGTGACCGGGTAAAACGGGATCGGGGCCGTGTTTGCCTGGGTTTTGGTTTTCTGCTTTGTGAACCTCCACCTGCACATTCCCCAGGATCAAAGCCTTCCTCCCCTGCCCCTCTCCTTCCTCTTCCTGGTGGCACCAGTCTTGTGCAGTGCTTTGCCTTGGCTGTGGTGTGCTGATGCTGGGGCACTCCTGCATTTCCCTGCACCGTGTGGCTCTGCTCATTAGATCTGTTTCTCCTGCAGCCATCCAGAGGCAGAGAGGAGAGCAGCAGAGCCTCTGGCTGCACAGGAGATGGGGAACAGCTGGAGTGTACGTGTCAGATGCACAGCACATGTCTGCATCTTCCTCTACAGGAGTTTTTTGGAGAGAAATTACATTGTGAATTATGTAGGATTTGCATGTTCCCCCACAGGTCTCTGGACTCATGGCAATATCAGCACACGCTTCTGGATGTTGTTTGCTGGAATATGTGGAATTGCTGCCCTTGGAGTTGATGTTCACTGGGGGTTGAATTTCTGGACACCCAAACTGAATCAGTAGCTCAGACTTGCTTCTCAGCTGCTATCTGGAAAAGTACCTCTGAATTTGTCTGAACATCATTTTCTAGCAGAGATATCTGGGAAAACCTCATCAGCCCTTATCTAAATGAGAAGGTTGAGGCTGCCTCCCCTTTTCCTCATGTATTCAGAGCTGCTAAGAGTCACAGCAATGAGGACATAACATTTTTTGGGGGGGATACTAAGTGAATGTGTAAAATGCAATATTTGCTCTAAAAACAAAAGTAATTTCCCAGTCAGATAAAGCACTGTATGAGAAGGCATTCAATGACTTTTTTTCTTATTTCTCATTTGCTAATGAATGAACACTTGGAAGAAAATAATTTTTCACTTGAAATTCAGTTGTAAATCTAGGAAATGCTCATTGCTCTAAGTGAGTCCTTAGGCAGAGTGAAGTGGTATACTAAGATATTTGATGTCAATAGGCTTTCTCATTGAATGCTTTAGATTTGTCTTCCTGGAAGAAAATCTCTTGTGACTGTCCCTGACTTGTATTATGTGTTTCTAGCTCTAAATGTGATGAATTCAGAATTATTTTTGGAAAAATAATACCGGGGTACATTTCAATCTCCTGTTACCTTTGAGTCACTTTGAAATACTGTGCATTCAGTTATTTTACCTTCCACTTAAAAACATTTTTTTCTCAATACTAAAGCTTGACTGTAGCCTGGCTTTCCTTAGTTTTGCTGTAACCATGAGAATTTCTAGCCAGAGCCCACTCTCCTTTATGCAGGCTGCTCTGGGAGGACAGGAGAGCTCTCTCAGCTGGAACCAAAGCCTCATGCATTTCACTTAGCTTGTGATCGATTCTGTTGCTGCTCGCTGTTGGTACTGTATTGAAATGGTATTTTTATTGTTGTAAGCTCCTATGTGCTGTGGTGGTTGGCAATCTAGAAATGTGTTAAATAATATTGATTTTTTTTTTCCCCCCCACTTGGCAAGCATCTCATTCCACTCTATTTCTAATACTATTTTTAGTATCATTTACTGGTTTTATTTTCTTTCTTATTTATGACTGAGCATCTTGCAGAGCAAGGGGCTACCACAGTGCTTGGAGAGTAATCTGAGAGAGGGCAGTTATAAGAATACACCTTCCAATTCTGCTAAATGCCTTTATATACTGAGTTTGCATTTTATATTCCTGTGGCATCATTCAGTAGTTGGTGTGTGTCAGAAAAACAAAAATTACTTTACTTTTCACTGCAGTGCCTATAACCTGTCAGGTAGTCACCCTAAATGACAAATACACTTCCAGAAAACATCCAGGTGATAAAGCTGTGGTTCCTAAAAGTGATTTTCATTGCAGCTTTTAAGGGAGCACAATGGCCTTTTCAGCTATGGTGATTGTCTCTGCTGAGACTTGTCTTGAAGTGATCGTGGGGGGTCAGTTTTAAATCCAAAAGAGGTTGATATGGTGGTTTATTGTCGCCACTTATTTATTCCACTTTGGCTCTGTACAGATTTGCAAAACTCTGCGTAGTTTCTGATCGTGTTCCTGAACATGTGAAATGTTTCTTTAATAAACAGTGCTTCTATCCCAAATCTCACACATCTGTTGAAGTGTTTCATGTTGGAGCTGCAGCCCTCAGGTCAGGCTTTTACAGTGTCTTCTCTAAACCTCTGTGGGTGTGAGGGGAGTGGGGTGAATGTTTTTCCTGAAAAGATTTCTTTAATTTAAAATTCTGAACCAAAATTTTCACGCTAGATTTCCTAAGTGTAGAAAAATGTTAGCAGCTCTTTTTCCATTTGAAAAGCTTGTATCTTGCTGTCTGGGAAGGATGGGGCAGCCACAGCTTCTCTGGGCCAACAGTGCCAAGGCCTCGCCATCCTCACAGTAAAGAATTTCCTCTTAATACCTCATCTAACCCTGCCTTCTTTCAGTTTGGGGCCATTTCCCTTTGTCCTGTCACTTCAGGCCCTTGTCCCAAGTTCCTCTCCAGCTCTCTTGGAGCCCCTTTAGGCTCTCAGGTCTCCCTGGAACCTTCTCCAGGTGAGCACCCCCAGCTGTGCCAGCCTGGCTCCATAGGGGAGGTGCTCCAGCCCCATGATCATTTTCATGTGAGTGGGGCTTTTTTCCCCCCATATTAGCTGTAGTGTTAAAATTAATCTCAGTCTTCTGAGTAGTAAATCCAGCATTTGAAATGAAATATCTCTTCTCAGTAGACACCATATTTCATCTTACTGAGGCCTAATACTGTCTGTGGTTGAACGTGAAGGCTCCACTCAGAGAAGTTTGTGTGAGTTCCATGCCAGCTACGCTGACTCCACAATGTGGATCTCAGTCCTTTTTACTGGTGTAAACAGAGCCTTTTTCTCAGCTCCCTTATACAGCTCATTTACAATTTTAACCAAGGCATGTTGGGGGAGTTAAATTTTGGAGATAATGTTCGTGCAGAGTGTTATTTTTGTCTGAAACTACAGTTGTACACACGACAATTTACACATGAATGTACGACGTGAATCCTAGTTAACTTCGAGTCCAAACTGAAGGCAGTGCAGGGTACAGCACTGGGGCAGTGAGCAAAGGGGAGAGACAAAGCATATGGTGGCATTATGATAATAAAATACTGTGACAGAGGTCTGCTGCCATTTGAGTTTCACTGTCCTGTGTTTCTAAACCTGACCTGCCCCTTGGAGATGTCAATAACAACCAGTGTGTCGATGAGTCTTTGCCATAGAATCTGTTTGATAACCTCATTCTCCTCAGTCAATTGATTCCTGACCTGACTTCCATCCCTGTTTCAAATGGTTTTCTTAATAGCTCAGCTAACTACAGTTGCCAGCAATTGATACTTACTGAACATTTTTTTTAAAGACATAGCCCAGCATTTTCCCACCATCTGCTTTCAAACTGCCCATTTGTGGGAATTCTTTGCATAAATATTTTGTGGTTCATTTGATTCTCTGCATAATTAATTAATTGCTTCTCACTTAGTTTTCTGCATAACTAATCTACTGCCACATAATTAACAAACTCTTTAATTCCTTATTAATTATTTGCTGTTCTTTTGAATATATGAATTAATTGACTTTAAATTTGCCGCTGTGGTGATTTGACATCTAGCTAATTGTTTTGATTAATCAATTAATTAGCTGCTTAATCTCTGCTTAAAAGTATAACCCTATGACTGCCTTGCAAATGTTCTAGCACCCTTCCCTGCTCTCTTCTCATTCAATGCTATCATCTCCTCCAAATCTGGCTGCTCCCATTATTGTCCAGACACATGGACCTTTTTTGTTTATGTGTATCCCTCTGATAAAGCCATCTCTATAGCCCCAGTGATGCTCCCTCCTTATGTTGAGTCTTCCTCCAAAAAAGATATTTTTCCATGTTACACACTGCTCTCTCACTGGAGCCTCCAGAGAGATTTGACTCTGCTTGGTTATGCCAAAAAGGGGAGAATCAGGAAAAAACATATTGAGTTATGATGATCCATAAAATAAATGTGATACAAGAGCAGACTTTGAGAATTTTTGCTGCACACAAGATGAGGATGTTTACAATTCAATATAACTGCTGAAGAAATTTTTGGTGAATTGATGTGGCTGATAAAGTTCCTCAAACTTTATATTTATGTATAGCTCTTTCACTAGACCTCGTTGAGAATGCTTTTCTTTCGTTCTTTGTAGTAGAAAGGAACCTTTTCCTTCAGACTTGGCTTTATTTATGTGCTAATCTTGGACTTAAGATTTCACACGTGGTTGCTGTAGAAACCACTGTTCTCTTTGAGAACAGGACCTTTAAAAGAGTTGTTGCCTGAACGAGTAGTTTGATGTTATACATCATGAACAAGCCAACAAAAAAACATACTTGACATGATGAAAACTCCTTCAAAATGGAATGTTTTATTTAAGTTTTCCACAAGGTGTCAGCTGTTCTTTGAAGGTATTAAATTGTGGCTTCTTATGCAAGTGGAAGAGTGGGAAGGGAAATGGTTTTATTAAACATGGAATGTGAGATGTAGGGGGTATGTTAATGGGCATTACATTTAACAGCAAGAGAATAATCAGGTGAGAATCCATTTTCTTATGTTCGATGGGCACTGCCCAAATTTATTGCCAGATGTTGGTCAATCTACAGACTTAATAGTGGGAGAAGTTGCCAGAAATAAAATACTTCCAAAGCACATGTAAAGGTCTTAAAACTTACCAAAGAAATATCAAATGCATATGATAGGTTAAGCTGTTATAATATGGGTGCAAAAATTTGCAGTATGCATGATATGTGTGTTGTGATATGTTTTGAAGGGATTTTTCAGCATGGTTGAGTGCCTGCTGAAGACGAGAGAGTGAAAGGTTGGTGTGGGGATTTCCAAGATCTATCATCTACATTAGACAGTGTGTACTTCATCCAAACCAATGCCCAGTGCCACCACCACAGCAGAATCATGGAGGAGATGAAGATGAAGGAAGAAGCCTAAAAGCCATGCAGTTCCTCCATCTTGGCTTCACCCACCCCCATGTACTAAAACCCAAAATTTACTTTTCCACCCTGTGACAATCTTATTATTATTCTATTTAAATTTGTGAGACTTGTATTTTTTCTTTCAAAGCTGGTAATCTCTCCCGTGGACTAAAATCCAACCCACAGGTGTCTTGGGCTTGGTCCCAGGGCTTCTGAGCCCTCTGGGCCCCCTGCCCAGGTCCCTGAGCCCCCAGGGCAGTCAAAGAAAAGCTCTGGGTTCCCACAGGTTGGAGGTGGTGGAGCAGTTCCCTGGAGTTTTTGTCCTTGTGCTCCTCTTCCTCCTCCTGCACATCATCAGCTTTGGTAGCTCCATCTCCATTCCATGGGGCTGGGAACACCAACTGCACGTGGACAAACCCACCTGCAGCTGACTAAATTTAGATATCTTGCTCTTGAGCTGGATCCTACCCCCAGGCAGGGTTTTGATAAAGCACTTAGGCAGGAAGGAACCAGCTGGTCCCTGAAAAGTCACCTTTAGCATTGGTCTCCATGCCCAAACGTGTGGGACTCTCTCCTCTGCTTGAAAACACTGGAAAATATGCAGAAGTGGTTAATGTTTCAGGGGAGTGGATACAAGAGTCTGCTAATCTTTTTTTATCTCCAATTTCTCTGAAACTGATTATTGTGAAAAGATGCTTGGCAATATGCACAACCTTGTGTTTTTGCTGGAAGTGTAGAGGTGAAGAATTTAAAGTAATTTGGTTTCCTTTATTTACTTTAGGCAATTTGACTTGAGGCTTTTTCAGGACTGTTTTGCAACATATTGAGTTGAATTCATAAAGAATCTGAAACAAATTGATTCCCTGCACATGTAGTGAATAACAATGAAAAACGATGGTTGAGGTTGTTGTCATTCCATATTCTGATGCTCTGTTAGTGTGTGATACAGAGAGTGTGCTGCCAAGAATGGACCATCTCTTCTTCCTGCGTGTATCCTATGAATATAAAAAGTTATCTAACTCAATGAGCCCAAGCCCTGACAAGACTTCTCTTTGCAAAAAAAAAAACAACAAAAAACCCAAACAAAAAAAACAAAAAAATACACCTTTGTAAAAATGTGTAGTCTAAATAAAAAATGGTCTTTAAAAAAAAATATTAAAATTGCAGGAGAGGTGTCATAATGTAAGAGAAAAATGTAAGGAAGTGATATAGGTAGAAGTAATTAAAATTTTTATTATCTCTATGTATATACACACATTTACAATTACTGTCAGCATTTCTTAATACTGAGAAAGAATATGTCAACAGCTCAGTGGTTTACAGGTTTTATTAGAGAAGGTGAAATAGCTGAGCCTGCAGCAATACAGTTCCCATTCAGCTCTGTCTCATTGCAGCTTTATGTCAGTATAAATTCACTGATTCAGTGAAATTCAGCCCACACCTTGATTTCTGTGTCTAACTAAAGCTGTGCAAGCAGAAGGCTGAACATTTCTGTTTCCTTTTTACTTACTGCTGATCGAGTATTATTCTAGGGTGGCACAGAAGATAATATGGTTATTCCTTTTAATATTTTATTTTTTTAATAACCAGAACTTCTTCCTTGACTTCCTGTATGTTTAGTAGCTCACTCTCAAATTTAAGGTTACTTTCATAATAGAGTATTTGTTTTAAATTTTAATATTCCTTGTCTTATCTTCTAAATATAGATGAAAAAAAGATATAAAAGCATTGTAATTACTGACTTGTCACAATCTTGAGATGTTGCTATTGATTCCATCAGCAGAGTTGAGAAACAGCACTTAAAAAAAAAATCTAAACCAATGGCTTCTTATGTACAGAAACAGGTTGAACACTGACAGATTTTCTCCCCCATGTTTACCTTTCTATCGTCCTACTAGAAGCAAAAGTTTGTAAAAATGGGTAAAATGGAAAAGATGCATTTCTCATTTGGCGGGATTTGGCGTTTCTGTGGGTGACTGAGTGGTTGCAATTGACAAAAAGGGTGGAGGCAGAATACCAGAAACCCTGATCTGTCAAGGACCTGTGTTGCACTCAGCTTCAGCAGTCTGCCGCTTTTTAATCATTATATGTGATTTTTGGCATCTGAAGACTGTAAAAGAGGATGCAGTGTTCATACTGGAAGTATATCAGCCTCAGGATCAGATTGGCATTGTTTTAGCAAAACTTTGGAATAGTAAGTGCTAAGTGAAAATTGGCTTTCTTTGCTGCTTGTTCTTCAGTTAAGAATTTATTTAGAATTTCAGTTTATTTGAAAATAAGATTTTGGAGAAGCTCAATGCTTAGCAACCTAATACTTTAATTATCCAATATTAAATTTTGCTTAATTACAGAACAACACGTAGAACTGTTTGACATGTGATTAAAACATTACCGGAAACTTGCTTTTAAATCTAAAAATCCAAAGAAAAAAGCAGGTGCTGAGACATTTAATAATGCTCAGACACTTAAAAAAAACTGTCTTGAAAGACGATGGAAAGTTTTCATGGAATATTTACAAATAATTTAGCTGTTATTATTCAGTTTATGTAAGAAGCCAGGTAGCTGATATTTTTGTATTTGGGTACATGCTGCAATACTTCCAAACAAAATAACAGAAGTCTGTCTTTGAATTTGTATTAAAGTAGCCCAGTGTTGTCTTACAGCTTTTCAGAAATGAGGGAGTTGCCTGTGCAGGTGACCCAACAGCATCACCTTTGCCCTGCTGTGCTTGAGCCTTCAAATCAGGTAAAACTGAAAAAAAAAAAAAAAAGTCTGTATTGAAACACTGAGCTTGGTCTTAGAGGGTTTCTTTTGCCCAGCTCTTGTGTGGAGCATCACTTACCAAAATAAACACTTGCCTTTTCACTGTACTTAGAGATTACCTATTTGTCATGATTCAGCTGTATGGCAGAGGAGACTGATTTTCAAACCTGTGGAGAAAACTGAAAAGAGCCCAGGGAAGCTGTGTCTGCCCCATCCCTGGAAGTGTCCAAGGCCAGGCTGAGCAGGGCTTGGAGCAACCTGGGCTAGTGGAAGGTGTCCCTGCCCATGGGAGGTCCCTCCCAACCCAAACCATTTTATCATTTTATGAAAAACACTGGAGCTCTGTCTCAATGGTAATGTTTTGGTAGGCTTGTGGTTCAAACATTCCGAAGTACAGCAGTTCTTCTATGTAAATGGGAAGTTGGAGTAGACTTCTCCCAGGTCACTTCTATAGCAGATGTAATTTTGTGTTAGATTAAAAAGATTCCTGCGTTACACTTGGTTCTGACTTGAGCTTCAAAAGAAGAAGAAATCTATTTCCTTTTAATTCTCCTTTCCCACTGTTAGGTGGGAGCTGCAGAGAGCAGAATGAAATTGGTCCTTTAAGGCCCTGTCAGCCCTAACTCTGAGTTCCCTCATTTTCATCAGCTTCTTTATGACCAAGAGGCTCCAGAAGGACTCACAGCAGTGCTGGGTAAATGAAGCCCCATGTCAGTGGTGTTCTGAACTTGGCTTGCATTGCTTGAGAGGAGGAAATAAAGCACAAAGCAAAACCTTCCACCACAGTGAGCAGCACTCGAGTTGTGCTCCTTCACTCTTTGGCAGTGACGGCCTCAGCCCCAGAGAGGGGGCTGTGCTCCCCTGTGTTAGACTTCATCACTGTATTCTTCTTTTCTGTCCTCATTCTCTCCTAGAAATAACAGATTTCACCAGGAAGAGTTAGTCAGGGAATTAGGGAAAAACTGAGGGAAATGACGTAAGACACGGGGCCTCAGGGAGGATTTTTTTAACAGGGGAAGGAAATAAAGGTCACTTAGGAAAGAGGAAGAACATGGAGATTTAAGAGTTGTTTTCACAACTTGACCATATGTTGCATATTTCTACATTCAGAAATAGATTTGCTTCTTAAATGGTCATACTATTCAAAGCATGCTGCTAAGTTTTAAATTCCCCTTGATGATAACATCTGTCCCTCTGATTATTGTCCTATTAGCTGAAAAATTGGAATTTGAGCCCTCAGTGGATGGATGCAGCCAAACATCAGGAGCTTTTCCCCTTGTCTGAGGCACCTTCTCACTTCATCTGTGTCCTGGACTGCCAGATGCTATCTTTGATCCAAACTGCTTCATCCTTAAATCCTTGAGTGTAACACCCTGGCCCAAAGTCAGTGAGTGCTAACTTGTTTCTGAGTTTGTTGCATAAAGAAAAGGACACAGCTTTTACTTTTATGCACATAAATAATATTTGGCAGAGCTATCAGCCTGAAAGTTTTTGGGTTTGACATTGTCTACTAGGATGATCAGATTGATTCTTTCCTCTTTTGCAAAATTTTAGGTCTTTTCATGAGACTCCTTCCATACTTGAGCCACTTCTTGAACTGTGGTGATTTGAAATGAAAAAGACACAGTGCAACTGCTGCTTTGCCAGTTCACTTATAAATATTCAGTCTGCCTTTTGTAGCTGTTATGTATGGTAGGACTAAAGTAAAGTACAAGATTTTAATGCTGTAAAGAGCTGTTCCTTTGCTTTGACTCATTTTGCTACCAATTTCCAATTATTTTTTACTCTCCTTGCAATAGATATCCTGTTTTTGGTCCCCAAAATATCTTCCAAATTTCAGTTGCCCAGTATTCATAGACAAGTTGACATTCCTGGTTGCTCTCCTGCTTGGTTTTGCATTTTAGTAACAGCCTGTCTCAGTAACTTCAACTTTTCTATGGCGTTTTGTTCTATAATTGTGTTCCAGCAGAGTTGCAGAACATGAATGCCTTTATTTTAAGCTGTTAATTAGCAGTGGAAGCAGGAATGTGTAGTAAGCTTTACAAATTTAACATCTAATTTTAAAATGGTGAAGTTATGTTTAAGGTTTTGCAGAATATAGAAAAAGGAGCAATAGGAAATCTTAATTTTTACTCTTCCTTCAGAAACCACATGCTGAGGTACTGGGAAGTATCTAAGGATAAGTGGGAGAATGGGAAAACAAAGAACTCCAAAGGCTCATCAAGTTGGACTTGAACAACCTGAGAGATGTTCCAAACTTTTAAAAGTTCCTTCAAATAATTACTTAAGATTTGCTGAGAGCAAGCACAGCCACATCTCTGGCAGCTCACATTTGAGTGACAAATGACAATACAGAAGATCTTGAAGTGTTTAATAGTCTTAGTTGTCTTTGCATATTAGCACTCACTTTTTTTTTTATTTCCTAAAAGTCAGTGAGTTGTTTTTTGCTTCCAGCTCTGATGCTGAGCCCCCTGATTGTCCCTTAGTTGGCTTTGTCAAGCTGTGTAATATTTGAATTTGACTGTTGTAATTAAGGGTGCTGTTGTTATTATTACATTTAGCTGATACTTTGCCTTGATAGGAAGGAGCTGAGCTGAACCATCACACTCTTATTTTCCTCATTTTTCATGTCTGCTTTTGCACCCCATATACCAGACTTCATGGCTTTCACACAACCATTTAACATCACTAGGTTTGATAACACACAAAAAACCAGAAGGAAAAGGATGGAAAAATCCCTCCAGCACTGTGAGCCAAGGGACATACAAAATTCTATTGTTTTTTGCTGGCAAATAATGAAGAAATTCTATATACCAGCCTTTTCTAAAATAGCTTCTACTTTTGATTTCAAATTTAATCAAATACTAACTTTTTTTTGGATCTGTTTCAAATCCTGATGGCTTTAAAAAAGTGTTCAGCTTGCTCATGTTTCAGCATGCTCGTGTTTTTTCTTCTGCACCTCTCCTGATGTAGTGAAGTACATTGGAACTGTGCTTTTATTCAAGACCTCTTGATTTTCCTGCAGTTTCATAAAGGCAAATAAAAGGACAGTTTTAATAAGCTGGGTACATTGTCATTACATTATGAGTAGCACTTTCTGCAGGTTTTTTTCCATATCAATATGAAAATAATGTTCTAGGCTTAGTGTGCTCATGGCAACAAGTTATGGTGAAAGCACCCAAAAAAGGAGAGATTTAGGAGCTGCTCTTTCATTTGGTAATACAGTTTTATTTATCTCTCTCTGCTTTCTTTTTGCCATTTGCTATTCTGAACAGTTTTGAGAGCTGCCTCTTGTAACATTGAAAAAAAAAATTCTTAGTCCTATAGTTTAAATCTCATGTCCTTTGTAAGTTGAAATGGTTTTGTTTGCACCAGGACATAAAGATTTTGCCCAGCATGGGGGTGTCAGGTACCTGTGGGGTGAGGAACCACAAAGCCCTTCCTTTACAATGGGATGTTGTGTTACCAGACAGTGTCTTCTCACTGCTGGAGGAAAAGCAGTTCTGATGGATCACTCAGAGCTCTTTCAGGGTACAAAAGGCCACACTCAGACAGTGCTTGTGGTTTGGAGATGGAAAAGGAGTTCTTGTCTATGTGCTCTTGCTGGTGTGTGATGGGCTCATTCTAGGGGTGAGGTGAATCAGCCCATGATACGACACCTCTGTGGCCAGCCTGGGTACTGGTAACCAGGTTAGAGCTGCCTTGGGGCTCACACAGGCTGAGAGAGTTGGCAATGTCCAGCCTGGGGATGAGAAGGCTCTGGGGAGACCTTAGAGCCCCTTCTGGTGTGTAAAGGGGCTCCGAGAGAGCTGGAGAGGGACTTTGGACAAGAGTGTGAAGTGATAGGGTGAGAGGGAATGACTTCAAATGACAGAGGGAAGGCTTAGATTGGATATTGGGAAGAAATTCTTCCCTTTACAGGTGGGGAGGCCCTGGCAGAGACTGCACAGAGAAGCTGTGGCTGCCTCATCCCTGGAAGTGTTCAAGGCCAGGTTGGATGGGGCTCTGAGCAACCTGGTCTAGGGGAAGGTGTCCCTGCCCATGGCAGGGGGGGTGGAATGAGATCCCTAAGGTCACTTCCAATCCAAACCTCTCTATTATTTATGTCTGTACATTGGATTCCTGTCACTTTTTGGATGGTGACATCACCAAAAAAGTATGAGATGGGTTGGTGGCAGCCCAGTGTTGGCCAGGAGGTTTTGTAAGAGCCCAAGTGAGTGCCTTGCTCTGCTGGCTGGAGGAGCAGGTGTTTTTCCATGGGAATCAAGCTCCCTGCCTCTCTGGAACTCTTTGCTCATACAAATCCTATAAATATATCCCAAAGAGGCAGTTTAACAACCTGAATGTGCATCTTGTATGCCATCTAACAAAAATCAGATCTAAAGATTTAAATTTTTTGATGCTCCACTACTAAATAGCATTTTTGCCTTCAAAATATTTTTCAGACTCTGTGTAGCTCATGTGTGCAATTTTTGGGATGCAGCTGCTGGGAAAATATTAAGCCAAAACTGAAAAAGTACATAGAGTTTGCACCAACATTAGGACTCAAAAACTGTCACTTTATTACTCTGTTTTCCATGAGGAAGAAAGGGAACAAGATTTACTTTCAAGTGATTGGATGGATATTTTTGGTATATCTAAACCATAGTTCCTTTGAGAGCTATGTGATTACCCAAATGGTAAAGAAAGATGGAAATCTTGTTTAACTCTCAGCAGGGGGGTGTGCAGTGCCCAAAAAAAGTAAATCACCTTGAAATCACAGAGTTAAGGAAGAACAGTCAGCAGGCTGCTGGCACGGGCTGTACTCTCAGAAATGGGGATCAAGATGATCGCTCTCCTTGGTTCAAAGCTGAGCCTCAAACTCCAAAGGTCTCCAGGACTTTGTATGATTTTGTGTATCTTTTGTGTGCAAGGTAGTTAAGGATGCTTGATGTTTGTAACAGCCTTCAATATTCAGCCCCTAAACTAGGAGGTTATAACCTCATGAAATGCCACAAAACTCAAGCTCTTGTCCCAAAAATTGAAGTGGACAGCAGGGGAAAGAGAGTGAAACAGGATGAATTTATAATGTGGATTACCAATGTTTTCTTGGTCCTAGTCTGGAAAGATTCTGTTGATTGAAAGATTCCCTTGATTCTGTTGTTTAGGCTGGTCTGAGCACTTTAGGATGAAGAGGATTCTCCTCCAAATTTTGGAATCACACAGGAATCCCCCATAGGTCACTGTCTAAATTTGCAGAGCAATAAAAGACTAAATAAGACTGCTGAAGAGGCCAGCAATTTTTTTTTTTTACTTCTTCTCTTAAAACAGTGAACTGTTTCCAGATTAATATATTTCAGAACCTGAAGATTTTTTTTCCTTTTTTGTGTGTAGAGTGTGACTCAAGGGTTCTTCTTGTAGCTGTTGTGGGGGACACCTACCCCAGCTATCAGCTGCTGTATGGAGTGAAGAAAAACAATGTTAATGGTAAAAATAATCACAGAAGGATCAGATAATCCAACAAGAAAAAAATTGTAAAGTTTTTGGTCCATTCCTTAAGGATGGTTCTATATGGAAGGTCTGGCAAGATGAGCTTTGGTATCTCTGCTGGTTCCTCAGGGCTCCATCCTTTGCTCAGTATATATAGGACATATATATTGCAGATAGCAGGAAAAGGCTGATTTTGGTCCTTGCAATAGCAGGGAAATAGTTCTGTGTCTTACCTAAACCTAGAAATTGAAAATGCTTTTTCTTGTTTCCTGGATTTTACTCTCTCAGCGGTGTCTCAAATGGGAAAAACTTCATCCTTTCCAGGAAAATATGTGGGTCCTCCCAGGAGTGGCAAAGCAGGAAAAACTCCTTCCACTGATGGTGCAGGGTGTCTCTGGAAATCATTGTTTGGAGAACCTGTTCCTCTTCCTTGGCCTACAGGGAGGTTCAGCTCCTGGCACAGATCCTCAGGTGCATAAACATTCACACGCAATGGTTTCACTTGAGGATGTATTTTATCTAACAAACTCAAACTGAAATACATTTTATCCCATCATTAAAACTTAAAGGAGCAAAAAGTCTCAAAGCCAGCAAACCAGCCCTCTGAGGGAAGTTAACTCTGCTCATTTTACAGCAAGCAGCAAGTTCCCCAGTGTTGAAATTTGCTCGCCTAAGGTCAAAGTGAATTGACAAGAGATCTCAAACCAAGACCTAGAAACAGAGTTTCAAGGCTCTAATTACAAGCTGGAAAGGGAATAGTTGTCTTGAGCTGTTTTATTGCATTGCATCGTTGACCTGAACATAGTCAAGAAAAATCAATATTTTCCATAGACTTCTGGAGCTGGCCTTGTGGGTGGATGGGGACAGGCTGCTTTATTTAATGAAGCTGATAGCATGAAGTAAATGCTGTCACAGAGTTTGTCACCACACATTGGAGGGAAAGCAATGATTTCTAAAGAGGCTGCTATTTGCACATTTATTGATCTCTTGGTGGAGCCATAGCTGCTGGTTCTTTTGTAATGCCAGATTATTTTATCAGTGACCCATCATGTGTTTCCTCCTCAGTCCATTTATATTCCCCGTAGGCACTCGCAGAGCATGGCAAAGCAGCCTCAGTTTTCTGGCAGAAGGTGGCATTTTCTTTTGGAGTTGGAGCATTCACCCTCTATTTTCGCCACGCTAAAAATTTCTAGTTAGAATTTCTATAAAAATAATTAAGAGCTGATGTAAGTCTGCTTATAAAGAGACAGTGGGTTCTGACTGCAGGCTCTGAGGTTGTTACTTTATGTGCTATGTCTTTCCAACATAAAAATAGAAGAGCCTCAATCTACTGTTCAGTGAACCAGACACTTCTCAGGCACTCAGAGGCTCCCAATAAGTCACAAAAGGCTAAATAAGAGAATATACATCATTGTTCTTGACAGCCATAAAAGACAATTTATGATGAGTTTTGGCTCATGAATTTAAACAGCAGTGGAATTAAGAAAGCCTCTTACAGTGCTACCAGAATGATGATTGCCAGTTGCAAATGACAGGGCTTTTAAAATCTGCTTGCTGTGTGATGCGAAGTCACTTAGAGAGAGATTGACTTGATGGTATATTTTAATATTGTTAAACAGCTGCATGTATGGTATAATGAGTCCCTAACCTTGTTTGATCAAAGTGAATCAAGCAAACTTGTTAAAGTCCTTAAAGTCTCATAATTTATGAAGTTTTAAAATTATTTTAAAAATAGAGTCTAATTGAGGTACATATTGCCATTTCTGTTTCTTCATGCTCTACAAAGCCAATTAATTCTCTGAGCAAGCCAAATGTGTGACAAGGAGGAATTGAGCACAGCTCAAGGGTACTCATATCTTTGAAGGTTTATTTTTGGATGGGATGCAGGCAAGGAACTTTTGAGCCTGTGAAATTCCAGAAGTGTCTGGGTGGCACCAAATGCCATCAATGTCTGGGCTGAGGGGGATGGATGGGATTGGGACACTGTCTCAAATGGGTATCCAAGAGGTTGGGTGAGCAGGTGGAGGTCATTTGGTGGTGTGAGTTGACCATGCAGATGTTGATGTTTGTAAGATCATCTATTGCAGCAAAATCAGTTTTTTATCTGGAGTGGGCAAGCACAGAGTTTTCATGTGTGGCATCTCCTTTAAGGGGGCTTGGAGAGATGCAAATCTTCTCTTCTTAGAGTGTTTCCAGCTGCCACTGCACCACGAGAGGGAAAAGGAGGCTGGTCTAGGGAGATCCTGATCCAGATGGCTGGTGCAATTTTATGGCCCAGATTAGAGTGGTGCAAAAGGTTACATTGTCAGCAAGAACTTGGCTGCCTTAGAGACAAATTTTTTAGCTTTTCTTTAATATTCATAACTTCCAGATACTTAGATCAATCCTTCTAACTCAGAGAAGATAAATAAACATTTCAGCAGTGGCTTATTAGTGGCATGTGACATCATCTTAATCCTTTCCCTCCTTGGAGAATTACTGTTTAAAAAACAAAAGTCCCATAAAACATTAGGCTTGCACTCTGGTAATTATCTAATAAATATTTGTTTTCAGTTCCTCTGTGTCTGTTCCTTGCAGATGTTTGTATCTAAACAGGAAAGTTGTCTATTTACAGCTCACAGGATAATTTCTTTCCTACCTGGCACAAAGTTACTGGCCCTTGTGAGCAGGATAAAACAACCAGTTGCCTCTCTACCCTCTGGTGCTCTTTAATCAGTTTACCAACCTGTTTTCCAGCCAGGGTTTTCTTAGTACTACCACTCTGATACTCTGAAGGTAGATATCTTATTTTGCAGGTGTCTCTGTAAAATGCCTTGAGCACAAAGTTGTTATCTGAGAGCTACAAACTACTTTAGCTTTAGGCTTAGCATAATTTCCATGTCTGGGCTGATCCAAAGGGTATTGTCCAACAGGTTTCTGAAAATGTCAAGAGCCAGAGGGGAGGTCCCAGTGAAATTGAAGTTCTTTTTCCCTCAGAGTAACTGAATTTTCAAGTCCCCAAGCCCTGTAAATAAAAGAGAAAAGTTGGTAATAAGAAAGGGAATTAATGGGATAGTCTTTCACACAATTTATGTAGCTTTCAAAAACTGTTGCATTGTTGTGTTTAAAAGTGCTGGTCTGCAGCACTTTCACACTAGGAAGACAAGATTAAGAACTTGAAGGGGCAGCTCTGGGAATTAGCAGCCAGAAGAGCTGATGGATTTGAAATGAAATAAAAGCTGCTATTGGGAAAAATTTATTTTGACGCTAAACTAGTGCAGCTGCCAATAAAGTATTCAACAGACTCAAATGTTTACCTTAATACTGATGTCACATTTCCATTTAGTAGGCAAGTACTTCTTTTCAGTTGCTGTTGTCATTATGGAAATCAGCTGAATGAATCTCTGCCATGTAATCCATTATGGAGTAAATTGGAATCTGAGGCAAAGTTACTGTTGGGCAGATGTGAAATCCTGTTTGGATCCATGTGTGGAGCTGTGTTCTTGCAGCCCTCTGGAATACACAGCACTGGGATGGGAAAAAATTCAACAGGAGTTAGAATGGTCTTTTAATTAGAAGGAAGAAAAATGAACAGACACTGATGCATCTGCAGAGCATCTGTCTTTATTAAAGATTTCTCTTTCAGGGAAGCTATTTATTTTAAACTTCTAGAATTTATAATGAAATACGTTTTTGCAGGGAGTTTTATTTAAGGGAAACAGGGAACAGGTTCTAGTATCAGAAGTGGTGTTTTCACCCTTCATCAATTTATTTGTACTTTATGTCTGTATCTCTATGAGCTCCTCTCCCTCCTCTCAAATGTGTCCATGTTCTCATTTATTCTGTGAAAATGGCTGAATTTGTAGGATCATGCATAGAAATGTGGCCTTATTCACAGTTTTACTGTGCAGTTCATGCATTGAGGATGAGATTGGGTGGATTGCTTCTGAAATAAGGTACTATTGGAGCATTCCATGTTCCTACAGCTTTCCAATTTTTCCCAGAAATCTTCCCTTTGGAGTATTTTTTCCCCTTGCAAAAAAATCCCAACTTTGGTACTTTATTCTGAGCATTCCCTGCATGAAAACTCATGCAAAAGAAGTTAGTGTTACTGAAATAAGGACAGGACGGAGAATTACTGTTTTAAAATGAATTTGTGTCTATTCATTGGAAGCTTTCTTTTTTGCCTACAGTTTGCTGTAGGGAGTTTTTGCAACAGATTTCCAACTCCTGATATTGTTGAGGTGTCTGTCTTAGGTTTTTCTTCCCTTATGAGAGCTTTAGAAGTTCTTTGGGCAAACAAATTGATTGTTACACTGCAGGATGGGAGGATTTTGTGTTGCATTTGTTTGAAAATGTTATTGCTCCTGGAGCTTCATGTTAAACTAGCAAACTTCTGTAGTCCCTGCTCTATTTTCTGCTCCATTTGCATATTTTTTTCCTCAACTCTACAGTAGTGCTAAAAGGAAGATAATGAACAAAACATGAGAGTGCTGCAGGAATTAACAGTACTGTGAGTAGGAAAGGCATATTCTTAGAAAAAGTTTGGTGTCAGCAGAATCCAGGATCACAGGATGAATTATTTCTTTTCTTTTTATTTGTTCTCAGGCTATTTATCTACAGTATTTAGTACAAAAGGAAACAGAATAAAGTTTCTAACAAAATTTTCATGGGAAAAAAAAAGAAAGAAAAAGACAAGTATTATTTTTGTCTATTTAGAAACAAAGTGAAGCAAAAGCATTTAAAACAGATTGGGCCTAAAGATTTTAAAAAGTTTACCTATTTTTTTCTAGGCCATAGCTGCTATGCTGTTCACTGGTAATTAGCCTAGTCAGACCATATAGAATACTTAATATTAGAAAGAAGTATTTGTAGGTATTTTTTACACCCAACAGTTCCATAAGGTGCAGTGGATGATAAAAAATACTTGCTTTGCAATAATCTGTGTATCTGAGCATGAATTTGACCCATTGACAATGTTCCAACACAGAAATCAGCTGCTTTTTGTAGCACAGGCTTCAAAGATGATCAGGGGGCCATAGAGAACCATCACTATAGACTCAGGCTGAGGGAGCTGGGGCTGTTCAACCTGGAGAAGAGAAGGCTCCAGGGAGACCTTAGAGCCCCTTGCAGTGCCTTAAAGGGGCTCCAGGAGAGGTGGGAGGGACTTTGGACAAGGTCCTGGACTGTCAGTACAAGAGGAATGGCTTCAGACTAAAAGAGGAAAGATTGATATCAGATATTAAGGAGAAATACTTTACTGAGAGGCTGGTGAGGCCCTGGCACAGCTTTCCCAGAGCAGCTGTGGCTGCTCCATCCCTGGAAGTGTCCAAGGCCAGGTTCGATGGGGCTTGGAGAAACCTGGGATAGTGGGAGGTGTCCCTGCCTGTGGCTGGGGAATGTAACCCAATGATCTTTAAGAGCCTTTCTGAACCCAAAGCATTCTTTGATTTTTCCTGAGCTGCAGCAATTCACACAGAAACACAACACACCACAGGAACAGAAGGTCCCGTTGACCACAGCTGGTGTTTGGAATGTGTATTGAAATCACCAAATAATCGCAGCATATGCTGGAGGAGGGAAATCACCCTCTCTCCCACCTTTCAAACACCTCCCCAGCACTGCAGATGCATCACCAAATGGAGCCTTCTCATCAGTGCCAAAAATTAAGGACTGAATGCAGTTTGTTGGTATTTCTTAGAAACAATCCTCTGTGCTGTCTGCAGAATCCTGAAATTAGTGTTTTAAATGTGGGACAAGCCTAGAGACCCAAGGTGCCAGGTTAGGAGCCAAAGAAGTTTCATATCTACCTGTATGAAACCTGTATGCTTCTTTCTTCTCTCTGTTGGGGTTTATCACCTTTGCTAACAGGACAGTAAGACAGAGCTGATTAGGATTTGTGTCTCTGTTTTTGCTGTGCTTTGGTGTCGCTCCCATAAGTGGTGATGCCAAGGACTGTTTTGGTCCTGTGTCTTTGCCAGCTGAGGAGAAGCACCATAGCTGCACACCCCAATCATAGAGTCATGGAACCATTTAGGTTGGAAAAGACCCTTGAGATCATTGAGCCCATCTGTAAAATTGCTGTATTGTTCATGTATGCTCCTTTACGAGCTTGTGCTTTTTGAAATGCGATGTTCACATGGATAGTTAAAAACATTTAAAATATCCTTTCTTCAGGCAAGTTTCCAGTCATTTTTGTGTATCAGCTAATCCTAAATTAGGCCATTCATAGATGGCAACATCCCCTGGAGCTTCTATTTTTATGGGCTATTTATTGTTTTTTTGGTAGTTGTATATATTTTATTTCTGGTTTGGTATTTGTTTCAGTTTGGGTTGGGGTTTTTTTTGGTGGAAATATTGATCTTACTGTGTTATTTGGCTTTGCCTGAATGATTTTCAAGTATGGAAGACAGCAAATTCCATAAGTATGACACTACTCTGTTAATCATAAGGACTCCACTGGTAACATTGGATTTTTTAGGTTTACAAAAAGGTTACTGTAAATCAATTTTACCAATATTGTAGTACTGAATTACAAATGGTAAAATCTTGTGTACTGTGAAGTTGCCCAGGGATTTGAACAAAACTCACCAAAAACCCAACCCCATGCAGTTCTGCTCATGAATTTGTGTAGAAATTATGGTCAGTCCAATGCTAAACAACATTTTGGGACTTTCTGGATGCTTAGCACTTCAGACTATCAGGCAATTTATCTAATGCTTAAAAATTAAACCAAAGCTTTTTCATTTTTCACTTGAATTTTATTTTAAAAATTGAGAATTTTTTTTAACATATTCAAGTCAAGAGCCCAAAACAAGACAATTGAAAAGGCCTTAAATATCTAGAGGAGTGGGATTTTCTCCTCAAAATTTATGCAGAGACCTCTTCATGTGTTCTGCAATTCAGCAGTGACTGAATGAAGGAAGCAGGCATTGTTTTAACTCCCCTGGGGACACAGGAGAGCTCCCAAGAGAAAACAAGGGTGTCTTTTTTGCATAAACATCTAACTATTATCTACATGTTGCATCCAAGCCTTGATATTCATCATATCATCATGGTTTATGCCCTGGCTCTTATTATAGAAGCAGAACTTTTTACATATGAAGGGAAGGGCAGAATTTGTTATAGAGTTTATGCAATCATTGAAGTGTTCAAAGTGCTTCAGAACCTGTTTCCAGTAAAAGTTCATATAAAATGTAAGAATTTTGACATTAATTTCTTTGTCAATGGCCTGAGAAGATGGTAAAGAGGAGTCTTTATCTGATGGCTTGTACATGTGGAGGGGCAAGAGGACAAATTCAATGTGTTCTACTGGGGAAAAAAAAACCTTCTGAAGGCATGGAAGGAGACTTGGAAGGCAGCAAAGTTTGACCAGCAGATAAAGGTAGAATGAAGCAAGACTGGGATGTAGAGGATCATAGAATACCCTGAGTATGAAGGGACCCACAAGGACCATTGGGTCCAACTCCTGGCCCTGCACAGGACACCCCAAGGGTCACACCATGTGCCTAAGAGTGTTGTCCGAATGCTTTTTGGGCTCTGTGTGTCTTTGTGCTGTGACCACTGCCCTGGGAAGCCTGTTCAGAGCTCAAACATCCTCTGTGTGGAGAACCTTTTCCTATTATCCGGCCTAAACATCCCTTCACACATTTTCTTGCTAACCATAATGTCATAGTTAAAAATGGGGATCAGTGGTGTGATGCCTTTCACACTGCTGTGGCACAGGCAGCTCTGAGTTACCGTGATGAAATAAGAGCATTGGGCAAACACAGGTGAAGTGTTTCATCATTTCACATTACTCTCAAAGCAGTGATGTCCCATGTTTGTACAATGCTACCCTGAAGCCTGAAACTTCTCCACACAGGAGTGGGTGCTTCAGAAAGGATGTTGTTAAGGACCTGGAAGCTTCTTCAGCAAAGGTATAACAAAAGAACTGATAGGAGGAGGACAAAGTCCATTTCATGGGACATCTCACTTTGCTGTAGTTAGGATGGAAGGGTTGACCATGCTTTAAATATTTTATACTTCCCAAATTGAGATGAAAAAGTAGCCATAATCTTATCACACACAGGCAATGCCTATACACAAGGTAAATGATACATACAGTACTTGTGCTTTTGTCTTGCAGTGCTGTTGTATTCTTAGTATTCAGTTTTATAGTGAAACAAGAGAAAATGTATTTGGATCCAGCGTAAATCAAGCCATACTTAATAAAGAATGTTTTTCTGGGTCTGGGCATTCTGAGTAACAGATCTAAATATTTGGGCTACAGGAAAAAATTGTGTGCCTTAGACTGTCAGCTGTGCTCTGCCCTTGCACCCTTCCTGCTGTGAATGTATTCTGTATCTGAAACCCCAGATATCAATCTTACTCCCTAAAAATTATTTTCATGTCCTGAAATATTCAGCCCTTATTATCTGAAGGAACTGGCAGTCATGACCAGAAGATGATTTCTGTGCTTGGATTCTGTACTTTAGTTTTTAGTCTTTTGCTATTTGTGCTGTCTGGTGGCAGAAATAATTAGAATATTTGTCAATTGCTGCTATCACTGGTGGTTTTTCTGACAATGTACCTGGAACACAGTGTTGCCTGTCTCTAAATTGACTATCCTCTCATTCCCACTTGTCTTCTATTAGGTATTTTCCTTGCTTTGCCCTGCTTTCATCCCCTCTTTGCTCTGTAGATCTTCTTCCAATTGAAATTTGGATATTTCACCCCTGAAGCCTTGAAGTGATTGCAAAGAGATTGCCAAGATGATGAGAAGTGTGAATTGAGATGGGAGACTTTCCTGTGAACCTCAGGTGTGCTGGGACCTGTGCAATAGTGGCACTTCTCAGTCGTCTCTCTATATGGTTGAGAAGCTGAATTAATCTATCTTCACACTCTGGCTTTTTCTTTTTTCTGTATTCATGTGAAGTTGTTTTGGTAGTTGGTGTTTTCTCTCACTTACAAGAAGAGCAGAGTTCAAAGTCCCCTAAGGTGTGTCAGAGGTGTAGGCAGAGAATGAGCAGGTGTGGGAGCTCTGGGGATTCTGCTGTCCAGCAAACCCTGCAAGACAAGTCCTGCTAAGAAGGAGCTGAGGTTTTGTTTAATTATAGCAGCAGGTAGCACAGGATGTGGTGTCCCAGCTGTCCCTCAGGATGATCTCCCTTGCGTGTCAAAAGTTTCAGCATTCAGGAACTCTGAGCAAAGTGTGGGAGAGTTGAGCACTAAATCTTCATAAAAATCAAATGCAGGCCTAGCATTTGCAAAGAGAAACTACCGGGCCAGGAAACCATCAGGGGGAATATTTCACTGCAGACAGGAGTCCTATGAAATCATAAAGTTCCCTGAATTACCTGATGTGCTGGGATTTAGCTCTGGCACAGGTTGCCCAGAGCAGCTGTGGCTGCCCCATCCCTGGAAGTGTCCAGGGCCAGGTTGGATGGGGCTTGGAGCAGCCTGGGACAGTGGAAGGTGTCTGCCCATGGCAGGGGGTTGGAATGAGATGGTCTGGTCTTCCAACCCAAGCCAGTCCACGATCCATGAGTCCATGATCTCCCAGATTGACACAGCACAATAATCTTTTATGCACCAGCGAATTCTTGGTGATGAGAACAGATTTTTCCAGAGAAGCAGGTGAGGGGCTTGGCTTGGCTTGGCCTTTGGGCAGAGCTGGGCTGCAAAAATGAGCTTGCTATGTTAGACAATTCTATGAAAATCACCTTTTAAATTTTTTTTTCTTTTTTTCTCTCTTTTTTAGCTTTTTTTTTTTTTCGAACTAAAGCTTTCATTGTCTTTAGAAGAAAACAAAGTCTACAGCATATGTATTGTGAAAAAGCACAAGAGAAATAAAGTGCCTGTCGTGGGGAGAAAAGAGAGAAGCCTTTTCACTTCCTTGATACAGTAAAAGTTCAAGAAAGTCTACCTATGGATTTTGGTTTTAAACTAACCTTGATAATGTGGGGTTTGAAGAACTGGATGAACTTTGCATCAAGCTAATGCTGACAATAATCTCTCAAATCAATACAGAAAATGCCTTGCTTATTTAGTAGAAATGTCTTAATTTGGACATTCAAGGAGTAAAACAAAATTAACTACTTCCTCTCCAAATGTTTGTAAGGTGCACATGTTTTCTGACTGAAGTGATTTATTTGAGAAGGAATTTCATTTATTGTCAAGTCTTTCGGCAATCATCTCAGCAGAGAGCAGAATCCCATTCTTGCATATCTGTACTATGAATTCAGTTCTTATTCCCTGCATTTATTAGTATGTTTTGACTGATCTCTGTGGAATTAGGCTTTTGCTCATCTCTGTTCACTCTCACTACATTTTAACTTATCAGGTAACAAACCCCAAATTTAAAAACAGAAGAGGAGGACTCAAATGTCATTTAAAGATTTATCAGTTTTACAGAAAAATTGAAGAAAAATATCCAAATGCTATTGAACTTAAGAAGAATCTCGAGAATTTGTCTGATTTGTGTGGATGTGGTACTTAGGGGCATGGTTTAGTGGTGAACCTGGAAATGCTAGGCTTTTGTTTGGACTCAATGATCTTAGAGGTCTTTTCCAACCTTAATGATTTAATGATTTTTGTGTTTGGCAGCAACTACTTGTAGGTCCAAATCAACCCCAGTGCTTAACTGCTTTTGCTTAGTAAAGGTGACTTTGTGATGGAGAGGCAGAGCACGCACGTCCTTGGCATTTCTCCTGTTTGCTCTGGTGGTTTTTAGAAGCTTGGACAAGTTACTTTGTGTCTCAAAGCAAGCTCTGAACAAAAGGTGTCGGAAATAGTTGCTGTCTGTGTGGACACCTGAAGTGCATCAAGGATCGTGCATGAGGCCCTGGCTGTGTTTTACTTTCTTCTCAAACTACTGTTTTTAAAACCAATTCACTCTGCTGGTTCTTTACTAGATGATATTTTTGTTTATACTGCTCAGCACAAAGACTGGTTATTGTTGTGGGTAAATGTGAACAAAACGATTCCCTTAGGATTGATCAGCAGTATCCGATGGGGAAGTATCTCTCTGAAGTGTGTCTAAGTACCTTCTACACCTCCCTAAAAACTGAACAAAACTCACAATCTAAAGCCTACTTTAAAACTTGGGTACGAGCCGAGAGCTGTTTTGCTTGCTCTTGTCCTTCCGTGCAGGCTGAATTAGCTGGCTTTGCTTTTTGATTCTCCTTTGTGCAGTAAAGGATTGTGCACTCGAGTTTGTTGGGGAAAAGGGGGTTTCATCCTTTTCAAACCAGTACAAAGTGATTGGCGAGGCTCCACAGACATCAGAAAGGCAGTTTATTAGCAGGAAGGTGAGATGAATAAATTATTTGTTGTGATGGACATCGAGTACAGAATATCAAAAGATATCGGTGGATTTTTTCCAAAACAGTTACATTTTATTCTTTACTAAATGTTGCGCTTAAAAATAAAAAAAAAACCCAAAACTCATCAGTTGTTCTGAATTTTGGTAAATAATTCAAGCTTCTGCTGAGATGACAGTAAGCTTTTCAGGGCTGGTGATGAACATTAATTTCTTGGCTGGTGTAATGAGGCATAGAGTTGTCATGCAGGGTCACTCTGGGCATAGGAAATGGTGCCAGTCGGAAGTGATAACTTGCATTCTGTCCTGCCCAGGTGGAATAGCAAAGATTTGGCTGTACCAGCCCGGGCTGAAGCCAAGAGCTCATCATGCATGCAGGAACTTGAAAGATCAGATGGTGCCTTATGCGAATGGCAGGGGAGCAGAGATTAGTCAGGAACAGATATAGTTCGTATGTCAGTGTGTTTTGTGTTTCCATTCTTTATTCTTGAATTCATAATTCAATTCCATTGATATCTATCGTGCCATCTTATTTCTTCAGCTTGCTTGGCTGCGTTTTAGCCGTCGTTGGTATTGCAATCCTTTCACTGCTGTGCTCTTGACACAAGCTGAGGATGCATCATTTAGCATGATCCTGCCTTTTGCTTTGTTCAGTGAAATGACGACAGTAGGATGATGTATGTTGTGCTAAATATATCCTCAGGGTTTAAAAATGGCATTTGGTTGGACATATGGGGCAGTGCCGTACGACATCAAAAGTCATGCTTAAAAAGATCACGCTTCTTCAGAAGAATCATGCATTTCTGGCAGTTCTCAAGGTGTGTTACAGACCCAGTTATTTTTGTCACTGATGTGAATTTCACAACCTGCTTCCTTGGGACCTGACCTGAACTGTCATATGTGGTAAAACAGTGTTCAAGCCTGTATGTCAAAAAATGGAGGATGTTAATATAATCAGCAAGAGGTCTTTTTAGTTTTAAAGGCAAGTCAGAGTATTTACTTAATACCTGTTTAAAAACTTGGTCATCTGTTAGCTGACAGACCATAAACACAGGCTCTGATTTTTAGAAGTACTTTGTTTTTCTTGCCTGATTGGCCATATGACTTTGAGCTGTCATTGAAAGGCTTCTTTGCTGGAATCAGTGAGTTAGTGAGATTCAGTGCGATATGCTTTGGGTTAGTAGAATTTTTCCATTACTCAGTTATCATAAAAAATGGAAGGAATTATTCCTGGCACTTTGCACTTTTCATAGTGGAATGGAAAGAATAATTGTTATTTCAGAGGCATTCTGCATTATTGATGGCTAATCACAAATAGCTGTTTTGAATTTAGAAATAAATTCATAAGGCAAAAAATCCTCTGTAAATCCATTTGCCAGTAGAATGCAGACTTAGGCTTTTGAGAAAGTGCTTCATGTTTCTTCTCATGGGCTACACACAGCTGGCACCTGGCTGTTCACCTGTTCAATTGCTTTTGAATCACATTCATGTGGTTTTTATCAATGTCATTTTAGTATGTGCTTCTGAGTGGATTGCTTATTGACTGCTTTATGAGAATATTAAATGCAGTTTAGAGGTGCAGAGTCAATCCTCACACACTTGCTCAGTCACACTGGGACATGACAGATTGGCAGCATGTGCAAAGTTATTTGGAAATACTTTTTTGGCTTCTATCTGAGCTATTGGACAATGACGAAAAGAGATGGAAAAGCAAAGAATTCTTTTGGAGGGGGCAGCCCAGAACACTTCATCCCATAGGGCTTAGAAGAAAGCATGTTATCCCTGGGGAAATAACATGGCACGCTGGAACTGCAAGGTCAGTGAGCTGAAGGCCAGCACTCACATGGTCCTAGCTGGGGAAGACAATGAAAGTATGGAAAAGAGGAAAAAAAATGGCTTTAATTCTCAAAAAGAGCCTTGCAGTTTCTCTTCTCTTCTCTCAAAAGGAGCCTGGTTTCCTTTGCAATAGCAGGAATCAGTTACTGCAGAGCTTCGGGAAGCTATTCTGGTGAGTTGTTTTAGTGTAGCTCATATGATGAGTTTACCTCAGGAAGAAACAATTGCAGGAATGAGTGGCAAGTAGAAATAAGCTGTTCTGAGCCTGGCAACACTCATTACCCTGCTTGAAGCTTCATTTGAGAGCTCCAAAGTTCAGCAGTGAAAAGGCATTTGGTGGCTACAAGGTGAGATCTAGTGAGTCATACTGATTTGTTTTCACTCAAAGATGTTTCCTGGAAAAAGATGCCTGTGCCAAACTGATTGTCCTAAACAGGATGAAATGTCTCATGTTTCGCTGTCCTTTTCCTTCTCCTGTGGTGGTACTCACTTTTTAAGTACTTAAATAAAGATTTTGGCCATTTTAAATTTCTGCTTCTTGACCAAAAGAACAGGTTTTGCTATCATACATGGGGGATTTTTAATTCCTGTGCAGAAAACAGATCAAAATTTTATTTTATTTGCCTTGCTCTTTACTCACATAGAAGCAGAAGAGTGCAAACACAGTCAGGTTTATTAATATCTAACAACAGACTGAAACTATAATCTGGTGATGAATTTGGAAATGATTTAGTCAAACTTTTTCCCGATGGATTTTCCTGTGATTTGTTATGCTTAAGGGCTGGGGGAAGAGGAAGCAGGAAAGCTTTAGCATATAGACTAAACTGAATTTGTGAGTGCTTAAAAATGGGAAAAAAGTTCTTTGTCAGCCTTTTTGTGGGAAGTTAAAGAAGCCCCAGGCATGTTGAGCGAGCTGTAGAGATTACGTAGTAATGAATAATATATGTGTACCAGTGGACAGATCTCACAAATAATCACTGCTGATTATTTAAGTGAATATTTTTGTGGCCAAACTACTTTTGAAATATGCAGAGGATTTGTTATTAGCAGAAGGGATAATGAGAAGATTGGACAAAGCTGTTGAATGATAGCAGCAGGTGCCAGTTGTTACAGGAGTGGTTAACCACACCAGTTGCATGATGTTTTGGAAGACTGGCCATGTGTGTTTGAAAGCAAAATTGTTGCCATGAGCCACAGTGTAGAGATTCTTGAGCATACCTTGCTTGAGGGAACTAACCTGGAAGGTAATGCAGAACATCACAGCCATTTTCATCGTCTTTCCTTTTTTTCTTGAGTAATTGGTACTTTTTAGTCCCAAAGATGTAACAGTGAGAGAAGTGATGTTCCTGAAAAAGATTTTTCATGCTGGGGGCAGTGGGAGAGGCAGACTCCCACATATTAGGAGTAGCCAAGAAAGGCAGAACCAGTTCTTTGCCCTATGACTGTTTCTGCAGGAAAGCTGACACTTGCATTTCACTCAGAGACAAACCAGGATTGTGGCTTTCAGTGAAACAAAGCTGCTTCCCTGCTGTTTAAAGCATTTTGCTCCAGTCAGGGATAGGATGTAAATATGCACCTGCCACCTCCACACGTCCCCCCAGCCGAGCTTGGTGCCCCCTCTGGAGCTTCCCTGGAGCTGTGGAGTCCTTGCAGCAGCAGCAGCTCATCAGCCCAGGTGTCCTTCACACTTCCCATTCAGGTGTGTGACTCCAGCCAGTCTGAAATTAGATGATGAGAGGAAATACTCTAATGTGGATCTGTTTATAGTTGCCTTCAAGTAATACATCAAACAACAGCGTGGTGCTGAGTCTTCTATTTTTCACTTGTTTGGACTTCTTTTAAAATTAAATGTGGGCAGTGAGATAGTCATCAAAACCAGTTATTTTAATATGCTGGGGGTATGATTTTATTGTAGTTTACTTGCTGTATCTCTTTTTGACTCACCTAACTCTTAGAGAAAAGGCAGAAAATGCATTTCAGGTTCCTTATTTAAGAAATTTATTGTCATTACACATACTGTATATTAATGACAGAAGCTGTAGTTGCAGTAGCTGGGCTGTCTGAATTCCACTTCCACACAGCAGAGCAAGCATCCCCCAATTTCAGCTCAAGGGGAGTAACATCAGCTTCTTTCACACGTGCATTTTGATTTGGGCCTTTGTTGTTATGTTATGGTGCCCTTGGGTGTTATTTCAGCTTCTGCAGTGCCCAGCCATTGGATGCAGGATGCAAAAGAAATTGGGGAATTCAGGTTGTTGGAGGGATTTGTGGCAGTGTCCTTTAGCTGCTCATAAATGTGCGTAATCAACCCTCTTGACACTCCTTGTACCCTTGTGGTACTGTATCATTGTGGTACTGAAATCACTGTAGAGAACATCCTCACTCGTGTGTTTGACTGTATCAAACACTCCCCACATGGGTTCCAGGTCAGCATTTGATCAGATAACAGGAGCTTTGTCTTCACTTCCAAAGCTGTGTGCTTTCACCTCTCAAATCAAGTTCCACATTCTCTGCTTTGCTTCAATTTTTTCAGCTTTTCAGCCAATTGTCCTCTTTTTTCCTCTTATGTGGCCTCTAATATATTTTGTAGCACTTTTAGCTCACTTTTAAAATTACTTATTCTAAAATAAGTAGATTCCTTATCAGAACTGTTTTGTTTAAGTTCATATTTAAAATGTTATTTTCCTTTCCTGAACCTCTGTTGACCAGATTTTAATTCAATGAAAATCCTGTACCCAACCTGATTTGCTTGCACCTCATTTTCGTTTGTGTGCCTTGGCCCTCAGCTTTTGTGTTTCAGTTCTGCTTTTGGTTCCAGAGAGCTTCAGAGCAATTTATAAATTTGCTTCGTCCTCAAAGTGTTTGCATCGGACATTGTCACATTCCAGCAGCAGAAGATTTAATATTGTAGATTTTTTTTTAGTTAAATGGTGATGTTACTACTGAGAATTCATTCTAAAACACACTGCATTGTGATTTTTCTCAAACTCTTTACAAGTATAACACAAAATTCTTTCTAAAATTGCATCCTGAAAATGTGACAGTGACCAGGAGCTGGAAGTTCAATTCTTGACAGAGATCTGGCATTTTATCATTTATTGTCTCTGTTCATCTCTGCAAATTATTCATAGCAGAATAAATGCCACTTTGGTTTGCCATGGTTCTGATCACCTTTGGCTTCTTCGAGTTCCCTTCCTCTTCTGTACATCAAAAGCAAAGCACAAATGAGCACAGTTTATAAATAGAATGATGTGGAGATAATTGGTGGGACTAGGGGCAGAGTTTTCAGCGTCCTCACGGCTTGGTTCATTGGTGACAACTAGATTTAAGTTCAAGAAAAGTAATTTTATCAAGAAACTCGGCAATTTCTTCCCATTGCTGTCTGTCCCAGGAAATGTCTTCATACTTCAGGGCTTTCATGTTCTTATCTGTATCTTGGTTTTGGGTGAATTAATGGAATTTGCCCTGTTTCATTGGGCACATATATTGCTTTTTTTCTTTTATTTAATTTATATGAAAGAATTGAGTAAGGAAAAAGCTATGCAGCATTTTTGGGTGCAGAGGTTGTTAGAAGTGTAAGTATTCCTAGAATTATGTCATAATAATAGTTTACTTATAAGGACATGTCAATTGTAATGGAAGCAAGACATGACTAGATATTGATTTTTGCTTGATGTGCTTGCGCATTATTTAGAGTAGCAAGTCTGTGGTTTGTTTCTTTGTGGGTTTGTTTTTGGTTTTTGGTTTTTGTTTGTTCTTTTTGAGTCTTCTAACAGGATAGTCATAAGTAGAAAATCATTTTCAGAAATACACTATAGAGAGATGGAGGCACCACAGTTAACTCGATGTGTAAAACAGGTTTAAACGTGGCTGACCAAAAAGGATGGGCTTAAATTAGCCTGTTGATAAGATTTAGGCCTCAATATGGGACAGAAGGTATTTTTGGGAACAGCAACAACAGAGCCTGAGGATCTCTTTGGTTAATCCCCTCTCTGGTTATACTGATCTCTTTGTCCTCCTGACCTTCAATATTACATTGTTTAGAGCAGCCTTTTTTTATGGGGCTGGAAGAAGTTTTTTCTTTGGGTATTTATAAAATGTTGGTATGTTCCTACAATTCCAGGTCCCAGAAAGCTGCAGACACTTCGGTGGCCCCATGGTGGTCCTGAGTCCCATCTCCCATTCAGGGAGATGTTGCCAGCAGTGGGTCAGGTCAGGTGTCCCCTGTCTATCAGGGGCTGAGTCTCCTCAGAAGCTCCTGCACCTTGGTCTCCATCCTTCCCATTACCCATCCCTGACCCTCTAGAAGAGCTGTTGGCTGATCTGTTCCTCAGCTGCTGACACTGACTGCTGAGTTTAACCAGAGCCTGTGTGAGGCCAGCTGCACCCTCTGAGTGTGAGCGTTTCAGCCCTCAGGACACACAGCTTCTACCAGGGAGCGAGTAATGAACATCAAGGGCCTCACTGCCAAGATTGGAGCATTAGAGAGGAATTGGTACAGCTGAGAGAGAACCAGATAATTTAAAATAACAAGCCGAGCCCTATGCTGTATAAAAACCTGAGAAAATAAATCCAAAGCTTATCCTTGCAAAAGATTGACTCCCACCTCATTAGAAAGTCTGATTCATTGGACACTGCCATGAAGCAAACAATGGCTACAACAGGAACATGAAGCAAATTCAACTCCTTTTCACTCAAAATTCTATTTTCTGTTTTTGTCTAGCCCAGTTTTTCCTCACTCTGTGTAATCATTCACACTAAATCTTCTGAGAAAAATTTCTTCATCCCTACAATAAGACCTGGATGACAGGAGTCAGCTGACAGTTTTAGAGTTTGCATAACAGAAAAAGGGTTATATAGAATAATAAAATCATAGAAAATCTCAAGTTGGAAGGGATCCATAGGGACCATCGAGTCCAAGCCCTGCTCCTTTCAGAGCTACCTAAAACTAAACCATATGACTTAAAGCCTCATCCAGACACTCCCTGAACTCTGCCAGGCTTGTGGCCACTTCCAGATAGAACTCCAGCCATCAGTAACAGTAAAGAGGGGAAGAAAGTGGCCTCAATGCCCTAAAAGCAGAGTTTGATGGCTCCAAGAGGAGATGCAGAAACATCATGTATGGAATACGGTGACAGTGGGTTGTGGAGGCAGGTATTTTCACAGAGCAATATTTTCCAAGGCAGTGGCCATCTGACAGCTGAGTTATGAGAAAGCAGCTGGGTTTTGTCAGGGTAACATGCTCCAGGTCTAGTGGAAGATGTTCTTTTGTATGAGGTGAACTTTTCTTGGCTGTTGGCAGATGGCACTAATTTGCAGTTACGTGGAAAGGAGGAAAACCTGTTTCTTCTTGCTGTGTAGCAAGTTCTCAGCATCCTGTTGATGTGGAAGAAGTCAACTTTGGAATCTGTTCAGTGTTGCCTGCTCTCCCTCCCTGGTTATCTGGGGGCTTCCTGGGATGCTTGTAAGGTCATAGCTGCGGTCTTGTGAAAGCTTGCTGCAGGTTGTGGTTAGAGAAATCAATTTTCTCTAGCAATAGGTAACAAAGTGAAATACTTCTTCCAAAAGCCCTCTGTGATCTGTAATCATCCTGCTTGTCTGTGTCTGGGTTTTGCTATGCTGGAAGTAGGAGGCAGCACTTGAGGTTTTAATTTTGTGCTATCAGGATAATGCAGTCTGAACTGACGTGTCCAAAATAAAAAAAATTATTATGAACATGCAGCCACTGGACAGATACTGAGCAGAAGCAATTGTTAGCATTTCCAGATTATTTTATATTTAGAATCTGAATGAACTAAATCCAGGATGAAGGATTACAGAAAACCTTTCAGATGGAACACTACAAGAGGCCCTTTTTGAAGAGATAAAGAAACTGTATTTCTGATAAGGTTTGCATTCAGAATCCTGGAATCTTTGCAAATGAAAACTGAATTTATATGGAAAAAAGCCAATGTAAAGAACACTCCCATATGTCAGAAAACTGAGAGAGCAAAACATTTTCATAGCCATTCATAGTCATAATGCATTCAAAGAACTCTATGTACATTTGTAAGTTGTCTTGAAGCTGGAGAAAATTAATCTGTGCAGCTCCTGACCATGCCTGACGCATTAGACAGACGTCAGGGTTTTCCACTGACTTCATTTCTCCCTGTCTGCACTCTTGATGTTTTCATTTCTTTTAAAGTAAACTGCATGTCTGAATTTCCCAACTTTCTAATACTTCAAAATTATTCGGTGTATCACAACAGAGTTTAAAATTACAGAAATTTCACAAATGTGCCTTCAGGCTTCACTTTGTCTTAGCTTTTATTTGCAGGCATGTAGTGTATTGTGGTGCATCCTGGTGGTACTATAAAGTTCGACTTTGAGCAAACACTAAGCTTTTATTTGTAAACATCTCATTTAAACAGCAACAGCCAGAGTGAAAAAAATTTGAGTACCACTTGAACTTTCGCTGGAGCATTATGAAAAAGGGATGAGACTAGGGAAAATAATAGGTATTGACAATCACCTCTTTGTCAGATTTTCCCCAGAAAATCTCCTTACTTTGCATGCTTTTCAAGGGAAGAATATTTTTTTCCTTGTCCTTAGTCCGTATCATTTAATCTTGGCTTGTTTTGTACCAGCTCATAGAATGTCAGTTATAGTTCAATAGCTTTTGTCTAGAGCTCGTTATCTGTAATTGAATGTATGCACCAAGCTGAATATATTTATTTGTAACTTGATAATTAAGCTGCTGCAGATGTTTATTCTGGGAGGAGAGGAGACAGGCAGCCTCTTATCCCACAAATGCTGCTCTGGCTTGAGATGGGAGAACCAGGGTGTGTTTGAAGGTAATCAAAGTTCACCTCCCAGCAGGTACAACCACTGTTCATATCTCCTAGGGGACTTCATGGTTTGTTTATTAATTTTCTTGTCTCCAAAGTAATTGAACACTGAAGAAAAGGGGCATCATTGTTCTTTTTGTAGTCTATGCTGGCCCAGATGTTACTGAAGACCCCTGTCCTAAGATGGTTTAAGACTGATGCTGCTCAATTTTGGTCTGCAGCTTCCTCATGAGGGGAAGAGGAGGGGCAGGATCTCTTCTCTGTGGTGACAGTGACAGGACTGGAGGGAATGGTGGGAGCTGTGTCAGGGGAGGTTTAGGCTGAGTGTTAGAAAAGAGAGGGGCTGGGCACTGGAACAGGCTCCCCAGGGAAATGGTCACAGCCCCAAGCCTGACAGAGCTCAGGGTGTGTTTGGACAACACTCCTCAGGCACATGGTGGGATTGTTGGGGTGTCCTGTGCAGGACCAGGAGTTGGACTTGATCCTTGTGGATCTCTTCCAGCTCAGGATATTCTATGGTTTTATGTTTCTATGAATTTCTACCACTGTAGCTCCTGATTTTGGTCTACCTTGCAGGTTAAGGAGTGCTGATTTCACAAGTTCTTAGCTAAAAAGAGTAGGATATGTGGGGCACCTCACCATTGTGCTGATACTGAACTATGTGAAGCTTCTATTTAAAAAAAAAAAAAAGAGAAAGAGAGAGAGAGAAAGTTTAGTGGGAATATATTGCATTTTGGTAGTTCATAGTGATGAAAATGAGAGCACACTGACGTCTGGTAGCCATGGTTGCTAACATTTCAGGAAAGCATAAAAGCAGGGATGAAAGTAAGTTTGTTGGGTTTTTTTTTCCCCAGTTCCTCTGAGGTTTTTGAATAAATCAGACATATAGTGCCACCTTAATTTTTACTAAATATATCTTAGTTTGCTAATGCTTTCTGGGAGCAGACCTGAGATGGCATTGTAGAACATAACTGCTTTGTTTTTGCTCTAGTTACCCTTATGCATTTTTTAAAGTTGAGTTGGGTTGAGTTCTTATTTTCTGTCAAGTGTGAGAGCTGCTGCTACATTAAGACCCATTAATCATGTTTTAAAAATAAGTGCAGGTTCTGAGAGGAAAATCACTACGTTCACTGATTGACTTTCTGGGTAACAAAATAGAGAAAATAAATTGCCTTGGGAAGAGCTAACAGGCTGCAAGGTCCTGATCACTGGCCATGTTCTTGTGAGATTGTAAAGGGCACATTCAATGTCTGTGCCTAAGTTGTCCTTCTGAGGCCAGTTGGACCAGAGGTCCTATGAACCTGAAGAAAAAAATGATGAGACTTCTCAGAGCAGTGTGGTGCATGAGAGACGGGCCCTTCTGCTGCTGAGTTTAAAGGCATCCTTACACACAGTGTGCAGAATAATCTGAACACACCCAGAAAAATCCAGGGAAGAAATTTCTATCACTTGGTTTACCAAGTATTCAGTCTTAGGAGTATCCTTGCAAATAGTAAAACATAGCAGAGGTGAGTATTTTAAGATGGGAGCGTGATCAGTGAAATCTGACTGCCAGGTTTGTCAGGCTGTGCTGGAATTGTTGATTTGGGAGCCTGCAGCTGTTTATTTGAAGTTAAAATGGGCCCTGATACATTGATGTGGAGGGTGCTGAACACTGCTGAGCACGGCACCTTGTGCAGAACATCTCAAAGAAAGTTTTGGTTTCAGGCTGAGCTCCTACCAGACTCCTCATTAGCCAGGTAAGAACTGGTTTTGGATCTGGACTGTCATTGCCCATGAGTTTATTTCATAGGAGTAAAAAAGTGCAACATGTCCGAAAGGAGCAGATGTTGTGGCAATGAGCAATGGTTGTAGAGCACATCTTGGAAACTGGAAAGATTTTTTGCCTAAAATTTATGGGGTGAGCACATATAAATATGTCCATGAACAAAATTGCACAACATTTTGTACCCTAAGGCAGAGTTTATTACCTAGCTTTGGTTTGTTTCCTGCTTGGCTCTGGGCAGCTGGAGGCGCTGGGGACACTCTGTGTCGCTGTGAGAGGTTTTACACACACCTCTGTCACCTCCTGGGTGCTGTAGCTGCCTGTGATGATGGCCTTGGGCCTCCAGGTTTTGATGACAGGACTGCTTTCTGCCTATTTTCTTTAATAACTGTTGTTTGGGGTTGTTATCTTTGTGTTTTGAGCTCAGGGATGATTGTTTTGAGTGTCACCAGCTTCTCTTGGTATTTATTTTAGTTTCCGAGAAAAAATGTGGCCGAAAGTCATTCTGAGTTAGAGCATCTTTATGGATGAAAAATGCAAAGGACAATTGTATGAGGCTGCAGATGGATTTGGGGCTTAATGTCTTCATTAGAGGCTCAAAAAATAGGCATTAATGTTAAATTGTTGCATTTATGGTCCCTTAGAACTAGTTTTATATTTTGAAATAAAGTGGAATATAAGGAAGAAATAAATAGCTGCCTCTAAATTCACTTCCTCCCCTCAAAGCTATGTAACTTGAGTCTCTGCCTGGCACTGTGTTTGAAAGACCATTAAAATCATCCTCTTGATATGCTACTGTGAAAGCCTTTTTAATTCTGAAAGGCTACGTTAATGCAGAGACATGAGTTTAATATATGAAATGATGAAAACTTCTGAATTTATGGAATCTTTGAATACAACAGAATTTTACCAGGAGTGACCATTGCACCATGCTGCTATAAATTATTCAAGTACCTAGGAAGATGTTTCCTCCACAGGGATTTACCACCCTCAGTTCATCCTGTAAAGTCATTGCTTCCTTTCCATAGAATAATTTCAGCTCCAAAGATGAGAATTTCTGGATGTCATTTCACCCACCCTCAGCCTGTACAAGTTCACCAGTCTTAATATACATATTTGTATATAAAAAAAGTATTGTGCCAGTTTAAATAATATGGATAAGAAATCTCTTGTTTTCCCACACCTGCATTTCCTCAATGTTAATCTTACATGGAACTTCTTGGTGAAATATTTTTCAAAAAGTGGCTCAGTGTCCTATGTCTTCTGTGATTTTTATGTTGCCCATGTTTCAAAATAGTTTTGAATGTTGCATCTCTGTTCATTTCAGCTTAACCTGAAAGTCTGTTGCTGTTTAGTATTTTTTTTATTATATTCTTATTATTATAGTGTTTGGAAGAGGGCAACAGTTAGGATTTATTTGTGGGTGGGAGGGAGTTAGGAGTTAGCCTGTGGTGGATTTATTTTGCCTGTTTGAGTGCAGTGAATAATTCACTAAGGGATTGCTGAATGCTCAGGAGAAGATTAAAAAAAATCATTAAACCCTGTGAATATTTTCTCTCTTTTCACAAGGAAGCTGTCTTAGAGGCAGAGATAAAATGACAGTTTTTAAAAGCATCCCACCCAAACATGGCAGCATGTAAGCTGAGAGTCAGGAGTGGAAATGTGTGTGGAGGGCTTTATTGTCTCTCTGAATGCATTTATACACACTTGTGTGTGTATTTGAAGTTGTGTAACTCTCATGTCCAGTTCCCAATCGGATTCTTTATGTCACACACCATTAGTTAAGTGCCAACACGCACAGTAAATTCTGTATGGTGAACTCTGATGTTGTGGTAGCAAATCAGTGAAGTAATCACATCTGACATCATTATTACCTTAGATTAAAAAAATCCAAGACTATTCCTGAGCAGTGTTGTCTGTGCACTGTGTTTTTGTTTTACTATAAACTTGATAAGACACAGCAGCAAAAGGGTGGTGAAGCTGCCTTTGGGGCAGAATTTAGGGTTAGGAATTATTGTTCTGTGCTCCTTTCCATTTGAAAAGAGGGAAGAACGTGCCAAGGTGCAGCCTTTCAACCTGGGACCTCTGACAAATGCCCACAGGACACAAAGAAATCAGCTGAGATGGCTTCTAAAGGAGGTGATTTGTGTCCATGAGACTGTAAACTCAAATTATCAGACAAAATTCTTGGCCATTTGGCTTTGTAGGCATCTCATAGCCAAATGTTTGTACAAAACCTGGTGGGGGGTGTTAATTTTATTTTCCCTTCTGCCCTAACAAATGCTCTAGTTTTGTGTTCTTTCTTACTAACAGGGCTAAAATCTGTTGCCCAAAATGGCCCTGCTCTCTGTAGTGGTGTAAGCAATTGAAATAGGATTTCTTTCCACGTGTCTCTTTTGCTTAAGGTAGACTGCTGCAAACAGGAACTCGGGTAGCAATGGAGCCCAGTTTTTTATTTATTGCTGAATAATAATGAGAGTTGGACCTACTTGATGATTCTTGGATGGACATTTTTTTCTTGAATACTTGACCTGTCATTTCCATGGTGACTGTTGGTGATGAAACAGCACCACCAAAAAAATCCCAATGCTACAACTACAAACTTGACCCTACATGAGCCATTTTGCTCATAAATTATGCAAAAGACATTTTGTGTCTCTTTGTGTGGATATGGAGAGAGAGCAGAATGAGGTGCCCTTTTTCATCTGAGTGTTTGAATGCGTGTTGCAGACTGGGATGAGACTGAAAAGCATTTTCAAATGGGAGGGAAGAGCAACTTCCAAATCCTCTAAGCAAAGTTGAGGGTCCTTCTGAATTCCTGGCAAGCTACTAATGGCTAAGTTTGGATGGCTCTGATAGCTTTGTGCATACCAGAGTTCAGAGTACATTTTCCAGTCCTTTTGGAGCAACTGTCTGGGTTTTTCTTCTTGCTTGAAATGCAAATGTTAAGATGTATTTGTTGCCAACTGACAGAAAGCAAGAAAAATTATTTTAGAAGAAAGAAATCAAGCGAGCAAGCATAGCCATTCATTATTGAAATGACAGTGTTTCATGGCAATTTTGTCTTGAAATAACCTTCTGGGTTTGCAAATTGTGCAGCACTATTTTTCAGTAGCCAAAACTCTTTGTCACACACTCAAAACCCCTTTGTGATACATGCATTGCTATCTCAGTAATGGAAAGGTAGGAGCAGATAATTGGCAAATAGAATTAACCATCACTGTGTTCCAGTGAGGGCAATGAATCAGTATTTTGCTTTGATAAATGCATGTTAGTGTCCAAGCAGTTTGGCAAGGCTTTAGATTTGACTTGGGAAAATAAGTGGAAAAGGATTTTTTTTGTGTGCCCCCCAGGAGTTGTCTTTCCCATCTGTCCTTACACCCAGAAATGTGGAATTGAGAGGTTTTTCCCCACCAATGCAAAGTTTGCTTCTTGACACTGGCTCCTTCATTAGGATGACTGTATAAGATGGATATTCTCAGTGAGGGTCAGTCCCTGAGCTAAAGTCATGGGATGTGCCAATTTTTGAGGCTGCCAAGGTGTTTCAGGAGATAAGTAAGAAATGGCCATGCTGTACATTCAGTATTTTTTTTCTTTGCCATCTGCTTGAAAGAAGTACCTTTGAGGAGATTCAGATCAGAGAAGAAATTGCAGTAATTGTTTCTAGATGCCTTATTCTGTGCAGAATCAGTTGCTTTAAAGCCATGGTCTTTTATAACTACTTTATTTGAGAATTTGGCTTTTTTTCCCCATTCTTTCCATTAACCCACCAATAATTCATGGGTATCCTTAACACAAAAAAAAGAAGATCCAAGGTAGGTCTAATTTTCCACTAGGAGATGATCAAAGAGCCAGTGATACACATAAAATCTGTTGTTTCTCCCTGAGCTACTTGTACTAGAAGAGAGTTAATGTCTGAAAATTATTGCAACAAACCTCCACGCAGCCACCTAAACACGGCTTTTGCTCGGGTCTTGGGGCAGAATGTCTGACTTTGAAAGCCACTTTTAGATAACAAAATAATTGCCTTGGGACTCCAGTCATCTCCTCGTTGCAGATGGATTTCTCCTGCTGTACCCAGAGGAAGCTGCTGTTTTGTTCCTATCTCGGCTACTCTGTGATCTGGAGGATATTTTGCCGTGGTGTTTTGGCTCACAGCGAGGTGCCACGTGTGTTATTAGAGCACTCTCCCCCACAGTAATCTCTGTGTCTGCTCTGATAGGGATGAGCCCCACAAAACCTCTCATAAAAAGCTCTTCATAAACACCAGGTGAGAATAAAGGGCTCCCGGCGAGGCCTTGTTAAAAGGTGTGTTGTGGTTTTTATGGACTCTTTTTCAGACTCTTAGTTCAGGAGTGGTTTGTGGGAATTAATTTTATTTTATATCTGACATTGAGGAAGAAAAATTGCCACTGGTTATTATTTCTTTAAGTAGGCTTTTATTTTGATAATTGAAGTTTGGAGGGGAGGACAAAGCTGTAATACACCTGTGTAAGAGCCCTCAGTTATCTGTGATGACTGTAATGATGGTGTGCATTGCCACAGGCCTTACTCATCCATGTTCCCTATCGAATCAACCTTGTTTTAATGGGTTATCATAGACATTTAGTAGAAGAACTTTCTCTTGAGGAGCAGGAATTGAAGCTGTTGCTCTCTTGTCCCTGCCTGGACTCTGGGTGTGGGAGCTGCCCCTTGGTGAGCAGCTCTGGAGGAGCACTGCAGTGTTTATCCATGGAAAGTGATAATATTTGGTGTTTTTACTGCACATTCATGTCTGGAGCAGGGCAATGCTTTATATAGTATTCAAGAAGTATTATAATAAAAAAATTTAGCTACCATGCCTGTTGTGTTTTGTGAGAGTGGTATTCAGAAATACAAATAAAGTGAGCACACAGAAGGAAGGGGCTGTCAGGCAGAGCCCACACTGACACAGTTTGTACCCAGCCCCTAAAATCATGACTGTGTCATTCCTGAGGCCTCTAGGTATGGTCATCATTCAAAAAAATCAAATAATCTTCCTCTGCCACTATCTCTGTCTTATTAAATCAGTGTTTCATGACTCTACACAACAAAAGTCTGTTGTTGTCTGCAGACAAGTGGGCTGCGTTTTAGATCTAAAAAGGGAAATTAAATTCATAAATTAGTGGTGATATCCAGTTTTATGTTGTCTTTTCTTGTTTTGTCCTGATGCTGAGATTAGCATCTTACACAGATGCATCAGAAAACACCTGGTGTTGCAGCTCATCTCAGTGCATACTTAATGTTCCACAACAATGTGTGACTAAGGTAGGCAGTGAAAAAAAAATAGTCTGTTATTGGCTAAGATTGTACAGGAAAAAAATACATTTCCTTCATGCAGCGAGAAGGAAAAAACATCAGCAAGGATGATGAAGACTTTCGTAATAAGATTTTGTTTTTAAATATTCCTTTTTTATACCTCTTAATAAAATGAATGCACAGAGCTAAGATCACTGTTGAATGAGATTATGTTCTCATCCATTTAATAATGATGCAGTTGTAGTTTTTTTCCTGTCTTCTCTTTTAACTTGGAATATTCGTACCAGGCAAATTTTGACTGTGTTTAAGTGGGTTTATTTTTTATTTTTTTTTAATTTGTGTAATCTGGATGGAGCTTCATCTCACAAAAGTCTAAACATCATTTTTTCTAGTCGTCTTGTGACTTCAGTGTCTATGTACTGCAGAGGCCACGTGGACAGGAGCCTTTTTAGGACAGCATTTTGAAAATTGAATTTAAAGAGAGCATTTTGGTTTAATTTGCTGGGTCAATTTGTTTAAATGGGCAATAATCTTGTATTTTTCCTGGTGAGAGCTTGGACAAAGAGTACATTTGGGCATCATTTTTGATGCTGCAGAATATAGCACTTGTGCTAATAAATGCTGGTAAACTGATAGGTTTATGTATTTTTACTCAGAATGACTGATTTTTGGCTCATGTATTATTTGTGATTGATTACAGGTTGCCTGTTCATTTTCATTCTGGCTGGGCTATGGAAAGAGAAATTACTCTTTCCCTTTACTTCCTTACTCCCCTCTGTTCTCAGCCGCCTCCCCAAGAGATCATCTCCAATCTCAGCACTGTGTGACAGTGAGCAGTTGTGACAGGCTAGCCTATTTTTGGAAGTCTGTCCCCACTCTTTCCCTGCTGGAAAAGAAAAGCAAGTTATCTTTAAAAATTAATCCATTTGGAAGAGGAGGAGAGAGCTTTAGGCGGCACTCAGTGCTCAGTGCTGGGGCTGCAGTTCTGCTAATGATGTGTTCAGCTCGTGTCACGGGCTGGGAGAGGTTTGCACTTGGCCTGGCACGGATCACCTGCCCTCAAGCTCTGCAAAAGCCCTTCTGTTCTGCACAGAAGAGGCAGCAGACTGAAGCAGAGCATGGAGCTGCATGGATGTTGTCCAGTCATGTCTTCTATTTCACACATTCCTGAGCTGCTTCTGCAAACCCAGAAATACTACTGCTTGTCTCTAAGGAACAGAAACAGAAGTTCAGAATTTGGCAGTTAGGGTGGAAAGACTTTTTAAAAAAATCTTTTATTTTGACCCTCCTTTAGGCTTGCAGACTCTACAACTAGTAGAGTGCATGTGTTAGATTGTACTTGCAGTTGGATAACACCCATAGCACTGCTCCATGGGAGGAGTAACTGCTGTGTGCTCATTGATTACACCTCTTATTTTGATGTGGTCACCTTATAATCACACTGCTACATCTCTGCATTGCAAACTCATCCCAAATCAGGCAGACAGTCCTGGAACTTCCTCAGGATTATCAATTAAAAAATATCAAGAAAATGTTTTCTGGTAGGGAAAGGTATGGCAGCAGAATTACATGGATGATTTATATTGTATCAAAAAAGCAAGAACTGAAAATGCATGCAGCTATGACCAAAATAGCTTTTATATTCTCATTCTATGTTGTCTGTGTCCCTAAAGCTGAGGAGCACACTGGGCAGCTGATGCTAGGGCTGATCTCCTAAAGCACTATTATTTTGTTTTCTCATAGGTGGTTATTATTGGAACTTTATAAATAGACTCTGCTGTCTGTCTAATCTATTCATTTAATCTTGTTCTCGACGCTTCACTTTTTTCCCCTTGTATATGATGTGAATACCTCTGTGCCCACACTTGGTGCTCCTGTCATTGCTGTACAAGATCAGAACACCTTTCCCTGGAAAGTCAGTGCTGAGTCATGTTCAGAAGGAGCTCCTGCTCCCCACATCAGCTTGGTGTGCAAGGAATTCAGTATTCAAAATACCATTTATATAGGGGCCACAAAAGGAGAGGGGAGCACTTGGCCCTTCAGGGCTGATCTTGTATTTTCAAGGTCTCTGAAGTTGTGTTGTTCAAGGCTCCAGATATAAAATGTTAGTGAGCTCATGAGGCAGCAACCATAAAAATGGATACAACATAGTGCCTCTGGAGGCATGACTGTGATTCCTAATCACAGTGCTCTGTTTGCATGAATACTATCCAGCCCTGGGGCCCCCAAAATGCTGGTGCAGGCCCAGAGGAGGCCACCAAGTTCACGAGAGGATTGGAGCACCTCTGCTCTGGAGACAGGCTGAGAGAGTTGGGTCTGTTCAGTCTGAAGAGGAGGCTCCAGGGAGACCTTGGAGCCCCCTTCCAGTCCCTAAAGGGGCTCCAGGAGAGCTGGACAGGGACTTTGGACAAGTGATAGGGCAAGGGGCAATAGCTTTAAACTGAAAGATGGTACCAATCAATATCCAATATTCAGTCAAGAGATGACTGGATATTAGTAAGAAATTCTTCCCTGTGAGGGTGGTGAGGCCCTGGCACAGGCTCCCCAGAGAAGCTGTGGCTGCCCCATCCCTACAAGTACAAGGCCAGATTGGATGGGGCTTGGAGCAGCCTGGTTTAGTGGAAGGTGTCCCTGCCCATGGCAGGTGGTCTGGAAGGTCCCTTCCAACCCAACCCATTCTGTGTTTCTGTGGTTTCCTGAATGTGGCTTTCCCTTTGTCCCCTTTTTAAAGGATCATGGTAACACTCTCTGGCTCTTTTTGTCCTCTACACTTGCTGAAGCTCAAAATGTACATCAGCTTGTCTGGGTGGACTGGGTTAAATTGAAAGTGAGGCATTGCATTAACTTACAGCTACAGCAAAGCACATATTGGTTCCTCCCAAAGAAATATATCCATATTTTACACTTTTTAATCCTTCAGATTTAAGAGTTTCCTGAGGAATGTAGCTCATCTGATTATATTCTTACCAAAAGGCTTTTCTTTAATTATTGAGCCACACAAAATTCCCACTTCTGTCTCATCTCTGCCTTCATTGCCAGAAAGAGAAGCCCCTGAGTGTGCAGGTAGAACCCCACATTTACACTGTTTTCTGTCAGCCAGGGCAATGCATGTGCACACTGCAGAAATTCAGTCTGACACAAACAGCAAAAAAAGCTCCACATGTGTGTACATCCCTGGTGTGAACCCTACATGACCTGGGTTGTGAACTACACACAGATAATTCTGTGGGTATTGGGGAAATTTTATCACAACGGGTGTTTCCATGCCCATGGCAGTAACCTTGGATCTAGTTGAACTCTAAGGTCCCTTCCAACCCAAACCTTTTGATGTTCATGTAGAACAGAAAAGTTTCATTGTGGAAGACAAAGAAGTGGGAGAGGAGAAACAGTTTTCAGGATTGTTTCTGGTACATATAGGTAGGTATGTATGTGTGTGTGTATTACCTGTTGTTTTACAAGGTAGATCAGTAAAGGGCAGCTTTCTTTGGGTTTAAATTCCTTCTGCATGGTTTGGTGCATGGAGGAAAAATGTTTTCTTAATTCTACCCCTCATGTCATTTCTAGAAGATTAAGCATAATTAGGCCTGTGAATTGATGAGCACTTTTTTTGTATCCATCACTGATGGGATGCAGCATTTTTAAATACTTATTTGAAGTACATGTGAACTAGCAAAGTAATGAATGAGCTGTGCTTCTGGACTTTGTCTTTTCATATGCTAAGTAGTAATAGTTGATCAGCATTGGTATGTGGTGCAACATCAGATCATCAGACCAAAAACATCCATCTGCCCCTCTTGAAGTGAATCATCATTGTAGCATCCTTGCTCAGTGTCTTCTGTAGAAGAAAAATGAAACAAGCATCTTTTAGCCTACAGAATGTTTGCTTGCCTACTGTGAATATTTAGGAGGAGAGAGAAAAGAGAAGCAATACAGGTTTGTATTTGTATGAGGCTGGAGGATCTGTAACATTTTCTCTACATTCTTTCTATCAGTCCATCAGAAACAGATGTGTTTCTCTACACTGGCTTGCGTAGATAGGTGGGGAAATCTCTGTTCCTAAAAATTTTACACTGCTCTGAATTTGTATGTTTAGTGAGAGACTCCAGTCATCTAATCTTTCTGGGTGTGTCTTTTGTTTTGTTTTGTTTTGTTTTAATCTAAATTAATTGAATGTAATTGCACGTATTTCAGTTGATAACTTCATGTGCACAGTAATCTGAAAATAATTTCTTCCTTTTTGGCTGCAACTGTAGATATGATCTCTTTATCTGCTTTTCTCCAAATGTTTCCAGAAAAACTGGTCTGAATTTCTTAAATCAGTTGTGTGACTATAAAGTATCATAACAAATTTCAAGGCAATCTATATTTGGATGCAAAGATCAAGTCCTGGGAAGTTCTGATCTATTTCCATGTTTAAACTATTGTTCTTGATTTAAAAAAATAATTCTTCTTCCGAGAGTTGAAGGCTTTTCCTTCACCACTCTAGTTGCTGTGAGAACAAGTGCTACTTTTACCTTCTTTTTCTGTGATCAGAGTATTTTTTGTCACTGGAAACACACACTCCAATTGCAGTTCATCAGAAGGCTAGCAAGAGTTTAGTAATAAAATGAAACATCTTATATAAGGCACTTCACAAAGTAAAAAGTGATTGGGGAAGAGGAACACCACCTTCTCTATTACCATTGGCTAAGTAAGAGAAACAATGTATTCTATGTTGTGAAAAACAGGGATGAAAAACACCACGTGTTGTTTTGTGAGAGAATATTGTTTGGAGAGTTTGTCTACAGGACTTCTCTTGGGAAAGTGAGAAGCTTTCCCTTGGGAAGAAAAGATCCTGACAGGCCTTCAGCTATGAAGTTTCAGAGACACAGAATTGTCAGCCCCACACTTTTTAAATTTTTCAAATAATTATTTAATACAGCTGATTAGATTAGTTTTGGCTCTGTATTATACAATGGCTAATTAAACCTATCAGCTGCAAGAAGGTGCAACAACTGTTGCTCATTGACTGTCTAATAGCTGTAACAAAAATGTAGCCAAATTTTGGCCTTTTTTTCATTGGAGGATCATCCAGCTTTGTCTAGTCTGATTTGGGTGCCCAAGAGCATTGATTGGCAGCCTGGATGGAGTTTCCAAAGTGTGTCCTGGCTTGTTACTGCTGTAGAAGTGATCAAATTGTGCAGAAGACATTTATTAAAGGTCAATAGAAACTTACCCACGCAATGATTATGCGGAGCAGTATTTTGTGTGCTGTTAAGATGCTGAAAAGTTGTTTTGTGTCTATTGAATATCAGTAGACCCCACCTGGAGCACAGTGTCCAGCTCAAGGGCCTCCATCATGAAAAGGACACTGACCTGTTGTAGCAGGTCCAGAGGAGGCCACGAGGATGCTCAGAGGGCTGCAGCACCTCTGCTCTGAGGACAAACTCAGAGAGCTGAGACTCAGCCTCTGAGGACACCTTAGGAAACCTCCCAGTACCTAAAGGAGCAACAAGAGAGCTGGAGGGGGACTTTGGACAAGGGCATGGAGGGATAGGACAAAGAGAATGGCTTCAAACTGACAAAGGGCAGGTTTAGACTGGATATTAGGAGGAAATTCGGAGGCCCAGGCACAGGTTGCCCAGAGAAGCTGTGGCTGCCCCATCCCTGGAAATGTCCAAGGCCAGGCTGGATGGGGCTTGGAACAACCTGGGATAGTGCAACATGTCCCTGTCCATGGCAGGGGGTGGAACTTGATGATCTTGAAGGTCCCTTCCAACCCAAACCATTTTATGATTCTATGAAATTATGCATATGCTGGGTTGGAGATTTCATCAAGAAGACCATGGTCAGCTTGATGAAATAACTGAGAAAAAGTCATTTGAGGAGTCCTGTGACCAACTCACACAGCTCCTAGAGGAAGTTTTGGAGATGCTGGAGAACAAGGAGGCAAAGCACTTATGTAAGGATGCAAGTTGGAGCTGATCATTCTGAGATCCATGGAAATAGATGTGGAATGTGCCTCTGCACTCAGCTGAGGATGTGTGACTGTCACTTGGAGCAAGCGAGAAAGTCTCCCCAAGGCATCTGGCAGAAGTTGTCTGGTTCCTCCTCTCCCTCCCACCTCCCCTGGTCTCCAGCAGAGTCTCCTGTTGGAGTTCCTTCAGTGTATTTTGCCATAACAACTGTGGGTCTGTCTTCTGTCATTTCCACTATGTGGAGCCTGAACCAGGGAGTTCATGGTGCATTTGAAAACACAGAGGAAATCTCAGTTTTGCCAGCCTGAGGATGATTCTCCCTTTGGCCAAAAGTTGTTACTTCTGTCCCCATCCATGTTCATCTGGTTTTAGTGTTAAATACCATTCTTGTTCTCTTTTCATTTACTGTAATCTCATTTAGATATAAGGCATTGCCTGTGTATTCTTCTCCTAATTCTACTGTTTCAGTCACTTTCTAAGGGCCATTTATGCATATTATTGTAATTCTGCAAGTTATGTGTGTCACTGAAATTCCAAATCATTCCAAGTGCTTCCATGGGGCCTCCTTGGCTTTAGCACTAAGTTAATCAGGAGAGGTTTAGATGGATTTTTTTTCCAGATGAACATCCATGATTGTCCTTATCTCTATAACTTTAGCATCATCGTACTTTGCTCTGGCAATTATCTATTGCAAAAAAAAAGTTTTTCTTTATAGATTTGATCATTATACTTCTTTATCTTTGATTACCAGCATGCAAAGCAGATCAGTGTCAAGCAGCTTCCATAATATCTGTAATGATACAGAGTAAATCAATATTTGGTGTGATGCAACAAGAATATATCCATTAAGATTGTGAATCATGGTAGTGTCTCTGATGTTGTTTAGTGTTTCTGTATTCCAGCCCTTCAGAAGGCTGGGATGATGTTGACTGACAAAAATTGTATAAAAGACATGGTTCATGTGATGTTTTTTGACCGAGAGTTCAGGTAAAGAGTCCTATTTGTTGGGTTATGTTTTAACAGAGTAAACCAGGGTGCTTTATGCTACAATCTAAAGCCCACTGTGAAGGCAGTTAATTTTTATTTATCTTGTGCCTACAGAGAATACTTCATATCATCCCCCTCTTTGATTAAAACACTTCCATATTTACATTGCCACCAAACACATCAAAACAGGAGTGAAAGCACTGATTTCTAATAGCCAAATATCTCAATGCTAATGTGCTTTATCCTGCCCTACAGACTAATAGTAATGAAAACTAAAATGGTATTGTCACACTTGCATATTAATGTGCAGAGATCTGACTGTTTATGTCAGCTGGAGTTATCAGATAATAATAATAATAATAATGCCTAATAATACCTGATTTTCCCCAGTTTTACCTAGAAAGGAGTTGTCTAGAAAGGAGCTTTATGCCACTCTTCAAAGCTTGCTCATGGCTCTGTTTTCTATGTAGCTTTTTGCTGTGTTGTGTGGCAAAATGTTTTTTCTGCTTTTATTCCTTAGGACCCTGGAAGGCAGTTCCCCAAATACAGCCAACTAATGCCTGTGCATCATCAGCATGAGGCTTTATGACCTTCCTGGAGGGGCTGTGCTGCATGGTTGGAACATGCTCTTTTGTTCCCTTTGATGCAGTTACCTGCACTGCATCCATCATGATATCTTACTTTGTAAACACTGTTGGTGCTCTTGCCATGTTTCCAAGAAAAAAATGAGTGTAAGGAAATATGGGAGCTAGTTAAGTGAATAATTCATTAACACCATACATTTCTTTTAGCAAAGGTAAAGCTGTTTGGAATGTGAGGGCATGGCTAGGGATTCTTCAGCCTTGAACTATTTCCTTTTGGTACTGTTGTATCTGAGGAGTGGATTTCTTATCCCCATAGTAAGCATTTGGAGATAATTTGGGTGTCTGCAGATCCCTTGGAGGCATTAAGAACTGTAGGGATGTGTTCATTAACTGGTGTTGGTGGCCCTGGTGGGATCCTTGCTGTTGGTGGTGCTCTGTGAGGAGATGATGATTCAGGTTCAGTTTTAGATCAGTTTTAGACCCTGGGTTGATCTCCTCACTTTTAGAGGAGAGCAGAATTGATGTGCTAGGCATGGCAGTGTGGATTCCTAGCATGGAAAGCCATAAGTTAGTCTAGGAATACTTTTGCAAGCAGAGTCTGCTTCTCATCTCCAACGTCCTTCATACCATGTCCTTTTATTAGATGTTCAGGTAACATGGCAAAGGATATCCCAACCCTGCTAATTTGTTCTGTGATCTTTCAAACCCTTTCTTACATCTTTATATTTATTCATGTGGATTGTTCATTTGACTGGTCTCGTTGCAGAATAGGACATGCATAAACAGTGCATTTTGAGTGTGTCATGCAAAGTTCAGGGAGATAAGGGAAAGTGTGTCTGTGTCATTGCAGACTCATTTATTTCAGGGTGTACTGTACAGAACATACCAGCATGTTCTACAACACAATTTATCCTTGTGCTGCTGGTGGTACAGAGGAGTGAATAAAATACATTGTTAGAACATAATAAATCATATTAATATCGAATAAAATAGCATAAAGGTCTTGTTATAGATACTGTGGCTGCAGTATAACCCAGGGCAATATGGGAATAAGTAACATTTATTACTAAGTGTGATTTTTATGCTGCTTTGAAAGTGACAAACATTTGACATGTTCAGTTAATAGGTTTAATTAAAATTCTGGATTCATTATGGAGATGAGTAACACTCCTTCATTACCTTTGTAGGAACAAAAGATACATTCCAAGAAAGAAAATATGATTAACCTAGTAACATGTATCAGAAGAATTGCAAATACTCCCTTACAGGAGCACGGATCATGAATATTAAATTCTGCCTCCCCCAGCAAAGAGGGAATGAGATTCAAAGCAAATTGGGTTGCAGAACTGCTGGATTTCAAAAAAAGTGATTTTAAAATAACTGTAAATGCTCTTGTCAAAGAGGTGAACTGTTGCTTCAGACAGATCAGAGAAGATTAGAACAGGGGAAGGTGTTGGAGTCTTGCTGTAAATTTCAACATATTACTGGAGAATAGCTCAGGTGTAAAACATTGAATGTGGGATTAGTTCCCTGGGTTTAAGTTTTTGTATTCATCCCATAGTCATGTAATAAAACTTCTAAGAGGGTATTAGACAGCTATCCCAATTCTTCCTCTGTTTCCAAGAAAGTGGCAACACCAGCTGATGCATTGTAATATGTTACATTTATAGGTCAATTTAGCAGCTTTTCCTATTAAGTCTTATCAGGCTCTGTGATTTATATGATATTTATTCAGCATGCCTGTAGCAGATATGACTGGCTAAGTTGAAATATGTAATGTGTTAACCTCTGAGTTGAGCTAATGATAAAGTTGAATGAGGCTAATAACAGTTTAAAACAGCCATATGTTTCCTTTCTATTTTGTAGGCTTTCAATCTTAGATCTGTTTTAGCCTCGTATAAAAATACAAAACTTTATTTCTCTGTGAGTACAGTGTGTTGTTCTGAAGGGTCACCTCCAGGCCTCCAACTTACAAGTAGAAGAAAAAGGGATTTGTTTTTAATTTGTTCTGAAATTCCATTTATTTTTAAAGTTGTCTTCTTCTTTTGTTTCCTGTGTCAGTCATCGATATTCAGCTAAGGATTCTAATCAATTGCCAGCTCTCACAGCTGGTTGAAAATGACCAGCAGAGTTTTTTCATCTCTGCAGCCTTTTCTCTCATGTGCTTTGAATTAGCTCAAAACAAGCTTCGAGCACCACAACTCTCACACCCTTTTATGGGTTTCATGTGAAAACAAAACAGTGCTGTACTGGGCATATAGAGAGACTCTTGAAACTTTTCTGATGAGAGAACACATTGGCCAGGATTCAACTCCTCCCTGTCAAACTTGGCAAGCAGATTCAACTTTCCAGAACTGCCCTCACTCGGGTGACATCTTGGGTGCTGGATGTGTCCAGTCCTCTGTGTGCTGCAGTTAAACTGTTTTAAATGTTTAATACTATTGAGCACTCTTTTACAAAATGGAGTATTCTGTTTTGCTCATAAGTGACAGAATTCATTTTTTAGGAGCGATGTTGGTGTCAGTGTTGTGCCTTGAAGGACACAGTTTGTTTAATGATGTCTCATCCTTGTTATTCCTTTTCTCCCACTTGTGTATCCCATCAGTTTGGATACAAATTTCTAGGGAAAACCACATTCAAGGGGTTCATTTTGACTTTGCTTCATTCATGACAGCAAAATATGTCTGGAAATGGGGAATTATCAGTGGAACTCCTGGACTGGGAGAAGGTAAGGTGTGGATCTGAAATGGTCCCTTCTACTCTACAGGTTGAGAATTCTTATAGCAATTAGGAAGTCCCTGCTGGTGACTCCTTCAACTGCTGTATGAATATCCAGGTGTAGAATTCCAGCTGTTTTATATCACTGAATAAACAGTAATGACTAGAAAATACAGAAAAGTTAGAATATCACTTACCCTTTTTTCCTTTCCAATAATTAATTTATATACAAAACTTGCTCTGTTTTCATTGTCTTGATTAACAGCAACACGTTTTTGTCCCCAGTAGCTCTACAGGTAGATTTTTATGTGTAAGTCTAAACTGAGCACATTTGCCAACACCCAGTGGTTGTGAAGATTGGCTGTGGTGTCTGATATAGAGGGCTTAGAACAGAATTAAGTTCCCACCAAAAAAGAATCGCCTCTGTTAGCTGATTCATCCAATGCCTGGGGGAAACCCCTAAAATCACACATTTGTGCTGTGTCAACGGTGTTTGTCAAAATATTTCTGTCGGGGGGATGTGGGTTTTTTGTGTGGACAAGGTTCCTGCTTGGGTGCCTCAGCAGAGAGCTCTGCTTTGCCATAGGCAGTGCAGGAACTTCCAGAACTTGGCTGTCACAGCAGGGGTACCAAGCTAGGCTGAATTTAGGTTGCTTTTCAGCACGTGGCTGTGGGATAGGATTGGAAGAGCCCAGGACAATCTTTAGTGGAGTGTATCAGTCCTGTATCCAAATGTGTTTGTGCCTCACAGGAAAATATCTTGTAGTGTTAAGCACATTGCTTGGGCAAGCCACTGCCTGGTGGCATGTGGCAGATTGGAGCAGAATAAAGATTGGCTGCAGCACAAATAGAAGCAAAAAGGAAATACCATAGTTGGACACAGCTGTGCTGCAAGCTGATCTTGTGTGCCATTGTCCCCACTTCTTTCTAATGTACATCCTTTATGTCAGGGGCTAATGGCCACTCAGTGTCCTCTATCTCATCAGGCCATCTCAAATGGTTTCCCATTTTGGCAGCAGTGATTTGGGAGTCACTCAGTTACTCCTCCTTGGGATACAAAATGGAAAATCTGATGGATTTACTCTCTTCTTTCTGGCCAAAAAAAGCCCTCTCAGTTGCTTTCTTGAGAAACATAGATCCTAGATTTGCATCATGGCAAGACATCAGCTTAACAAAATGTCTGCTGCCACTCTCACCTCACTGGCCTCACTGAGACCTTCCCAACCCAATAGTGAAAATGTCCTTACAGAGGATTCATCACTTTCTGGAGCCCTGGTAGAATCTACTCTCTCAATGCCTTTCAATATGAGGCCAGTCTTTAACTCATGGGATCATTATCACTGCTCTGCTTTGCTTTAGGATGTGAGGAAGAGCTTTAGATGCCTGTGGGAGCCAGCCAGGGTAGCTGGTCTAGCCCAAAAGGATTACCTCTTCTAGAAAGCTTACTCACACCAAAGAAGTTATTCATTCCCAAAGTTTAGAGGCCCAGCTTTTGTTGGAAGCTGTCACCTGATGCTGGAAGTTCAGCAGGAGAAAACTCAAAAAGGAAAAATATGGAGTTCTTCATCTGCAGATATATTTAACATAAAAGTGCATTTTGGGGAGGAAATAGAAAACTTTCATGTTTTTCAATGTAGACAATTTGAGGCTGAACAGGAGAGATTGCAAGGTCACATGGTTAGAGGCAAACATTTGTGTGGGAAGACAAATGATAGCTTTTATGCATTGTTTTACTGTTGATACTTTTTGTGGTAGGAAACAAACACATTTAAACCCCGAGCACGTTTGGATGTTTTCTGAAGAGACTTAAAACACAGAGCAGGGCTGCATTTCAGTCTTTGCAATGCAGAGTCTGGGAAGTTGACTACTCTGAGAGATGGAACTGAGGTCTGCTTTTAGCTCTGCAGATTTCTTAGAACACAGAAAGTTTTCAGAAAGGGAAGAAGCTCATCTATTCTACATTTGAAAAGTTCGTAGTCTAGAAGCCAGTAAAAATAAGCATTGGTCTGTGCATTTCAGTCCCTCAAAAGGGGGTCAGCAGAGGTCTCTTTTATATTTATTTCTCATTTTTCTTTGGAAAACACTGGAAAAATTTGGATATTGTATATTTTTCTTAGTAAGATTTCTTATACTTTACCAGGGGGGTTTTAACCCCAAAGAGTTAGATCATACTGCCCTTAAAACTCTTATTTAGCAGGAGGAGATAACAATTTCTCATATTTAGGCAGGGAAGTGAAGGCATATTGAAAAATAACTGGGGTTTAATTTATTTTCCAGACAGAGTGATCCGAATTTTTCAGACCTGAGATGCCCTTTTGCCCCTTTTGTTCTCTGTCTGGTGCCTACCTATAAATAACAAGCCCTTTCCTGCATTTTACTGCTGAACTCAGTAACATCTCCTGTGTCTGGGCTTGTGGGATGTCACATACCAGAAAGTCCCACCCTGACCCTCCTGTGCTTCCATCCAGCAGGTGTAAGGCCTTCATACAAGTCAAAAACAGGTGCCCATAAGTTACACTGGAAAATAAACATTTCCTTAGAGTACTTCAATTCTTCTCTTCAGCTTTTTGGGGTGTAGAAAGAGCAGCCACACCAAAAGCTGTTTTACTGAGACCAGAGGTGCCCCCCAACCCCGTATCCCTCTTCTGACAGTGGCTGGTAGCATCAAGGCTTTTTTAGGGAATAAAATGTCAAGTCTAAAGCAATACTTTACCAAATGAGTGCCCTTCTAGTTTTGGAAAACTGCATCCTTGGCACTCTTTGAGCCAGAGGTTGGATCCACAGCTTTGTGTTTATTAGGTCATGCTGAACTTTCTCAGATGGATTTATCTAATTAGTCTTTGAAACCACTTGTACTTTTCAGGGCCTGTATCACAGGGAGTGAAGTTTTAATACATGTTTGAAGGCAGCCTAGAGGAGCTCCTATGATTACCTGCAGTTTTGGGGTTTTTTGTTCACCATAAATCCTTTTCTAAGTGCATAAATCCAATTAGTATAATTTTCATTCTCTCTGTTGGCATTTTAGTAAGCATTTCTGTATCGACATTTTTATCACCAGATTTATATAACAAGCTGTTGTTCCAGTTCCTGTGTACCACTTGCCTTAGTCGTGGAAGAAGGAAATGTTTTTACTTGCTAGATTTTATAAAATAAACTTACTAACAAATGTTTTAAGCTCTTTTAAAGCATATAAAATTCAGATATGAGCTCATGTATAACTGGATTATCCAGCCTTATCCTCTCACCTTCTTGTTTTTACTGAAGCTGGTGTCAATCCATAGCAGGGTTGGTTGTCTTTTATGTGAAGATCTATGTGTTCCACATAATCCTTTATAAGACATGTCCAAAAACTTTTGCTGTTTGTTCTGAACTAGTTACCAGATATTTCTTGCTATTCCTAATGAGCTGACTGGCCTCATTGTTCATTTTTTCCCTTAAACTTCGCATCCTACTGTTTTCTTTCTCTTGTCTTTTGCTGTTTCTCCCTCTCTTATTTTCTTTGTTAAGTTTTAGATCTCCTTGTGCTTAAATTCCAGGGATAATGAGATTTTTGTCAGATAGCATTCAGTGCCTGGGTTTTAGGATTGGAAGCTTTATCAATTAATGGTGCTTTTCATCATAGCCATGCTGGTAGCCAGTTCTGGGTTTTATGTATTTCTTCTATATCCTTTTCTTCCAGTTCTGAGAAATCTTTCATAATTTTAAGGGTCTGAATCTCTAAGAGCACTGCTTGTTTTTTATTTCCAGCCTCTTCACCCTAAATTGGTGGGTGATCTTGTATCTACGGTGTTCAGTGTATTTCTTAGCAGCCAGAAGGGAATAATGGGCTTACTTTAATATTTAATAAGATATCTCCTCTGGAAGCTTTATAACACACAGCTTTTCTTCTTCTCCATGTACTCTGTGGGGCCTTTTTTTTAAAATAATCTTTATTTTACTAGTCTTGTCTTAGGTGTAGCTGGTAAAATGCATTTATCTCTAGTTTAGAGCCTGTACTTGTAGTGCCTCTTTGATTCAGTTTTGGAGGTTGGATTTCTGATCTCAGCTCATCAGGAGCCTCTCCCCTTGTAAAGGCTCTTTTTTGTCTCCTCTGCATTTTCTGTTTCCCTCTTGAGCAACCTTACTTTATTTGCCAAATCCCACGTGGTATCTAGAACTGTGAACCTTCCTGGGAATTTCTTTTGGGAAGCAGCACTGGTAATTCCTCCCTTCCATGGAGTGTCTGTTTCATAACCAGAGGAGTACAGGTAGGGAGTGAACAGGGATTGGTATTTTTGGAAAATTTTGACTTCTTCACCCTCAAACTCCTGTGTCAAGCAGTGGCACCCTAGGCTCCTGGTCTCTTTAGTGTTCCTCCTCCTTTTTATATTTTTAACAATTTAAATATAAAGGCAAATTCAGGAATTAAAAAACTATTTGGATGCAACTAACAGGCAGTTGTAAAAGATTAATACCAGAGAGTGTGTGTCTTACAGACTTTAAAGTACCTGAACTTGCTTTTAAATTGCCAATCCATGTTGCCAGTGTCCCTAATATCATCATATGTGTCCTTATAAACCCCAAAGGAAATTGTAAAACTTATGCAGGTAATGATTTCTGCACAGGAGGAAAATATAGTTTTAAGAATCCAAAATTTGTTCTTGTTATAAAACACTAGTTTTAAGATTATGACATATTCAGTGTTTCAGATTTTTATATTTGTTTATATACAATTTGTCTGGAAATTGTTGAGCTTTTCCTGTAATGAAGTCTTTTAATGGAAAACCTTGCAGCAGCAGATACTCTTCAGCTCCACCGTGGAAAACTGGGGAGGACAAAAGAGAAACAATAAGAACAAAAGTGAGGAGAAAATAGAGGTTGTGGGCTTGGTGGCTTCAAGAAGGAGCAAAGGGCCACAAGAAGGATTAAAATCCAAGATACAAAGCATGGATCCAGAGCCAAGAACATGCACGTGCTGTTTTTAGAGGTGACACATTGGGTGCAGGGGATGACTCTGTACAGTAATAGCTTAGGTAGCTTGGGAGGAAGGGAAGGATATTTCCAGACTAGGAAGGTAATTTTAACAGCAGAGGTGAGAACGTACATAGGCAAACATTTTGCAGGTGGGAGAGTGAAATGAGAGAGAAATCGAACAAGTGCTCAGAGAGGAGGTGAAAGTTTACCCAAACCTGCAATCACTCTATCACCCCAGCCCACAGCAGAGAAGGAGGCTTTTCAGTCACATCCAATACTATTTCCTCCAGCAGGTTTTGATTTTTTACCAAAGTAAGTGTATGCTGTGCTTCCAGCTGGAGGGGAGGGACATATGGTGTTGTTTAATAACTGGATTTATTTTAGAGCATCGTGTAACATAATTGCCCTGGAAGTACTGTGCACATTGCAGAGCTGGCTCTGAGAATGGAGAGCAGCACTCGTGTCGTGCCTGTGACTGTGCTGGGGTGGTGGAGCAGAGCTGTGAACATCCACAAGTCAGATAAGTGATCTCCAACGATGGGAGTGATTCTGCAGCCGCTGAAATCTGGGGAGGTGAGAGATTTCTCCTGGCTCTCTCTCTCTGCTTTTCTTGTCAGCTGGTTGTGACCATTTGCCAGTCACGATGAGACCAAGTTAAGGCATCTGATTGTCACTGGCTATGAATGCAATAAATAAATACCCAAGGGCTTGCTATTCTTGACTTCTTTTGGTCTATTAGTACTTTCATTGGTGAAAATAGAGAAAAAAACCAGTATTTACTCCACTTATGCTTCCTGTATCTACAAATTTCTGAGTGTGCTTTTACTTAGGCTCTTTTTGTCCTGGTATCCTGCTTTTGACAGGGCTGGCATTACTTATTAATATATTTTTAAAATTTTTCATTCCGCCTCTTCATAAGATTGAATGTGAGCCAGAAGCAGCAGGATTGATATTTTGCCTTGGTTAGATATAAATTTTTTATCATATTAGTAATTTTCTTTGTCATATTGGTTTTCACTTCCAGTACAAGGCGTTCAGATGTTTATTTTCCTTTTGATCAGAAATAAATTATAATTTAATAAATGCAAATAGTTGCATAAAAACAACATTAGGACTGAGGAGAAAGAAAACTAAGAAATAATTAATATAGAGGTAAACATTCTGGGTTTTTTTCTTCCTGTTCCCACAGGCTCCCAAAATAGACATTCCTATTTTAGATTCTGGTTTGGTATTTTGCCATGCAGGAAATTTCCCTGTGGAAGTGACCACAATGTGGTTCTTCCTCAAACTACTCTGAACCAAGCAAGGGTGTTATTCAGTTTTTCAAATGGTTTCCCACCCTCTTGGATTTGTGCTTCATTTGTTATAGCATAATATAGCATCTATTGTATTTTATTACCTATTATTAATGCTATTAACTGCAGCAAATACCTTCATTTGTAGCCTTCTATATGGTGCTCATAGGTCCTTAAAAAGGTAAATCAGCTCTTTCAGGGACCATAGTGGAGGAAGTTGTCTTGCTTCTACCATTCAACTTTGAGTCTTTAGAGCCTCCATTAGTTTTCCTGGCATTCTTGATTGCTGGTTCTTCTCATTTAGAGGGAAATTCCTAACTGTCTTTAAAACAGTTAAATCATTATTTCTAGGCAATGATTCAGCTCTGCAGTGTGTTTTTCCAGTTCTGAATTATACCTGGAATTGCATTTACTTTGGAGAAAAACAGTCCTTTTGCTGAGCTCTCAGGAAAGTGGTTTTACCTGCAGATGTTTCAGGAAGCAAAGCCAGAAAACCAAAGGCACCAGTCCATTTTGAGCCATGTGCCACAGTGGTTTTTGCTAATACAAGAGGCAAATGAGAGAACCAGAGTAGCTGGCTCCTGCTGAGGTATCACCCCTTCCATCCCTGCCTTCCATTTTCTTCAGGAGAAGATGGGAAGGCCAATATGGAATATAGTTTCTATACATGTAAAGATCTCTCCAGCAGTTCTTCTAGTTCTGAAATCACAAATCATACAATTTGTCAGCCTTAAAGGGAATAATAAGAGCTGTGAGGATGTACTGTTTTGGGGAGGAAGGGAGTTTAACCCTGTGTCTGTGAGACTTGCCATGGCTCTTGCCTGCCTGGTCAGGCTTTATTTCTTTATACAAATTTAGTGTTTGAGGTCATTAGAGCTCCTTTAGAAAGCTGAATTTCCAGCATCTTTCAGGAGAGATTCATCTGTGACCCCTTGGAAAGGGAAGACCATAAACTTTATCTCCAGAAAACCTGTGGGGGAAATTCATGTCCAAACTCAAGGGATTGGAGTTTCAGTAGGAGAAAGAAATGAAATTATATGTCCTGGGAAGTACAAGAGGTCAGAGAAGAAGAAGATATAATGTTACCTGTTGGTGGTAAAGTCTGTGAATCAGGGACCAAGTCCCCAAGGAAACATTCATAAATCTGAGCAACTTCCCTGTTGAATTTATTTTAAGCCAAACTGCTGAGTTGGTGGTTGGCCTCTCTGCACCATAAGCAGCAAAGTCACTTCACTTGGTATACAAGAACCTGAATTCTCAGGTTGTCTTCGCAGAAATGATAAATGTTCCTGCCTGATATTTTCCCACTGATCTGCATTGCTCCATGAAATCCATAAAAGAGGGAAGACCATGACTGTAATTTCTTACTTCCTGGCCTGCTTAGGGTTTACATGAAGGGTAAACATCACATTTTACTGTTTGATGAAGGTATATTATGACCTGCAAGTATTTCCCTTTCAATTTCTAGCCAACAGCCAAAAACCACTAAAAAAGTCCTCAATACCAATCCACCATTTGGCATCAGAGTTGCAAAGCAGGGTTATTGGAAGAAAGGCTGCTATAGGCTATGGAAATGAACAAACAAATCACAAATCTATTCCATTCAAAGCATGGTTTGTGATTTGAGTAGTTAAGGAGAAAGTAAATAGCAACCTTGCATTCATTAGAGAGACTCTTCGTTTGTTTGTATAAACATCCAAGAAAAATTATATGTATTTTTAAAATTATCTCAGTGATCCTTCATGAAAGGAAGATGTATTCAAACAGAAAAAGTAAGGACAAAATTCCTGTTACCCTGTGTGGCTGTCCATAACTTATCCTGTTGTATGAGGCTGCCTTTAATACTGGAAGTTTAGCAAGAGGCACTGGCAGGGTTTGAGTTGCTTGGCCTGTGTTGTTGTCTGTGTCCCCCACCAGCCTTGAGGGGAGCAGAGGGAGGTGTAAAACTGCTGAAACTCAGCTACATTTGCCCAGCTGAATCCTGCCTTAATTACTTCCTGTATTAAGGAACTAAGTTTGGGTTTTTTCCCAGCTCTGTGAGTTGCAGAACACAGCCCTGGAACGACTCCAGCCGTGCAACGTGCTCTAGGGTAGCGTGGTGATGAAATCTTTATGGTTATTAAGAAGTCAAGCAAGCTTTGCACTGACTACCAATCCAAAAGTTGCTTTTCATCCTGCTAACAGCCACTGGTGTGTGCTCCCTCCCAGAGCAGTACTGGTATATAAATATTTAAATGTTGAAGGGAATGTGGAAGCACTGTGCACATAAACTATGGATGAGAAGAGATTGGTAATACCAAAAGGTGATACCATTTGAAGAACTCTACTTCAGTAGTTGCTTTGTGCACTAAAGTAATTTAAGGAATGTTTATTGTCTCAGATAAAATTTCACAATGGAATTTGCTTCTGGGAAACCTGGAAGGCTCTGTAATATTTCTAAATGAGTCTGAGGGCAGGATTGAAGGGGCACACAAACTGCTTAACTCTGAAATATGAGCAAGCCCTTGATTCATTGAGTAGGGAGAGCAGAACACCCATTATATTCATAAAGTTATTAAAACTCCAGCATGCAGCATTTTAAGGATATTTGAAGGATGCAGGTTAGTTTTACTGGCTCAGACCCAAACCAATGGGATGTTTAATAAACAAAATTGAGAGGAGGAACAGCTTTGGAGTGTGTCTTGAAATCTGACAGCTCAACTACTGTAGTTTGCCCCTGGAATATTAAAACACTAATTTGTTTTCTGAAAATGTGAAAGTAAATGAAACTGGCTGCTAAATTGTTCTTGTTTGTTTGCTTTTCTCTGTTCCCTTGATCTTTGGAGGTGTTGGAGTTGGGTAACTTCCTTTATTATATTTTATTTTAAATTGTATCCCAGAAATCAGATGCTACTGAGATAAAGAGAGATCATTTTCAAAACAAATGAGATCTCCTGAGCTGAGGCCTCTGTTGACAGCTCTGTAGGGCTCTGTCTAGAGCATTGCAAAAGGTAGCTGTAATGCATTATACTGAATTTCTGTAAATTCAGTAACAATTTTCCTTTGTTTCCCCTGCAATACCTGCTTTCTATTGTTACAGCTTTGCTTTTCACCAGTGTGGACTGTGAATTTTTATGTGATGCAGAGGAATGTAATTTAAATCCAAAGAAAAAAAAGAAAATTCTGTATGTTAAGTCTCCTTGTAAGAAAAGTTGTGGTTGTCCCATCACTGCAGGGCCTTTGTCACTATTTAAGAAAAAAAAAAAACATGGACCAATCCTTTTCTGTTTCATAAGCTTGAACTTCTCAGTGTACTTCCTACCCCAAAATGAAATATTCAGCTGAAAACTGCCTTGGCCTCACAACTTCCCTCTCTTGTTTCCAGTTGACTGCTTAGCCTGGAATTCCTTTACTCCTCTCACTAGGCTTGAGTGTCTTCCATGACACATTTGGCCACAGACAATTTAGGTAAAATATCACCTGAAATTATGCATTCAGGAACTTAGAAAAAATCCCAAACATAAAATCAGCAACCCTAATCCCCTTTATTCTATGTATTTAGATCTGATTGAGCTCATTAGCACCTTCTAAATGGACAACATTCAAGTTGCCCTTCCATGGGATTCTCCACATTCTTGCAGCTGTCTGACCCATTCTTGCACATGATGAGCGAGGAGTTGTGTGATTCAACAGAGGTTTTTCTCTCCTTAATTCCCAAGATTTCTTTTTCCTCATGAGTTGGCATGTGTCTGAGTTTTAGCTGGCTTAAAATTGCTCTCCTTTAAAGGTTCATTTGGTCAACAACCCCTGCAACGTACACCAGCTGTAAAGTGTTTGTAGTGACTAATGGCCTTCTTCCAGCAACCTAAAATAGTGCTGCTTTTTCTGTCCATGTCTTATGAATCCTGGTGAGGATTTTGGAAAGGCAGCCACTAGCCAGAGAGATAAATTGTTCCTATTCAACAATGAAAATCCCATTGGTGTCTTCAAGCTAGACTGTATTTCCATGTGTCTGTGTCTAATGTATAGGAACATTTTTGTAATGTTTAGAAATAGTTTTAGTGCTAATATTAGGATAATTTTTCTTTAAAAAAGAGAAAAAATAAGGAAAAATAACGAGAAACCTAAAATCAAGTATCTTTTTTGAAAGCATTAATAAGTGCTAAAGTGGGAAAGCGAATTAGAAAATGCCATCTATGAAAATGGAAAAATTACTTATTTATTTTCCCAAACTCCTAATCAGTTAATTATTTTTTCTTATTTGTACAAGCAAAGACCCTATAAATCCTGCTAATCCTACTGAGTAACTGGTGCACTGCAAGCAAAGAGACAAAAAAAGGAGATTGTGTCCAGAAATAACCATCTGTGTGAAAGATGAAAGGAAATTACTGAATGAGCTGGGGAGGACACAAGAAAACCAGGAGATGCTGTGGCTCACCACAATAGGCAGTGATCTCTACCATGTCAACAGCACCACCCTTGTGAAGCCAAGGAAATGCTTCAAGGAGGGGATAAAGCAGCATAATTCTTCCAAGAGCCAATGGGCAGCATGAGCAGCAGATTGAAGAAAAAAGCTTGATTTAAACTCAAACAGATGGGCGATGGATGTTCTTAGACGCCTGCTAGAGGTGAGCACAGCCTCCTGGTGCAGAATGAGAGAGGAAAAGACACAGGAGGACAGACTGCAGGAGAGGCTGAGAGCAACAAAATGTGGCAGGCATTACATTTCCATACTTCTTATGTGGCAGGATGAAGTCAGAATTCGTTAAAGCCTTTTTATAGGTACGGTAGCAACACCATATGGAGTATTTCTGTCTGGCTGTAGCCACATGATAGTCTCTGAGGAATACCATGTGCATTCAGTATGAAGTCTGTGACACTAGAACTCTAGATGTGTGTGGAAGGGATGTACACACAGAATTAAATTTATCTAGCACGAGCAGTTATTTCCTGAGGGAGGTGTGTAGTGGGTTGACCTTAACCAGCTGCCAGATGTCCCCCCAGCCACTGAATTGCTGCTCTGCCTCAACAGGATAGGAGGGAGTAAAGAGATAAAGCTCATGAGGTAAAATAAGAATGGGAGATCACTTACCAGTTACCATTACAGTAAAATTTATTAAAGTGAGAGCAAGCAGGCCACATTGCCATGTCTCATTAACAGATCCCTGCAGCTCCAAAAAAATACTTGTGTTCCATGTGCTGCTCCTTAACACAATGTATTAAGCCTGACTGTGACCCAATATCTGCTTTCCAAATGCCCATTCCAGGGAAGTGAGAAGCCCAGGAAGGCTTTCTTTAGTGTCCTGACTCTGGCTGTGTTAGGTGTGGTAAATCCCATTGGTGAATTAACTTCCAAAAGTGTGGAGGAGCAGCCTTGGGTGAAAATGCCCAGTCTGAATTTAGTATCTCTAAATAGATGAAATCCTACCTGCCTAAACAACTATAAACTCAGGAATGCAAATAACCCAAAACATGGGTGGTGGTTGTGTTGCTGCCACTGCTGATAAATATCAAAATACTCCAGTTCTACCAAACCAGGGAGTGTTTGCAGCTCTTCATCAGGTGAAGCCAAATTCAAAGCATAAGATATAATCAGAACACTGATGCAAGTCTCAGTGCAGATTGCAGATCTGGGGCTGAAACCATTTCCATTTTCAGTTCTGCTAATTGGTTTCCAATTGCCTCTTTCATTTCACTGCACCCAAACGCTCATTTTCAAATCTGAGAGCAACTAACTCTATAAATCAGAAATATTTCCACTTAGCTTGTTGATTACCTGAAGCATTTTTCTGATATCAGTGAATTTAGAGCTGCTTATGAGACTGATAACCAGAGTTACTTAATTTACATGACTCCTGCAAAATGTAAACTTGAAAGGTTCTAATTGGTTCCTACTGTACTGTTGTAGTCATGTTGTAAGCTCATCACTTGAAATTACCATTAAGGCAGGACAAATACTTTGATGTCAGAAATGTTTCAAATTTGAAAGAAATTTGCATCAAGGAATGGTGCAGTTTTTTCTGGCTGTCTACACCCATATGGAGTGTCACACGTGCCTCAGTTGCATGTGTTTGATGTGTGTCTTTTAACCAGCTATCCATTGCCAGCCCAGAATAAGAATTATTTATAAATCTGTTATGATAGACTGTGGACATTTTTATTTTTCTTAGGTGTTTGCATTCAAAGGAAGACTTGTTATTTCTTAGAGGTTTACCTCACTGTCCATGTTTTCCATTTGCCAGGCTGAGGTTGTATGTGCCCATCCTCTTCTCTGAGGTGGCCCTGTACCTTACAAAGGAACCTTTGAGAAAATGTTAACCAGCAAGATTTCATTGTTAAAGGCAGCAGACATCATGTACAGTGCATTAAATTCAGTCTTTTTCCAGTTATCTTATGTAACAGCATTATGGAAATCTGGATAAAAATCTGAATATGGTAATCCAAATATATATATATATCTATATATATCCATTTTATATATACTCTTTGCACATTTTCAGTTGTAGGTTATTTTTATGTTTCCTTTTTTGTCAAGTATACTTTTATAATAAAGATTTTAAAATGTTATGTGAAAGCTATATGGGTTCCTAACACGTGAGCAGATGTTGATGTACTTACATCTTTAGACCATCATAGTCACATCTAGCTTGTTGATAGAAAGAAAAATAGCAATAGTTTTGAAAAATTGAATGAGATTCAGAAATGCTCAGATGACTAGAAAAATGTGTTAAAAGGATTGAGAGGGAGCTCAGTGTATTTCGTTGTAGGAAGACAAGGATCTAGGCTGTTGATTACAATCTGTGCATATCTTTTTTGAGGAATGGAACTGGAAAATTGGAGGAAAAACCTGGTGGGTGCAAAGAGATGATCCACCAAACTGGAGTCTGAAGCTGGACTTAGACTTGAACCAGGTTGCATTTCTGAATAACTCAGAAATCACGAGGGCACTCACATGTAGGGTTTGGATTTACCAGCTCAGCACCTGATGTTTTTCTAGAAGTTGTTCCCATGTGAGCACAGATAAATTGGAGGATTCTGGTGGCTTGTGTTGTAGAGGTCACACTGCAAGTTCTGAGAAAATCTGTTTTCTCCCTGAGTTGGGGCCAGGAGGGTGGGTGTGTTAGAGATGGTGCAACCTGTGGAAGCGACAGTGTGATCTCTGGATGAGCTCAACCATCCTTGGTGTCAGGTCTCCTCAGGGCTGTGATTGCTCTCTGAGTTCTTGAATTTTTTGTAGTACTCCTCATGCCCCAAGTCCTTTCTGTGTAGTAGGCAGACTGGCAGGAACAGTCGCTGCTCCATCATGAGAAGAAGGTGAAGTTCAGTAATTCTCCTCATTACTCAATAATATTGGAGGGAAATCATTGTAGCCAGCATACCTAGGTAATGATTTTTCAAAGTGACAAGCTTTTCTGCTCCACTCTCAGGCACATGATTCATCCCATTGTGACTTAGATTAAAAATAAGAATGTTACAGTTTGCATTTTTTTTCCAGTGCAAGCTTAATGCCACAGGCTGAGTCCTCCAGAGAAGGTTAAAGAAGTCCCTGCTTATTGATGGCAAGAGTTGTGCCTGTTATATGTCAAGACCTTTTGTGCAGATTTGGTTTATTTGTTCTGCTTTATTTTCTTTCTTAATTGAGATCTCCTTCTATACAAGTCTGCAGTGATCAAAGAGAAGGATGTAGGATTTCTTCAGATTTTTTTCATTCATCCCTCACTGGAGGTAGTACAATATTGGAAGAATGTTACAAAGGGTCAGACTCTTGTTTGGTTATTGATTCCATGCTACCAGTGAACCTGCTCTCCTTGAAAAAATTGGTTTTACTCTGCATTTTGTAGTTGCTGAAAAAAATTCTGAGAATGGGATGAATGAAGCTGAACTATTAAACACTTAAAAGGAAGTGGTGGTGATTTAAGGCACAGGTTTCTTTTGTTGGAAGTGGACAACCTGTAAGAAGCATAATTGTCCCTTCTGGATAGGAAAAGCTTGAGGATTCTTCCTGGTAGCCAGCACATGCATGATTATTTTTAATGTGAATAAAAGTGACTTTACAGCCTTGAGGAACAGTACCTCTATTTCACATATGGCATCTCTCTTTTGCAGGCAGAAACCAGTAGCAGTGGCACACACATTAAATTATGTCCATATTTATGAGTTCCTACAAATGTAGTTTGAAATATTTTGATATATGAATGTAATAAAGATATTGCTACTTAAAATTATATTAAATGAGAAAAATATTACTGACCAATGAATCATAATAAAATACGCAGCTACTGATCTGACCTAATCAGTAGAACACAAAATTCTGTGTTTGCTGTACATTGTGTGATCCATTCTAAGGCTATCTCAGATACCACTATGTTACAAACTCCAATATGGACTTCGAATACACATACACCTCAAAAAAAGTTATAGCAGAATTTCTGCCTCCAAATCCCACATCTAGGCTAACCATGATCAGTTTGCTACCATGGAGTTTTAAACAAGAAATACCAACTACACTCCAGGGACAAAAGGTTGACAGTACCTGGAAAAGGGAAAACATTTCACATTGTCACATTGTGGAGATACAGAGAAAAAAAAAGTGACGTTTGATCTGGTTTTTAGCATCTTCTTTATTTCAATTCCTACTTGATTTCAGCAGTTCTTACTCTGTTGATTTTTTTTTTATATATGTAAGTATATATTTCTCCTATAGTCTGAGTTAAGTGGTGAACCCAACAGTAGGAGCAAGTAATCATGTATATTAGAAGATATGCACTGAAATTGAAATTGATCTTTCTGGAGGAAAAATACTATAACTGGTTTTGTATTCTTAGATCTGGGCTTGGAAGTGCTAAGTCATACTGATCAGCATGGGCTTATTGCATTATTTCAACATTAAATGAATTATGACTGAAAGAGGACATTTATATGACATTCAATTATTTAACGTTGTAAACTGTCGAAGTTTTTTATTCCAAGACTCTAAAAGCTGAATTTGGAAGCCAACCTAGTGAAGTCATTGGAATTGAATTTTTCATTAGCTTTAATGACTTTTTTCAATGGTTATTGTATGGGTCTTCTGCAAAATGCAGTAATTAAAGAACTGGTGGTAATTAGAACTTACAGAAAATAAGTGAAACTGAGTTTGAGAATAATGTGTGTCTTTCTGCCACAGGAATAGAGCAAAAGCAGGTCTGCATGCTCTGTTTTTGGTTATCTTGCTTTCCTTTCTCTGGTGGAAGCCATTGGGAAATAATTTCCCAGAAATTATCTTTGCCTTCGACCACATTATATTTAGGGTTCTGTTGTGGGGTTTTTTGCTAGTAAAATTTGTGTTTCTGTTACCAGAAGTGTGTTTCTGTGCCAACCACTGCTCTTTCTAAGCCTTGGACATGCTGTATGAACACTTCCTGCACACAGCCCCAAACATTCTGAGCATTAATAATTATGTGAAAAAGCGTAGATGTCCATTTTCCCTTAGAGCCTTCATATTTCTTCAGCTTTGCTTTTTAAGGGTATAAATATCAGAACATGGCATAAAGCTCCTCACCTCGAGGAGATTGGTTCATGTCCTTTAATTCCACAGTCTTGGGTGATTTGGGTTAATTGATGATCCTCAGCTGCTGTTTGATGCCCAATAATAGGGAAGGGAAGGGAAGGGAAAGGGGAAGGGGAAGGGGAAGGGCGGCTTTGTGCCCACATCCCCTGGGCCATCACCTGGCTTGGTGGAGTCCCCACACCGAGCACCAGCCAGGCNTTTAAAAAGCCTGTGTTCCTTTTCAGAGGTTAAACTGTGAAGTTCAAAAGTATCTAACATGATTGTAGGATAGACTAAGGAAAGCTAAAGGCAGTGAAGAATTTCTGTTTGTTTTCTTTCTAACATCTTGAAAAATAGATGAGATTGTCTTGTTTGTTTCATTAATATGCAGAAATTATAAATGTCTTAACTTCGGGTGAGTTCCTCAGGAAATACAGTTATTGTTTTGGTTTTTCCTGGGTTTTGAGTCATCTGTTAAAGTCAAAGGCCCTTGTTGACAAATCAAATCTCAAAATGTGAAGCAGAATTGCAATTTTTTGGATATCACTCTTATTTTTGCTCTTGTTCTTATGAAGCACTCTTGTCTCAGGAAAGGATATACTAATAATTAGTACCTCAGATTTTAAAATTTTTTAGGACTGTTTAGCTTCAATAATCAGTACAAGCTCTTCCTGATTAAGCCTGTTTTGGGTTTATAGTAAAAAGGGATTTAAAGCTTGCAGATGTTCAAGTTTTGGAAGCAGGCCAGACTAGAGCTACAAACTCGATTTTCTACCCTTTAAGGGTAAAGAGATTTGAGAGTTTTTACCAAGAATACTTTACTAACAGATCAGGCTTCTCTTCAGAGAAAGCTGCCAATCAAATAACTCCCTGAGATACTTATTTTTGCATTTTGGTTCTAAAAGGCAGAAGTGATGGGCCCAAGCTGTGTTCCTGTTGAAATTGAGGGGATCTGCCCTTCATCAACGTGTGACATTGTGGCTGGGAAAAGCTTTTCCCCCTGCCAGGGTGTCACCAACACCCAGGAGCCCAGCTCTAAAGATCTGACTCAGACTCTACCTCAGGCAAGAGTAAATGGAGACCTTGCCTGAGGAATGACGATTTCATATAGGAATTCCTGGAATATAATGTGATTTGTAGTAAATGAAGGGAATCTGATTCCTCATGAAGTGCTGACATGCAATTCCCGTTGGCTCATCCAGGGAGAATTTATTTCTTCCTGCCTGATCTTGTCTGCAGACCCATAAAAATCCTGTTTTGTGCCACTGGCATGCTGAGGGGGTGATTGCCAGCTTCTCCCTGCTGTTTGGGAAGGAATGCCTTGGTGCAGAGGAACCTTCATTAAAACACTTTATGCCGACCTGAGTGGCATTTCAGAAAACCTAGAAACTTTTAGGAAATGGGTAAAGTTACTTTTATTTAAAAAAAAAGAGTACTCACTTTCTATTTCATTGGTGTTTTATGAAGAAACTTTCAAAAAAGTATAGTGCCATTTTCCAGCCTCTGTTGGAAAATTCAAGGGTTTTTTAAATGCTAGGTTTTTTGGGACCAAGGCAGAAGAATTAAAAGAGTTTGTTACTCAGTTTTTGTCTCTCTGCCTCACACTGTACCTGAGGATGAAACTCTTTCCTTTCCTTCTGGAGCACCTTGTGCAGAGGCATTCCTGGTCTAAATGAGTCTTGTGTGCAATTCAGCATCTGATTTCCACAAACACGAACTTCCAAGAAATTACATTACTGATGTTTTGTGTTCTGAAACCACAGATTCCTTCTGACAGAGGATGTAAAGAGGAGTGAAATTTCAGGTTTCTGAGACATATTTGTGGGAAAATTTTTACATCTTCCCATCTTGAGAGAAGGGATTTTAAGGAATCAGCTGAAAGCTCCAGTTGAGGTGGTTTCACCTGGATAATAATGGGTCCAAATCCACCTTGGAGCCTGGAGTCCTTTTAATTTTTTTTAATGAATTGTTATCAGGAGGGGGAAAGAGAGTGTAAATGGCCTTGTGGATTGTTTCCCCAGGGAGGAATGCCTTGAGCAAGCTGCCTTTGTCTGAAATGTGAACTTAGTCCACCACTGAGAGAGCAGCAAGTGGTTGCCAAGACAGAACTCAAGCAAGCAAGGGCAAGAAAAGGGCAAGAAGTGTCTCTAAGGTGTCTCTAAGGGTGCTTTCCTAACTCCCTCCCATGGAGTCACTGGCATCTGTACTCAAAAGGATGGATAACCAGACAGTTTTCTGAAAATCTGCTGAAAGTTATTTTGGGTAGGAAAAGAAAAAGTATCCTGAATCCTTTCTGTTACTGTGCCCACAGTTGAAAGAGTTTTTTGGCCACCAAATTCTCAGATAAAAAAGTTTGAGATTTAATTGGAACCTTGGTTCTTTGGGATGATTTTCTCCTGTGTAAGTACAAACTGTCAAAAGTCAATGTTTGAAGTGTATGATATCTGAAAATTCTGTTTTCACTTGATATTTGGAACTGCCTTTGAGGAAAGTTAGCACTGAGTACCATTTGAAATTATAGATTTAGACCTGTAGGTTCTTAATTTGCAAGGTAAATTCTCTCCACTGTTATGGTTGTGTTTAATCTATCTGCTAAATTACTGTGCTTGCTTTCAGACTGTTCCTTAGAAAGATTGTTTTGGTTTTCTGAGAGAATGATGATCGAATTTATGACTGTGTTCTCTATAGCAACATCAATTATTCCAATAAAGGCCAAATAAAAAGAGCTATTTACTTGTTTTCTCAGACAAAGACTTGCTGGGACTTTCAAGTAGCTCAGACGTCTGGCTCACAGCAAGCCTCTGTAATACAATGAGTTCTCATGCTGCCTTCACATATGTGCCCACACTCTTCATTAGGGAGGTCCATGAAAAGGCAGTTGTGGATGCCCTAGACACCAGCTTGCTTCTGTAGGCTGCTTCCCCACGTAATGCAGCTCAAAACAGGAGTCAGCAGTGTTGGAAATGGCTTTGCTGTTTGACTGAGTGAGCGTCGCTTTCACAGGAATGTGTCTTTGGTCTGCTGGACTAAAATAAATTAGTTGCTGTTGAATGTGAAAAGCTAGGAAGCTTCCTGCTGTTTATTGTACAGGAGCAGTGGTTGTTGTCTTGCTGTTGGAGTTTATAGTGCACTCACACTGGATAGAGAGATACGAAGGGAAGTGTTTTTAAAGGATGGAGGAATGTTCATTTCTGCTGATAGGAGGCAATTCTGTTCTGTATGAAAAATGGGAAAAAGGCCTCATCCCATTCCTGTGCCAAGTAACTGCTTAAGGCTAAAGGGTAAGACAAGATCACCTCACTGATTCACTTGGGCTCTGCTAAGTTATCACTTTTGCTCTGTTTATTGCACAGCTGATGATTACTTGGCATCAAGCTTACACAAGTGAAATTTCTCAGATATCCTTTTTAAAAACTGCAAGGAGAATTAGAATTAGCATGGGATTTGGTTAGGTTTCTTTATTCTGAGAAACCTTGCTTTCATTAAGTTCATTTTCATTAACTTAATTTTTCTTTTTCTTACACTGTGACCATAGTTTCCCTATTCATAAAACAAGGGAAATTATCTCCCCAATTTAATACTTTCCTGTGATTAAAATTGTGAGTGGGAACGTGTTTTATACTTTTTTTTTCCTGTATCTGTACCACTCAAAGGGCTCCATAAAGAGGCAGATGGAGGCTGAGGTATCATATTGTACCAGTGGCTTTAGGTCTGCTCTGGAGCCTGCTGAGGGATGATGTTTATGGAACTCATTTTTAAGTCATGCATTGCTTAGTGCTAGTAAAAGATCTTAATCCACAGTATCTTTTAAGCACTGAAGGTGAAACAGATTTTGAGTTTCTCTATCTTCACCATTGTCTGGAAGTAGGAGGTGAAAAGTTGGAGCAAATAGTGCAACAGTACAAAAGGGGTGGCCTGACTCTTTTGGATACCTAATGATATAAATGAGATAAAGTTTGTCAGAAGAGGTCATCCCTCTCCAAACCCTTCATTCTCATTAATATGCATTTCTGTTCCCTCTTCTACAGAAAACATAATCATGAACTGAAATGACTGTTCCCTTTGAGCTTTGTCACCTCAGGCTTTACAGTGTTATTTCTTTTTGGTTCTCATTTAAGACACTACTCAAGTATTGTTTCTGAGAGAGGTTTGGAATGTTAATTAGGTCCAAGAGGTCTATACTGAGGCCATCAAATTAATTTTTCTTCCGTCCTATGTAGATAGGAATCTCAGCTTCCTGAATTGAAAAGGCTGTTACATTATATGCAAACCATTGTGCCCTGGAACCTCTCAGTGTTTATAGTACTTATCTGCCCCAAAGAAATATTTCTGCTCATCCAGGGTGATTAAAACACCTACTTGACAGAGGAAGGCAGCCTTCTCTTGTGAATTCTGACTTGTGGCAAGCATCTAATTAAAGGTAAACTGAAGTAATTAATACGTTCTTATTTAAACCATAAGGCTTTTACAAGGGCTTCAGAATTCTTGGACATTAAAGGCATAAAGAGTAGAGTCCAGCAAAAAAACTGCATCTAAAATACTTTACAAAGCTGAATGTTGGCAGACAGGAGGAGAATTCATGTCCTGGGTTTGTTTGAAGGAGGGAGGACTTTATATCATTGGTGTTAGAAGTGCATTTGGATCCTACAAGAGAGATTGGGTGTGACATTAGTGCTACTGGAACATCTTATGAACTATGACAGGCTTGCATCTGGGTCCAAAAAGAATGAAAGCCATGATCAAAAAGCTGAGGAATGCATTGTTCATGGAAGCCAAAAAAGGTACATAAGGATGTAAGCAGTTGTGTAAATCAGTGGAATCATGAGTTTCAACCATTATTGCAGCTTTCCTTGTAAAGGAACTTTGTACCTTGGGGCTGTTGTGCATTCTATGAGATAAGAAGGGTTAGATTGATCTTGGGACTCCTTTGGTTCACTTCTCTGCAGTGCCTTTGGCTCTGAGCTGCCTTGGATGTTCAATTATTTGTGTGCACCACCTTGTGCCTCACGTCTCCTTCTGGCTCACGTGCAACTCATCAGTACCTCAAATACCCACCTAGGAAACCTAATTCTGTTATGAAAGTAATGTCAGTTGGGAAGGACGTATTTGAAATCTTCCTAGAAATTGACTGTCCCTGTCCCTGATTTGGTATTTACTAAGGGGAGATAAGCAGTAATTGCTTGATGACACTGGGGGCTCTTACAGTTTAATTAATGAATGACTGTAGTTACACTGAGAACCTCTGATGAAAGATGCCCAAGACATAGAAAATATAGTTGTTTTAATGTCTTATTGCCAGGACCCTTTCTTCAAATGAGTATCTCTGGGGTAATATAATTGTCATGATAGTCAATTAAAAGTCCATGTGCCTCCTCTGTAATTTTTTTCTTCTTTTCCAATTGTCACCTTAGGAAGAAATTATTCCAGTTACGTTTTTCACAGCCAAGCTGTAAACTTTAAGTTCATCTTAAAGGAAACTAGTAAAGGAATGCAGTAAGAAAGTGCAGTTTTATGTGTGATGTTGGGAAATACAGGATCATTGGGATTTCTCTCCGAAAAAGCAAAGGTGCTAATTTGTAACACAAAACTAAGAGCAAAGTTTCAGTTTCTGGTATATTGAATGAGAAGGGGATTAAATAAAGCACTTTACTGAGCTGTGTACTAAGGAAGATGGGTTATCCAGTGATAAGAGATGTAAATAGGAGCTTCTCACTGAGGCTTTTTCGGGCCTTGAAAGAGCCATTGAACTGAGACTTGATTTCTTCCTCAGCAAAATTAAATGAGGGACTGACATTTTGGTTCAGAATGTTGTAATAAACATAGGTGAGTAAATGTTAATAGTTTTTCAAATATGTTTGCCAGTAAGCTGAATTTCACCATCCAGATACTTGCAGCTGTTACTAGCATTGCATCAAATAAATTTTATTTCATGTGTTTTCATTTAATCACTCAAAACCAAACCACTGATTTAATGTCTCTGAACTTCTACTTGGGGACATACTGAGGGTTTTTTGACTGCTATTGCTGCCTTTTCCCCAAGCTGGAAATGAAACTCG
>VYXF01010576.1:156052-264984 GCA_013397295.1 Polioptila caerulea
TTCTGGCTCACGTGCAACTCATCAGTACCTCAAATACCCACCTAGGAAACCTAATTCTGTTATGAAAGTAATGTCAGTTGGGAAGGACGTATTTGAAATCTTCCTAGAAATTGACTGTCCCTGTCCCTGATTTGGTATTTACTAAGGGGAGATAAGCAGTAATTGCTTGATGACACTGGGGGCTCTTACAGTTTAATTAATGAATGACTGTAGTTACACTGAGAACCTCTGATGAAAGATGCCCAAGACATAGAAAATATAGTTGTTTTAATGTCTTATTGCCAGGACCCTTTCTTCAAATGAGTATCTCTGGGGTAATATAATTGTCATGATAGTCAATTAAAAGTCCATGTGCCTCCTCTGTAATTTTTTTCTTCTTTTCCAATTGTCACCTTAGGAAGAAATTATTCCAGTTACGTTTTTCACTGCCAAGCTGTAAACTTTAAGTTCATCTTAAAGGAAACTAGTAAAGGAATGCAGTAAGAAAGTGCAGTTTTATGTGTGATGTTGGGAAATACAGGATCATTGGGATTTCTCTCCGAAAAAGCAAAGGTGCTAATTTGTAACACAAAACTAAGAGCAAAGTTTCAGTTTCTGGTATATTGAATGAGAAGGGGATTAAATAAAGCACTTTACTGAGCTGTGTACTAAGGAAGATGGGTTATCCAGTGATAAGAGATGTAAATAGGAGCTTCTCACTGAGGCTTTTTCGGGCCTTGAAAGAGCCATTGAACTGAGACTTGATTTCTTCCTCAGCAAAATTAAATGAGGGACTGACATTTTGGTTCAGAATGTTGTAATAAACATAGGTGAGTAAATGTTAATAGTTTTTCAAATATGTTTGCCAGTAAGCTGAATTTCACCATCCAGATACTTGCAGCTGTTACTAGCATTGCATCAAATAAATTTTATTTCATGTGTTTTCATTTAATCACTCAAAACCAAACCACTGATTCAATGTCTCTGAACTTCTACTTGGGGACATACTGAGGGTTTTTTGACTGCTATTGCTGCCTTTTCCCCAAGCTGGAAATGAAACTCGAGATAATTTTAGTTAAGAGGTAAAATAAAAGACAATCTTTAATGAAGGCCTTCAGAGACAATTATGGAAAGGTGTCCACAAAAGCCCACCCCCCTCAGGGGTGAGTACATTTTTATAGTTTTTAGAAATCAGCATAATTGATAAAAAGCACCAATTAGGAGGACAAGTGGTGCTGCAATTCCCCCCAGGTCAAGCCCCTTCTCTGGACCCCCTTCAGCACCAGCTGTACTTTGTCCATGAGAATGTGTCTCCAAGAGTTCTCAGCCTTGGCTCCCAGGAGTAACCAAGGTAGGATAGAGGCCTTGTACCCCCTGGGGCTTGGAGCTCTTGGAATTTCTTTTGTGTTTCTGCTTAAGGAGAGGCCATGGAAACGAACTGGGAAAACTAGTCATTAATACAATAGACTACATGGCTACAGATTTATGTGTGAAGAATACAGAGAACATATAAAAGAGAAAAATGAAAAACCCAAATGGCATCACTTGATGCTCTACTGTTCAGCAAAATAAATTCCATTCCCTTTCCCCTGAAAGTTTACCAGGTAGAGCCATGGTAAATTCAGTGATCCATTAATATTTTTATTTCATGTGTCTGTTCCCCACAACCTTTGATGTTAATTCAGAAGACAAATTTGTACAGTTTCTTTTGGGGGATTCAGGGCTATGAGGCTTGGTTTTCCCAACAGCAGATGGATTTTAATTTATCTGTTCCATTTAATACGTGGTTCTTACAAACCTGATCCCTGGTGGTATGCAGCAGTCAAGAATGCACCATTCCTTATTGCTTTCCTTTCCCAGTGGTAAAGTAGCCAAATACATCTTCACTAAAAGTTGTTTTTTTATAATAAAAACCCAAGGAAAAGTTAAACATCACTGCAGAAAGACTTGACATAGCTGGAGGTGTCTGCCAGGGGAGTGACCATGGATGGAGAAATGTCTTTAGTTTTGTAGATGCTGTGATGTTGGAAGTCTGAGATGAAAAACTTCTGTGTCATGAGCCTAGTCAGCATTTGGGAGGGGAATGCATCTGTCATGGGCACTGTGATTTAAAAGCATAAAGTGGTATAAATCCAATAAATTCTTCCAGAAGTTTGTGAGGTTTTTGCATCTTTTAAATGTGAAAACGTATGGTTTTCCTTGTGACAGGGGTTAAGAAATATCTCAGTGAACTATAGAGTAATAGATTCTCTACTTAAAAATTATGACCCATATCGTAATGAATATACAGCAAAAAAGAAAAAAGAAAACATGCCCAATAATATATCAAAACCAGTACATGAATTATCAAAATGAGAGCATAAAAACTGAGCTGGCTCTAATGTAAGTAAATGAGGTGTTTGAGGTAATAGCAAGGACTTAGGTAAATGAGTGGTCCAAGGTAGAGCTGTGCTCTGCTGCCACATCCATCTGTGTCCACGCTGCCTCCAGGGATTTGTATTTCCACATTTTGCTGACAATACCAGAAAAGACTACAGTCAATATAGACTTTAGCATAATATTTTCTGTCTGTTAGTTTTGATTAGAAGGAAAAGAGAATTCTCTTTGATCCCTGTGTCTTCTGAGAGGAACTGACAGCCTGTGGATTCTTGCCGTATGTATTCAAATAACAGGAACGTGCCAAGAAAGGGTTTTGAAACTGGCAATGGGATGAAGCATTGCCCTGACTCTGTAGAAAGCATGTCCAGAAATAAGAGCAAGCACAGCACTAATTATCCATTTGAAGGGTTTTCATCTCCAGACAAATTGCTGTGTGGCAAATGAGAAGTTTTCAGTGTAAATTGGACAATCAAAATTAAGGCATTTGAGCCTTCTAAAATGAAGGTTACAATGGAAGGTGAAGAGATGCCTGAAACACATGTGAGGAGATTATGAGGAACATCTTTGTGTCTTCAAGATTTTTAGGGAAGTACATGCTGAGGCAATAGGAGTATTTGGCACTTGAGCAAGTTCACATATGCGCTGCATGGTTAAATCATGAAAGGATCCTTATGATGTGTCAGTGAATGAAGATTAATTCTTGATAAATTCACACTCTGTGGCTTAAAAATGCATGCTTTGATCTTTGGGAATTCATGTAGCTCTCTGTTAGTGAATTAATGGCAGACCATGATTTTAACTTGGATGTGTTTCATACCCAGTTTCATATCCACATCTCCTTATTTGAGCTGTGTGTGTTGAGAAGCCATAAAAACCTACTTGGCTTCAATTGGGAAAAAAAAGAAGAAAAAAAAAAGATAAATATATTAATAAACATACCCCAAGGCAACAACCCATTACATTCATGGCTACGAATAAAAATGCATTTAACGATAATGCTCTTTTTTTTCCTATCTTGTTTTCATTGTCCTGGATACTCTCAAATATTCTTTCTGGGTTGAATTAATGGATTCAAGTGTATATTTGCTGCAATGTGTTAGAAATGTGAGATGGAGTCAGGGTGAAACCTTACTAGGACCATCTCAGTGCAATTCTGACATCTTTCATTCGGAAATTTAGGAAAAAAATGCAGAAATACCAGATTGTAGCAGAATGGTTTGGCTTTTTATTTTTCACTGTTGCTTTGGCAAATGAAGGAATTTACCATCATCCTCCAGTGATTTTTCTACAGCATTTTATTTTTCAGTTGCAGAGAAGCAANGTTCTTACAAACCTGATCCCTGGTGGTATGCAGCAGTCAAGAATGCACCATTCCTTATTGCTTTCCTTTCCCAGTGGTAAAGTAGCCAAATACATCTTCACTAAAAGTTGTTTTTTTATAATAAAAACCCAAGGAAAAGTTAAACATCACTGCAGAAAGACTTGACATAGCTGGAGGTGTCTGCCAGGGGAGTGACCATGGATGGAGAAATGTCTTTAGTTTTGTAGATGCTGTGATGTTGGAAGTCTGAGATGAAAAACTTCTGTGTCATGAGCCTAGTCAGCATTTGGGAGGGGAATGCATCTGTCATGGGCACTGTGATTTAAAAGCATAAAGTGGTATAAATCCAATAAATTCTTCCAGAAGTTTGTGAGGTTTTTGCATCTTTTAAATGTGAAAACGTATGGTTTTCCTTGTGACAGGGGTTAAGAAATATCTCAGTGAACTATAGAGTAATAGATTCTCTACTTAAAAATTATGACCCATATCGTAATGAATATACAGCAAAAAAGAAAAAAGAAAACATGCCCAATAATATATCAAAACCAGTACATGAATTATCAAAATGAGAGCATAAAAACTGAGCTGGCTCTAATGTAAGTAAATGAGGTGTTTGAGGTAATAGCAAGGACTTAGGTAAATGAGTGGTCCAAGGTAGAGCTGTGCTCTGCTGCCACATCCATCTGTGTCCACGCTGCCTCCAGGGATTTGTATTTCCACATTTTGCTGACAATACCAGAAAAGACTACAGTCAATATAGACTTTAGCATAATATTTTCTGTCTGTTAGTTTTGATTAGAAGGAAAAGAGAATTCTCTTTGATCCCTGTGTCTTCTGAGAGGAACTGACAGCCTGTGGATTCTTGCCGTATGTATTCAAATAACAGGAACGTGCCAAGAAAGGGTTTTGAAACTGGCAATGGGATGAAGCATTGCCCTGACTCTGTAGAAGGCATGTCCAGAAATAAGAGCAAGCACAGCACTAATTATCCATTTGAAGGGTTTTCATCTCCAGACAAATTGCTGTGTGGCAAATGAGAAGTTTTCAGTGTAAATTGGACAATCAAAATTAAGGCATTTGAGCCTTCTAAAATGAAGGTTACAATGGAAGGTGAAGAGATGCCTGAAACACATGTGAGGAGATTATGAGGAACATCTTTGTGCCTTCAAGATTTTTAGGGAAGTACATGCTGAGGCAATAGGAGTATTTGGCACTTGAGCAAGTTCACATATGCGCTGCATGGTTAAATCATGAAAGGATCCTTATGATGTGTCAGTGAATGAAGATTAATTCTTGATAAATTCACACTCTGTGGCTTAAAAATGCATGCTTTGATCTTTGGGAATTCATGTAGCTCTCTGTTAGTGAATTAATGGCAGACCATGATTTTAACTTGGATGTGTTTCATACCCAGTTTCATATCCACATCTCCTTATTTGAGCTGTGTGTGTTGAGAAGCCATAAAAACCTACTTGGCTTCAATTGGGAAAAAAAAGAAGAAAAAAAAAAGATAAATATATTAATAAACATACCCCAAGGCAACAACCCATTACATTCATGGCTACGAATAAAAATGCATTTAACGATAATGCTCTTTTTTTTCCTATCTTGTTTTCATTGTCCTGGATACTCTCAAATATTCTTTCTGGGTTGAATTAATGGATTCAAGTGTATATTTGCTGCAATGTGTTAGAAATGTGAGATGGAGTCAGGGTGAAACCTTACTAGGACCATCTCAGTGCAATTCTGACATCTTTCATTCGGAAATTTAGGAAAAAAATGCAGAAATACCAGATTGTAGCAGAATGGTTTGGCTTTTTATTTTTCACTGTTGCTTTGGCAAATGAAGGAATTTACCATCATCCTCCAGTGATTTTTCTACAGCATTTTATTTTTCAGTTGCAGAGAAGCAATGTATGCTTGTCTTGGGGATGTGTAGTCTAATGCCTTGAAGACCTTGTGTGGTTTGGTTATTTTGAATTTACTGTTCCGTGGTCAATTCCCTGGGCATTCCCCTCTGCCCTGTCCTCCAGGGCTGCTGCACATCACTTTCAGGTCTTGGACCTCCTGATGTTTAAGCAAATATTCTCAGACAATATCTCCAGCATTGCTGACAGACAGAGGAAATGTAAAAGCTGAAATAGAGGCCAACAAGGAGCTTACAGCTACAGGTGCTCACAGCTTTCAGCATTGCTGCCAGTGGTGACCTGGCTCGTGCCCTTAGAGCTTGAACTCTCCCTGTAAAACCTTTGAGGAATTACACCTTCATCATGTGTGGATTCTCCTCTCCCAGGTAATGGAAATGTTTTCAGGGATCAGCTTTAATAAAACAAAATGTGGCACAATTGGAAAAAATCCTGTCTGGAAGATATTTTTTAAAATTTTCCAACTCAGCCAGCTCAGATCACTCATGTACTTCTCTGCTAACCAGAAGGAGAATTTGTTTAATGCTTTTCTTGAATGACTTTCTTGAATTCCCCCCACAAATGCTTTTTAGGGGGAGGGTGGTGAGTCCTTCCGAGAGCATGTGGCTTCTGAGGGATTTAGTTAGAAATTCTGTTGCTAGGAAGCCTGTAAAGAGAAATGTGGTATGAAAAGCATGAATGCATACAGTAGTCCTCAAATAGCCCTTGTATCCATCTGTCACGTGTCAACATTTGTTTATGGAAATATCCTTTCCCAGATGTCAGTCTACTTCATTCAAAACTTCACAAGTTTGCTGTAAAGTTGTTTTCTTCTGCTATGCAGATGTCTCCCACGTAAATCTAATGCAAATAATAAGCTTTGACTTCAAGCACAGCACTTTTATTTTTGAGTTGCTGTACTTCTCCTTTAGCTTTCTCTGCTTTTGTTCAGTTATATGTGTAATTTATTCTTCATTTAATTTTTTTTCTGCTACAGATTTCATAATTGCAATTAAATCATTACACTGGGACAGGGCAAAGATTAATTTGATTTTAATTCATTTTTTAATTGCAGTTTTCTCCAAAGCTTGAGTTACATTTCTTTGTGTATTTAGATTTGCTACACTGGTCTAACATAAATATTAACCCACTTAAAGCTACATATTACTTTTAATCTTAGAAAAATCCTCTCTTTGGTTTGGAAGACATTTCATCTCTGTTCACTGTGAAATTGCCACAAATGAGCAATGGATTTGTGTTGTTAATTCCATGTGCATGGCATTGAATCATTATTCTTGAAGGTATTTATGAATTATCCTTTGAATAGGGAATCTAGTTTTCAAAAAAATTTGTGGATTTGATGTTATCTCAGATATGCATCTGAATTTTTCATGTTCTATATCTAGACTATGTTTGTCTAGGCAAGGGCTTTCTGCTGTCCCTTTTGGTCACAGGAAAAGGTTAAACATTTGCACTAGAAGCAAAAACAGACTGAAGGAATCACAAGTTTTCCCCTGTCCAGGTGTGTTTTGCAGCTCAAAATCCATTTTGGAATAAAAGTTCACAGCAGGATCTCCATCTTTGTTGCCAGGCACTGCATGTAAAATAAAAAGTTAAAAGAAATGGATTCATCTTGGTATTGGCACATGAACAACTTGATAATATGTGCCCATGTTGGTGCTGCTTCTCAAAAAACTTCACAGTTTAAGGTTCCACCACCACTGTTCTCATGGGAAAGTTGTCCCTACTGTAAATTGCTTTCTTTCCTAGAAAGCTGGTTAGGTCAGGATGGGTGACAAGGCCAGGAGCAAAAAGGATTATACAAGTCTTAATAGTCTTTCTAAATTTGTCTGAAGAATTGAAACAGCAAAATGATAGTCAGTTATGATAAAAATATTTTTAATTTATTCTTGGTAGTTTTGTCACTGTAAATGTTTTGGGAAATGATGGCCTTTGCCTCTCACACAAACCTGGGGACCACCAGGAACATGGACCTTCTCATCCTGACATTAGAATCACGCTGCTGTTAGTAAGAAAGAGAATTCCAGTCAATGGCTCTGTGTTCCAGGAGCAGGCACAGGTAGTGTTTGATGTCACCTCCCAGGGTCTGCAGTGTTACTCCAGCGAGATCACTTTGGAGGATGTGAGCCCTTAGTCATGGAACAAGGCACCGACTGCTGCGTCTCATCATGACCCCAACATGCCTTCCCTGGGTTTGCTCTGTGCTCAGCAGCAACATTTCAGGAAGATTTGTGAGGATTTAGCTGCCTCTTGATGAGGTGTGATGCTCCAAAGGCCAGGGCGGGCAGTGGTGGCCGGCGGCTCCACCTGGAACAGGTGATGGCAAAGCACACAGGAGACTGAGACAGGAATGGATCCAGAGGCACTGCTCAGCATCACACCCAGCCCAGGAAATCCACAGGCTGGAGGCAGCTCCAGGGCCAAGCCAGGAAACCCAGGGGTCAGATCCAGGTCTGGATGGAGGAGACAGGAGACCAAATGCTGCTCTGCAACTGCAGCTTGAAATCAGCTCCAGCATTTTTACTGATTTCACCCATTTCACCACCTTCCTTTTCTGCTAAGAACAGCATCTTCCAGCTTCCCAGCAAAGCCATGCCCCTACCTACAGGGCCATGCTGGTGTCTGCCAAGGGTGTAGGGGACAGCAGAGCATCAGAGATCACAGCAGTAACCAGAAAGACTTACAGGAACTTTTCAGACTTCCAGGAACTTCAGGCAGGTTGTTGTAATGGATTCACCACATTATTTAACAATTCTGAAGTATCTGAGAAATGCATATATTCCCCAGCAATTCAAGAGCCATTAATTAAGATGTCACTCAAGTGGATTATTCGTGCTTGTACAGTGTCACCTAAACACTGGCCCTGCCTATGATGTGTCCAGCTCCGTGACAGTGGTGGAGCTTTCTGATGCTGTTAGGAATTTGTCTGTATACTAAGCTTTTCTGTAAGTACCACTGTAATTCCCATAAGTTTCCTGGATTTTATGTGCTGTTCTGGGTACTGGCAGCTTAAGTGCTTTTATGGGTAGTTTGTGCTGCCACTATGACATTACAGCATTTGGAAAGATTTTGGTGAATCTCTGCCCGGTACTGTGCCCTTCCTTCACAGAAAAGCTTTTTTTGGTGGAGATTAAGTAATAATGAGGGAATCAACAAATTCCGTGTTTGATTAAAACAGAAATACATTTATTTATTGAACAGGTAATCAGTCAGAAGAAATATGAAGATCTCATCTCAATGAATTCACTTCCTAGACAAGGTTTCCTTCCACCACATGGTAATAGTATTGCAGAGCTGCCTCTCCAGCACATCTCAGTGCAACCTTGTCAGTGTTTTAATGAAGCAACTGGGAATTACTGTGTATTTACACTGCATTTAGTGCCATTTTATACTTAGGCTTTGTAAAAGAGAAGTGAAAGAGGTAAGGATTAAGTGTTAGTACAACTGTAAGGCAGCACTTGAACAGCAAGTGCTGGTAGTGTGCCCAGTTCTTGCTGCTGTAGGTACCAGTGCTGAGCCTATTTTAAATTTGCTCATGTTCATAGTATCTGGTCATGAACAATGAGTTGTTGTTCTTTCATATTCCACATAAAGAATAAAACCAGAGCTTTGCCTAAAGTTTCTGTGCATGAACTCTGGGTTCTGTTTTTCAAGTAGTAGTTTAGCAAAGAGACCTAAAGCAGTGTCATAAAGATGAATTTAAATTATTTTGGGAAGTGAAGTTTAGGCCTGCTTGTTTGATTCCTTTTGCTGAGATGATTTTTTACCTTTCTTTTTCTGGTGGTTTCTTTTCCATTCCACTGGATGTGGATTTGTCTCTCACAGAAGTGTTTAGGGTTTGATATATGCATGAAAAGATGTCTTCTCCAAAATCCACGTAGTACATATTATTTGCTATATGCCTTGGGCCTTCTATGCAGTAATGTGTATTCATTCTGGAAAGAGGACAAAGATTCCCAGTAAGAATCAGGTGATAAATCAGGATTGCACTTTAACTAAGGTAATTGCAATCCTGAATTTGCTCAAGTGTTTAGCTTCCCATACTACTTTATTCTAAACTTAGAGGTGATCTGAATGTTGGGTTTTCAGCTACCAAGATGAATGGAAGTACTTACTATGTAGGTGGCTGGCTGTAGGGTTTTATCACATCTCTAAAATAGAAACAATATTCCTTTTCATTTTTTGGAGACTTTTGCCTGAGGATGTTAATGCAGCTTTATAACATTCTTGGGAATGAGAAGAGGGTTATTAAATTTAGTCTGCCAGCAGAGTAGATTTAGTCACACTCTAGCAGAGAGCGTGTACCCCAGTGGGGAGCATATTTTCCCTGTCTCTGGAGTTCAGAGCTTATATTGGACAAAGTCTTGGTGGCAAATGCATATTTATTTGCACATAAGTAAGTGCTTTGCAGCATTTATACTGCCTTGTCAATATGGTTCATCAAATCAGAGGAAACTGCTTGCAGATCATTGGGATCAAACTGGGACTAATGTAAATGAGCCTGTGTCATCCTAACAGAAGTTCTCCCCATTTAATAGCATGATTAAATCTGACCTAAATCAGGGGATGTCTTTTGTGTAGGATAAATAAAGATAAAACAGCACAGCATTTCCAGGACCCTTTGAAAATCTGAGAAACCCCTAAAAGCTGTCTTGTTCAGGAAACAAGGTTCCTGAGGAATACACAGGCTCTGTTATGATATTTCAAATGCCACAGTACAGGTTCAACTTAGTTAATTATGAAATAGTGATTGACATTCTCTTCTAGCATTACCTGGCTGATGTCATGGGTAGCTCCCTTTCAGGAATATATTTCTTTTTCTGCCTTTGAAACACATTTTCCCCCAAGCATATTTCTTGCTCTTCCTCACCTTTTTTTTTTTTTTTTTTTAATTTGATGGTTAGATATGGACAGGTTTGTTGATTAAAAACTGAGATGATACTGCTTCTTTGGTGCATGGATCCTGTGAAACTCCTTTTCCCAGTGGTCTTGACTTCATTCTTCCTTTGGAATATGTAGGTCAAATTTGATAGAAGATTTTGATGGGAGATACCAAGGCATCTTGGCTTTGTCTCTGTGTGTCTTCCTTGTGGTCTAGCAGCTATCACTGTAACTATTTTCAGGTGAAGCACATAATGAACACAACTTCTTTAAGGCATTTACTGAGGGAAAAGCACCTGGAAATTTATTCTGTCCATCATTCCTGGAACTTCTTCAGTTACTGAGAATAAATGAGGAATTAAATGATCTTGCATAAGACAAAGCCTCAGAAAGAGGGGATGAAACACATGATAGGAAAGGTGGTGTTGAAGGCAAGATGGATTCAACAGTGCTGGGAACAAGTCCTGTGCTTCAAAGGTCTTGGCTGTGTGCTTCCTTCATAAGCCCAACTAAAAAAAGGCCTCCTTCACCTTTCTCATTTTCTCTGCTTTAAGAAAATTCCAAAAACTGTACCAGCCTTAGAAATGCCTTGTTTGCAGGCAGGATTTTTTAAAATGGATGTATTTATGTGTCAGATGATAGAAAAAAAATCTAAATAACTAACATTTATGTGATTAATTCTATGTGCTTGCCTGAGGAGTCAGTGCCCTCTTTGATTTTCACAGTGTGTTTTCAATTATTTCTGACTCAGTCTGAGAGAGTTGGGATTGTTCAACCTGGAGAAGGAAAGGCTCTGGGGAGACCTTAGAGCCCCTTCCAGTGCCTAAAGGGGCTACAGGAGAGCTGGAGAGGGACTTTGTACAAAGGATGGAGTGGCAGGACATGGGGGAACATCTCCACAATAACAGAGGACAGGGTTAGTTGGGATATTGTGAAGAAATCCCCACCTGGGATGGTGGAAGGTGTCCCTGCCCATGGCAAGGGGGTGGAATGAAATGATCTTTAAGGTCTCTTCCAACCCAAAGCATTCTGTGATTCCATGATATGTGCTGAGAGAAGCAGGAAAGCACTTTTCTGAAGGAAACAATGTGATTCCATAAGTATTTTGTTTGCAGATGAAGAGTATCATGTGTAAGTGTAATGGATCTGTCAGCTGCAAGTGATTTCTATGTGTATAGAGATCAAAGATATAACCTCCCTAAAACAGACCTCTTTATGTAATCATTATAAAGTATTACCACAGGCAAGATAAATAGAGGCTCATCATGGTGATAGAAAGTTGAGTTCAAACCTTACAAGTAAAGTATTTTGCTTGCTGTTCATGTATTTTAATTATTTAAAAGCATACTATCAAGAACAAGACAGGGTCTTTATATTAAAAAAAACTTACAATTTTTTCCTTTTCTTTCTTTAAGGTTTTGACCAGCAAAATATTTTATTTGGGCTATCTGACAGCAGTTCAAAGCAGAAAGAAAATGAAAATAGTATGAGAGATTTGAGTATTTGACTCAAGTGAAAGGAAGCAAAAACTTAATTAGTTTATAGCATGGAGCATCATTTCAATTGCTTTTGCTAGGGAAATATGCTGTGAGCTTTCAGGTTGTGTTTTGTGAGCAGTTTTATAAATCCCTTGTAAAGTTTCAGTAGAGGTGGAGAAAGCTGATCTTGGAAACATTTTTGCAGCGGCCTCGACTTGGATGTGTAGAAGCAAAGATTTAGTGTTGTTTATAAATGTTTCTAGGGCTAAGTTTAAAAAGAGAAGAAACTAGTATTGGTTTTAATTCACTTTGTATCCAAGAGAGAAACGTTCAGAAGGAGATGGAGCAGTGAGAGGCACCTCTGTGGGTCCTGCCCCTCTTCCTCAAACAAGGACTTGTACAGTGCACTCCTTCTGTATTTTTTCTTCTCTTCACAGGAGTCATTTAATTATTATTTGGCTGTGCTGCACTTACTGCAGTATCTTTCATACTAATTTAGGCACTTCAACTCTTGAATGATTAATGTTGACTGTGCTCAGAAATCTCATTGAACCTTTCCAGCCCTGAGATGTGTTGAAGTGTATGAGCTGGTTTTGATGTGAAGTCCTCTGTGACAAAGAGGAATAACTAATTTGGGCTAGTGTATGTGTTCCATAAGTAGCCAGTGACCTTGCTGTCTTGGCCAGTTTAAGGCTGTGTCTGAGTTACTGTCTGTTGGTTCTCTGGGGGCTCTAGGGTTGCTGCTTTCAAGAGTTTTCTCTCCTCCCAAAACCTTTTTGATATTAACCCCTCTCATTTACAATGCTTGCTGTAACTCTGTAATTCTGATCACTCTATATTCATACCTGTATTTTAACCTTTTCCATCTTGACAGTATTGGCAATGCTCACACCAATGGCATATATGAAACATTTCATTTTAAATAAACCCAGGTCCAGCATTTGCCTTACAGCTCCAACATGTATTAATAAACCCACTGACATCTACCATTACCACTCCATATCTGCCCTTTGATCAATTCCTGTTTATAAATAAAAAACATAATTAATGTTTCATTTCAAGCCCAGTAACTCACGGTGGGGAGAGCGCTGTCTTGGAGTTCAGACAGGCAGTCAGATGCACCATGTCCTCTCCATTCACTAATTTGTGTAGGCTGATGAAAAATTGCTTTCCACATGAAATTAAATATCCTAGGAGAGAAGATGTTTTGAAAGCTGTGTGGCAAGAAATGTTCATGTGGTAATTAATATTCAGTGCAGAAGAGAAGTTGGCGGTTAATTTTCACAAGTGTTTTATGATGGCAGGAGTACTTTAATACAGAAAGCACTTCATAGGTACAGAAAATAACTATTATCTGTGAACAACAGTAGAAGCTATACATCAAGCTGTTGATGTAGCAATCCCATTTTTAAGATTTAGTGAGGCTTGCTTTTAATTTTAGTCTCTACCAAGCCTTCCTGACATATCCCTGCAATGTCTCTCAGTCTGTTCTAGTGCTAAACTGAGCACAGTCTCCCCTCCATCAATAAACATTCCCCATTATTATGTTGTCTGTGGGTACAAAACTCTGAAGTATTATGTAGGCAATAAACTTTCATAAAATTTGGGTGTTGGCTCCTCCATTTTTTTTCTGTCTTCTCATTAACAGCAGATGTAAAATGAAATAGGAACATAAAATTTATCCTACCAGCTTGTCAGTGGTTCCTGCCACTCACTTTTCCCAGGCCAGGCTCCTCTGGGTCTTCTGAGCTGAGCTGAATACGCTTGGGGTCAAGCATCTTTGAAAATACTTGAAAAGAGAGAAAATGGCTCCAGAGCCCTCCCACAGTCTCACCTGCTTCTCTGTTGGTAAAAATGTGCATCTTTAGCACCTGTTCTTTATTAATTGAAATACCATTCCTTTGGTAGAAGAAAGAAAGTTTATGAAGTCTTACTGAGCCATTGTATTTGGAGAAATAGATTGAAAAGACTTGTATGAAGTTGCCTTTTGATTTTACTGCATCTAAAACACTAATCAGCTAGATGGTGTCGATGTGGGGTGTTTTCATATGTGTGAAATTTGCACTTGGGGGGTTAATTTTTTTTTTTTTTTTAATCTGACAAAGTTAATAAATGACTGCAGGTAAGGCAGGGCACTGTGAGCTGCTCTATCTGCTTAGACTTGCTTTAATTGCAGTGCCCAGCAAACAATTCAAGTCTTAATTTTTAGTGGAGAATACTAATATTGGACTTTACTTAATGGCAAGTCAGTTGCCGAGGAAGCAAAAATCCACCAAAAATTATAAAACATTAAAAAGAGAAACCATGTTTCAATGAATATTTGTGCTGCTCTCCCACACACACTCATGTTCTACCCTGGGTCAGGACCTTGTCTTCAGAATTTGATTTAAGTTTTGGTTCTGATCTCCACAGAAGAGGTGAGGTCAAACCATCCTGTGCCTGGTGAATACCTTTAGGTCATACAGCATCCCAGAAATGAGTTGTGAGTGTGGTGGGTTGTGTTGTGCATCCCCATTAGACCAGCATTTCTCAGAATGGAGGAAAGAGCCTGGCAGAGTGAATGAAAGTGAGTTCATTTCTCAGGGAGGAGAATTTGTGGTTGGAAATGTTTAGAAACCACTGCTGCAAAGTGTCATGACTTTGCATCTTTGTCTCCAGATAGGTGCTCACAAGGGCCACAAGTAAAAGATAATCCAGTTCTTCTAAGAGCTTTATACCTTCTGGATGCTGTGGTGCCTCATCACTCTCGTGTTGGGGGAATTGGTCTCTTCTCAACACTGATCCCAGGGCTCTCTTCCATCTCCCTTTCCAAATGCACTGGAGGAATCCTGTGGTGGATTACAGCTTGTTGGGCTGTGTCAGTCATTAAACCTGGCAGCAGTGAAGGATGGGCATCTCCACAGGCCTGAGAAGACTGGGTCAGAATTTCTGCTCAGCCTCCTGTAAATTTGTCTTAAGCTGCTTGGGGAGGTGCCTTATGCATGGGTCAGACTGGATCAGCCCAGCACCGCTGGCCAGAAGAGGAAATTATTCCTTTTATGTTTAGACTTATTGCTGTGCTTTTCCTGAGTCTCTGTTGGATGAGAGAAAAAGGTAGAAAGAGCTGGCCCTACCAAACACTAGAGCTGGGGAGTTCCCATGTGGAAAACTGATCTTACAAGAGGAAAAATTCTATTTTAATCCAAGTAAAGATGATGTTTTAGAAAGAAACCTAGTGATGGGGAAAGCAGAAAAGACACAAATGGTTGATATGATTTGCATGTCCTTCAGTAGAACAATGAAAAGAAAGTTTGGTCTTTAAAATGTTGTGCATTTTAAAAAATTAAACCAAGATTTGCCTGTGTTAAAGAAACACTCAGTGGCACGTGGGGTTAAAGAAGGATTTATTTTCCTGGATGAGTGCCCAGCCCTGCTGCTGGTCATGTACCTGCCTATGCAAAGTGCTCTGTGTAAGGTGGTACCATCAGGGGCTGTGGAGTAGATGTGTTTTGGTTCACAAAAACATTACCAGTGTCCTGAGGAGTGGGAGACCAGTGCAGATCCAGCTCTGTGTGTCTGGAGAGTGTATATTAATGCAAGGAATTACATCTGGAGTTCTATCAGATTTGGAGACATGAACTTTTGAGAGTGTGAAAAAAACCCTGGCCTATTCCAACACCTCTGTGGAAAGCTGACTTCTTTCTTTGTATTTATTTTTAATCTACTCTTGAGATCTAGCAATGGGATTTCTACCACTTCCTCAGCTGGTTTTGGATACTTATCTATTATTTCCATGATGTTTGCCAGGATCTGAAACAGTACTCAGAACTGTCCTGTTCTTCCACATCCTTAATTGAAGTTATAGCTACAAATTTCAAAGCTGATCATGAAGATTCTGAAAAAAAAACATTAAAAAGTATTTTTAGAACTGCCTAGCTGCAGCCTATTTCTGAAAGAGGAGAATGAGGAAACATCAGTATTTTATTTCAAGTAATGAGAGTATCCTTGTTAATGATGGATTAAATATCTTTTTTTTTTTACTTAGTTAATGGCTGTTATTTTAATATTCATAAAATGTGGAAATATTTGTGTTTCTCTTGTAATTTTTGGGCCAAACAGCATTTTACAATGGCCAAATTATGGCAAAGTCTTTTTTTTGGTCCTCTATTGAGAGAAATTAAACCGTATTAAGAAAAGCTGCAGATATTGGTGGGTTTTCCTAGCCAAGAGCTAAAGCATTCAGCCTCATAGCTAGAGGGATGAACTGGGCTGCAAAATGTGTATACAGACCTGTGCTTTAAAACCCTTTGAAATCAGCACCATTTCCTATTTTGCAAAGCAGTTTTTAGCCCTGTTTAAGCCTGGCCAGAGAAATTCCAACACCACCTGGCAGGTGAGGGGCACATTTTGGAACATGGCAGCAGGAGAGTTGTGAATCCTGCTGTACAGAGCCCTCTGAATGCACCACAAGGATGCTCAGTGTGTGCCAGGAAGGAGGTCGAGTCTTGTCTGTGCTCTGGGGAGGTGATATTTGATGAAATTGCATCTGTGCTTCCTCATGTTATTTATATCCAAAGATATTGCATTCTGATACAATCTCTGTGTTATCTCTGGTACATACAGTCTCCCTCAGGCTTCTTGTGAAAATGAGGCATGATTTCCCTGGAAAATTAGATTTTACCTAAATACATCCACACTGATTACAAACAGTGCTGCAAAAATCTTCACGTTTAGGGTTGCATGAATATTTCCATCCTAATTCTTTGACTGTGACATTAAACCTTTCTGAATTTTTCCTCAGAGGACAATTTTCTTCCCATCCTGGTATCTGCCTGAAGACTAATACAAGGCTTTTCAACTTTGAGTAAAACTTGTTTGTCTACTTTTGAACAGAATGGGAGACAGAAATAGTATTTTTATTATTAAATAAGCACAAGCAAATAGATCTCACAGCTCAGGTTATATCTTTGGTTGTATAGAACACCATCAGCCACAGCTTGAATACATTTAGAGGCTTTAAAAATTTATAATTATTTTTAAGGTATAGCTTAACCCTTAAAGGGTTAAACAGAATTTGTAGTATTTGAGTCTGGGCCAGATGACCCCACTGTGGTCCCTTCCAACCTTACTCATTTTGTGAATCTCTGATTCCACAATAGTTTTTTTCTTGCTTTAGACTTTGAAGTTCCTTTAAAGAAAGTTTTCTTATGGCTAAAGAGAAAACACACAGGGTTTTAAACTGTTATTTCAAATGTGACTGGATGTGAAAAGCAGAACAAAACAAACTAAAAGACTTTTGGGTACAAATTCATCAGTTCAGCAAATGCTTTGTATAAACAAAGGGCATCATATGTCCTGTAGGCCACAACATGATCTCAAAGACAGTAGTTTGTATAAAAGCAACCCAATCTCTAATTTCATTCAGCCTCTTTTGTCTCTGTTAAAGCACCACCTTAGGGGAGCACCGAGGGGGGTTTGGTCCAGGAATTTCTTTTGCTAAATGCTCTAACAATAAATGAGAACAGTTTTGTTGTGGGAAAGAACTGGGGCAGAACCTGGAAAAGAACTGTGCCTATCTCAGTGCAGGTGATACTTTCAGCAGGAAACCTTTTGGGTTTGATCACTGGCTGGATGCTCAGAATTGACAAAACGCTTGGAAGTTACAGGATTTATCTGGATTTGCATTGCTTCACTCTATAGGAAAGGGGCCAGCCAGGAGATCTCTCTGTCTCCACAGAAGGAGGAAAAAGTGTATTTGGCCAGACAAGATGACTGCTACTGGAAAGAAGCATCCGTGGCAATTTGCTGTTCCTCATATTTGTTGAAATGCAAGGGAACGAATTCTTACTTCACTTGTAAGTCACCAGCAGTGCCTGAAGTCATAAAAGAGGGGGGTATTTTGAGGTTTGGCAGCTGAGAACGGAGAAGGAAATTGTTTTCCAGATTTATATTATCTGTCATGGTTCCACCTTTCCATTTTTTCCTATTTAGCTCTTGTGAAGAAGGGCAGCCTTTAAACATTAATAAGTGCAGTAATGATAAATGCAACAGTGGACGGGAAGGGAGGGGAGATTAGTTTAAAGGGAGACTTGGCAATCATACAGAAACATCCTAAAGCAAAAATTTAGAATTTTTTATGAAAACCAGATCACTCAATTTGAAACCACTTGAAATGGAATATAGAGCCCAAGCAACTGAAAGTTAATTTTAATTTTTAATGATAACATTTCTGAAATTTACTGAGCAAACTTAAGCAGAGCACTTGCTTTTCAACAGCAGTATCTGCTTCATCCTCAGTATGTGTTTGGAAACTTCTCTGTTCCTGCTAAGAGAGTGCTGCAGCAATGCTTGTTGCTGGCTTCCAGCTGTCCCAACCAATGTCATCAGAGCATCTTTGAGCTTCGTGAAGAAGTTCTAACTTGCTAAAAAAAAATCAGGACCTTCCAATTTAATATGTTAAATTATTTAAAGGACTAAGGGAAAAAAAGAGCATTGGAGATGTGTGTTGGTATAGCAGAGGTATGGTACACCAGCTTCTGTGAAATTCAGTAGATTTGCATGCATAACTAGAAATATGTCTAGCAAAATGTCTTAGCACAAATGTTTTCTAGAACTCTGCATATTAAAAGTAGAGCCTGGTTGCAAATTCTTGCATGAAAATGATCACCAGGCTGATTGGATAGAGGGGGGAAATACATAATCAGGGAATCACAGAATGGCTGAGGTGTGAAGGGACCACAGAGGGTCACCTGGTTATGTTTTCACATTATCTTTTCACATTCACATTCACACCTCAGGGTTTCCTTTTCCATTGGCTTCAAGAATCCCTATGAACGCAGGGATGTTTCATTCATGGGCTCCAAAATAATTCCTTAGTGGGAAGAAAGCTAAAACCCATTACTGTAAATCTGTTGTTTCATGGAAATAACTAAGCTGGGTGTGCTGATAGTTCACATGCTCTTCTGTCGTGCTGCTTATACCAAATTAAATATGCTTTTGGAGATCAGTTAACTTCTCTGGGGTAGTTTTGCCTATTTTGAGCACTTTAGTGGACACCATATAGAGGTAGTGAACCAGCAGTGTTAGAAATTAAGAATTTGACACTGCTTTGGAGGCAGTACAGTTTATTCTTTCACTGCAACGCTACGTCTTTGGGGTGTCTAGGCAGAGTTTTAAACTCTGTAGCATTTGCCACTATGGAAGTAGGGAAAGGCTACAGATTTTACTCTTTAGATTTAGTAGTTTAGTTATTGCAGAGCAAAGGGAAAATCTGCCTGAAGCCTGTAATGGAAGTCTTTGCTCCTCTGAAGTGCACCAGCTTGTATTACTTTGGAAACTTGTCCCATTATTGTTAATGGAACCTGTTCTTAAAATCTGTTTCCCCAAATGCTCAACAGAAACAAAGCATCACACAATAAGATTCATAATTATAGAGAGATGTCTCTTCTCCTTTTTGTACTTTGTAGTTTATTTGTGCTTTCTTCGTTATACAGAAACATATGGAAGAGAATAAATAGAAAAAAAATCAAATCATGGGGGAAGGCAGAGAGAGATTATGAGACACAGCCAAAAGAGAAAAAGATTTGTTTCCACGTATGTCACTTCCATCATTACAATACATCAAGGCAGTTTCTAATCTGTCTTCTTGTTTATAAGAGTGTCACAGTCTTGGCCAGAAGATGATGGGCTGAAACACTGAGCTGACAGCACTGACAATCTCCCTGCTCCAGCCAGGGTGGCCCAGCTGCCTTTTTGGGTCCTGTCCGAGTGGAGCAGTCTGTGGTGCAAGGTGTAACAATGTGCAGGAGGTTTTACTCTGCTTCCAGGGACAGGATATTCCACAGTGTTTCAGGCTTTCAGTTTGACTGTCAGACCAACTTTGCTTTCTGAAGACCTTGCTAAGATTTATAATGAAGGCCAGAGATTGAAAGAAATGGGAGGAGAAGGAAGATGAGGTATTTCTGTAGCCAGGAATTGAAACACTTGCCCAGTACTGAGTTTTCCTGGCAAGCCAGCCCTGGTCAGTACAAGGCTCTGGGAAATTAAAATAGCTCCTCATGGCTAGCATGGATTTATTGCCCTCCATCAGTTCTGTTTGAACTCATAAATATCCTTGAAATACTTTTAAGATACATACCTTGCATAAAATGGTGCAAATAATAAAATATTGCAAATATATAGAAAAAATTTGAGCTTTTTCATTTAATTACTGTGCATTGCTGAAGGACAGTGAGAATAGAGAGAATTTAGACACGAAGAGCTGAAGCACAGAAGTTCAATTTTTTTCAAATCTCTCTGGTGCAATACAGAAACCCTTGTAATATTGATCCCTTGCTTTGTATTAGTTTAAGTGGTAGAAATGCCCCTTCTGAAAATTTATGAAAGTACTCGAGAAATATCAAGACTTAGCTGTAGGATTATTGTTGCCATTGATTATAATTTAAAGTGACTCATCTGCCTTCCTTTCTGTTAAGGCATGGGATATCTTCATTTTGTATACAGATCCACTTCTCAGCTTGCAGCTGATGAAATGTGTACCCTTTGCCTTAAGAATAAAGGCAGCACGAAGCATTGAGCATTAGCTGCCAAAATAGCTTCTGCACTGTTGTGTTTAGGACTTGCTTTGTAGAAAATTGTTTCTTTTCACTGTAATTTTGCTGTTACAAAGAGGAAAGATAGTGGCACATTGTGCCAGAGCAGGGCAGTCCATTAGAAATTTCTCTCTTTGATCAGAGGAAAAGCATAACTAATTGCATCTTATCTTGTCACCCAGTGGATTGAGGCACTTCAGGCTGCAGTGGCCTCTGTCCTTTTGAGATGTGGTATGGCCTGATATTGATCCTTTCACTTCTAATTGAGCAAAACTCCTTCGTTAGCAACCTGTAAAATGGAACTGATAATTGTTACCTAGCCAGGAGCAGTGTTATGAAGTCTAATTAGTGAATGTTTTGGTGCTCAGGGGGACAAAAAAAAAAAGAAAAAAAAAAGAAAAAGAAGTACAAATGCTGCATTGATTTTTCTCTTTTAAGAGTGTATTAATTCTGCTGTTGTGGAATTGTTCTCAGGGCTTTCATGTGTGAGATGGGCAATCTAAATGGGCTTTGCAATCCTAAAATACTGTGGGTCTCAACCAATATTAAGTACAAAGGCTTTTTCTTACAAATGTAAGGGAAATAACACTTCAGAGCTCTTCTCTGCCTTTCAGTAGGATGTTCTAAAGGGAAACTGTTTTAAATAGAGATGCAAAACAAATCATAGCACTTCAATAACAGCCTCATTTTCTTGTAACTTGGCTTGCATTTGGGAGTTTTCCTGTAAGTTTACAAGGTATACTCAAGTAAAATGTGTCCAAGACAGGCAATGTTTCCTGCCTTTCTGACAAGCTTAGATGATTCTGTCTCTGTTCTGTCTTTGTTCTTTCTGGTTCTCGTTTGGTTGATTGGTTGGTTGGTTTTTAAAAAGTTTCTGTCTTTGTCAGTACTTCAGCACTTCTAGGTAAATGATATTTACCACAAAAGGCCTTCCAGTAGACTGCATGGACTCTTCTTCCAAGTGGTTTTCTCCTTATAAATATGCTCACTAAAGTACTTTTACACAAAGTATGGGTAAGCTTCACAAAAAAACCCAAACTAGAAGTAGTGTGCTGCTGGTAAAACATCTCTGAGCTTGGTGCTCTTGGTCAGAAATGTTGTAGCCCCATCTCTGCTCTATTTTGTGCTGAGCTCTGTTAAAAATATCCTCCTTAAGGAGTGCTTTTTCCAAACTGTCATGGATTGGGAACGATAAAAAACCCAAAATATTGCCAATGAAATTATAGCCCTGCTAACATGAATAGTTGAAATAGAAGAATCAGTGGAAATGCATTGCTGCCTAGTCTGAGATTCCAGAGCCAGGTAAAGGGCTGGCCAGTGGTCTTGGCCTGATTTGGCAGATAATTTTAGCAGACTATGAAGTGTGTGGTCACTTCATGCAGCAGCATGACTGGGATTTCAGAATTATGTCTCTAGTTTCTGTTGTGAGTTGTTAACTGTAAGAAAAGGTCAATGAGACAGGTGCCCTCTTTGCCTTCTCTCTGACCATCCTCTTCCCTCACTCCAGTTGAAGAAATCCATGTGGGATTTGTTTCTATTGCTGTAGCCTGATATCCAGCACATGATAGTGAGGGGGGCACTGCCTGAGAAAAGCCTGGCTAAAGCCAAGTCAGCCTGTTCCCTTTCATGAAGGGCAGGTTTCATTTGGCACAGGTGAGATTGCAGCTCTGTGCTGTTCCCAGCCTCCCTTTCCATCTTGTGGATATAGAATAATGGATGGGCTGATTTTTACTTGCTGTTGGTCTGATAATCTAGTCATGTAATGACAGAAGACATTTCTTCCACGACTTTACATTTAGGAACAGTTTTGCTTTGGGATTTCATCCACTGCTGTCCATTATTTTGTCTGCCCATGCATTGATGGGTAAGAGCATCTCCTCTGTACCTTCTCTTACTGAAATGAAAAACTTGCAAGGACATCTTGAAGTTTAGTGAGGTGATTATGCTTTGAATTTAATTGTTAGACATGCCATAATATAGTTATTATTTAATTATATAATTACCTTGCATTAACTTCAGAAACCATTAAGGAAAAGAGGCATGTTTAAATATTTGACCATAATTTTGTCAGACTAATCCTTGCCTGGAGCAAGGGCTTCTCTTAGCTGTTCTGTCATTCTGAGATTATGCAAGCTCCTCCTTATTTTTAATTTTTCCCTTGATTAATTCTACTTTGTTTATGAATTTGTTATTTGCAGCTGACTCCCCAGGATGCTAATTGCTACTGTAAACTACAGATACTGCTGAGCTAATGTATTCTCAAAGTATCAGGAAAAGATGTACAATTAAAAAATGAACCACTGATTTGTAATTTTCAATTCTTTCCAAAATATATTGTAAAAATACCTTATTCTTTGTTTTTGGTTTGTATTATTTTTTATCTGACAAAACATCAATCTCTTCTCTATTTATATCTATGAAAGATGAGAATGGATCTGGTAAAAGAAGAGGATTTTTTTGGTATTTGGTCTTGTGTTTAATATGTTTTATTTTATAGTTATTAAGAAGAGAGTATGACCTCCCATATTCCAGGAAATATTTAGAGGTTATTTAGAATATAATAATTAGGAAGTGGGTCCTAAAAAATCATTATCTAAATTAAAGGAATAGAAAACAATGGTGACATAAAACTTGCAAATTCATTGCTGACTTTTCCTACTAAAGAAGAAGTGAGATCAATGGAGTGCAGATCAGCTCCAAAAATTACAAGTGAAGGTACCAGTCCTTTCACAAGGAGAGTTATTCTGTAGGGTATTGTGATGGTCTGGATGAGGATCAGAAAAAGTTTGTGTTGCTACATTGATCTTGCAGACCAAGTCTGACGACCAGAGAAGTTCCCTGTGCAGAGTTTAACTTTTGGTGGAGGTCCCTGTGTGGACACCCAGGTGTTGTGAAACTTTCAAATGGCCTGAGGCAAATCAATTTAATCACTTGGACTCAAATTTTTTATCTTATCAAATGTAGACATATTTGTATTTCTCAACTGTTATAAGATCTTTTGGGGAGCTCTCCTTCCATGCCAGATATCAGAGAAATTTTTATAGTCACTAAACTATAAAAGTATTTTTAAAAGGTTTTAAGTGTCATCTCCTTTTCCTACTTCAGGAGGGATTTTGTCTCCCTTCTCCACCTTTTCCCAAAATATGACTTGTCTTTCATCCCGCCCTCAAACAGAGCCTTATCTTCATCCTCTGGGAAATCCTGAGATTTCATTTCCTTCTTTCTTGTGGCTGGACATTGGATTGCTGTGTGGCAGTGAGAGGTGCTGTGTAGTAGCCTTTCCCCTTCCTCAGTTTTCACTAAACACCTTAATTAGCATGTCTCTGCCTTCAGGCTGCCTTTTCTGATTGAAAGAAACTACTGAAGAAACTACTGGTAATACTTTCTATGTCAGATTATCTCAAATGTTTAGACACACTTGTCTTCAATACAGTCACTCTTTTCTTTCTGTGAACGTTGGAGATGTCATTGCTCTTTACACCTCCCTGACCAGAGGTTGTGGCCAGGTTGGGATCAGCCTCTTCTCCCAGGCAACCAGCAACAGGACAAGAGAAAACAGCCTCAAGCTCCACCAGGGCAGATTCAGGCTGGAAATCAGGAAGAATTTATTCACTGAGAGGTTTGTCAAGCTTTGAAAAGCTCTGCCCAGGGAGGTGGTGGCATCACCATCCCTGGAGGTGTTCAGGGAGCAGCTGGACGTGGCACTCAGTGCTGTGGTTTAGTTGACGTGGTTGTGTCTGGCCAAAGGTTGGACTCAATGATCTTGGAGGTCTTTTTCAACCTCAATGATTCTGTGATTCTACTGATTAAAGAAAGAAGAAAAGGGTGCTCAGACCAAGTGCAATGTCCTCCTCCCACCAAGGCCTCTGGCTCATCCCAATCCTCCTCTTACACCCACACTGAGTGTGGTGAGATCAACAAGCAAGCAGCTGCAGTTAAAAGCATGGTGTTACTTCTCAACAGGGAACATATAAATCAGCTGTAAAATAGATGATGATCCCTATAGGAGTTGCTTAGATGGCCATGACTCTCCCCAGTGGGGTTTGTAGAGTTTAATAATCAGGGCAACAAAATATTTGCCTGCAGGAGCAGACAGCCCTGTCGTGGTAGCATCTGTCAACTGCAGGAATTTCATTTACAGCCCCAAAGAGCTGTGCTGGGACACCTTTTATCAGTGAATTGCTGAAGCAAAGGTACTAATAGTTCATAATACTGCAAACAGGAGGTTTAGGCTCTTGCTGTTGTAGCTGGAGAGCCTGCAGGAATGGGGTGATTCACTAGGCAGGCACCGCTGGCCACTCCAGAGTCTTTGTGGTTTCTGCATGTACCTAAGCAAAATGCTGGTTTTGATGTTTGTCCAGGAGCTGGGGCTGTGCACTCTGTTTTCACACTGCTTTTGGGCTGAGACTTTGAATTTTCCTTGGGAAATATTAGCATGCTGTAATATCCTGAGGATGAAGCAATTACCTTAATAGATGCTTCTGTCTTATTGTGGTGTCTAGAGTGTGCTACTTGCCATCCCTTTCACAGTGTTGCCTTCTGTAAAATGAAATATTTACCACCAGACTCCTGCAGAGTGTTCAAAATTGTGGAAAAGTATCATATTGTATATTAATGCAGAACAATAATGATAGTATTCTAGTATTCAGAGATTAGAGGCTGACTTAGTTTGTGCAGAAGGAAAGAAAAATTGTTACTTCATTATCTTTATTTAATCTTGCAAATGGGAAGTCTGTGTGGCTTAATATCCACTTCCCTACCTCTGGCTTTTTGTTTCACTTGGGTCCAAATAGGCTGATTTCTAGAGCCTTGATTGCTGATGCTTCATTTTTCTGATAACTGTGTTCTGAGGGCCCTTGTCCTCCTCTCTGACATCATGCAGTATTTTGAACTTCAGGCCCAATAAAGAAATATGAAGTTTGCCAGTACTGAAATCAAAGCAAACGTTAAATCAGGATGTGCCCAGTAACTATTTAACTTGATTAGCATTTTGACTGCATTGGAAACCTGAAAAGTGCTTGATAGATGCAATATAAAGCTTTGCAGTGGCAGCAAAAGATATTACTTGTTTAATGTCAGCACTAAATAATGTAATACTGTTGTCAAATGTCAATTTTCATTGCTGTTTTCAGTGCAGCTTGATTTCTGGAAAATTAACCCATCACAGTTTCAGAAATTGTTTCAGCTTTGCCTTGAAAAGTAATCTTTAGAGGGAGTATTCTGAAAAAGAAAGGCTCCTTTACTCCAGACACCAAGTTTTGAAATTCTTAGATTTCATTTATTAAGGTCAACTGGGAGGGAATAAATCTCAGGCTTTCAGGTTTTGAGTTATAATTTTGAAAATCTTGTGATCTGAAACTGTTCCATGGGAAAGAACTGCAGCTCTCTGCTTTGCATCATTAATGAAGTATCAGACTTCTCATGTAAATAATATCCTGTCTTAATTAGAAAGTATTTAACCAAATATTTAAATCAGAGCAAATGTAGGGAAAAATAACATCCTGATTTAATTAGAAAGCAGTTAAGACTCACTTCAAGTCTGAGGGGTGAGGGAAATATTAGCAAGTATGGATGGACTCCTTAGGAGCATCAGCTCTTTGAGAGTGGCTGTACAAAAAGAGATTCATGGAATGGTTTGGGTTGGAAGGGACCATAAAGACCATCCAGTTCCAGCCCTGCCATGTGCAGGCACACCTTCCACTATCCCAGGTTGCTCCAAGCCCCATCAAAACTGCCCTTGGAGACTTCCAGGGATGCAGAGGCAGCTTCTCTGGGCAACCTGTGCCAGGGCCTCACCACCCTCACAGTGAATAGTTTCTTCCCAATACTTTGCCTTCTGTTCTCACTACCAAAAGCCTCTGCCTTTGTATGGACACATCAAGTACCTGAAATTGATTTCTTTTAAATTAAACCCTAACACTGTCTCCTCAGGTGGCAGCTTTCCTTAAATATGTTTGTGTCAGTTGTTTGTGTACGTACATTGCAAATATTTCTTCAGCATATTTTATGCTGACATAATTTAATGGCTTTCTTTCAAAGTACAAGTGAGTATTAGCCTACTAAATTGCATTACTGCTTGGGAATTCCCTTTGGTAGTTTTTCTTAGTCATTAAAAATACCACAGTAGCCTAAAGCTGCATTTTGCTTAAAACCAGCCTTTATTCTCTAAAGTGGGGCACAGGATCCTCAGCTGTAATGTGACCATATCAGGTTCTGCAGATGGAAGGAAAATTTCATTTTATTTATTCAAGACAGTTTCATGGTGAGGCCATGATTTGTGATGCTATAAAGCTCAGCAGTGAGTGAGGTTCTTGGTCAGCTTTTCTTTGATTCATCATCAAAACATTTTGGTTATGAGACACCTCAAAGCCAGTTTGCTGCTGGAGTCAGTGTGTGGCTCTGTAATTTGTGAAAATGATGCTGAAAGATGGTTAGGGCAGGAAAGGTAAGACTGAGTGGCAAAGTCAAATCCCTAAGGATTCAGGAAATGGAGAAATTAAGGCTTCTTGCATGACTCTGAATCTTGATGGGCATTGAAGCTTTTCATGGGCCCCAGTTTATGGCCTGGCTCAGATGTGGGACCTACCACAGTTCCATGTTAATTCTTATTATTTCACATGTGAACACATTTTGGTTGAAGTCTCTTTACTTTTCTTAGATGTGGAATCTGTGGGGAAAATCACATTTATGTGAAGCTGGCAGGACTCCTGGGCTTCCTTTTTCTGAGACTGTGTGTTGGGAAGCACCTGAGGGAGGTTTGGAGGTGTTTGCCATCCATCCTGCTTTATTCCCACTCCTGCCAGTGCTGACACCTTGTGAGCAGTGTCCTATTCCCTTCTGGAATGGACACGCTACAGATGTGGTCCTTAAGAGAGCTTTAGATGACAAAGCTTTTTACAGCTTTTCCTTCCCTGTGTATACTTGCACAGTTGTTCTTTTATTTGTTCTGTGAAAGCATTTTGTGCCTCTGCTAATTGTTCTTATCCCTCCCAAATTTTTCTTGACAAACTCCCTGCTGCCTGAGCTTGTGGAAAAGAGGGGAGGAGGAAAGCAAGCAAACTCAGGATTCCTGCTGACTTGCATGGCAACAGCAATCTCCTTCCAGTTCAGAATTTATCAATTTTGTGGCTGTGTGAATCAATTTATCTGCTGCATGCTGTCAACTTATTATTAAGAAAGTGAAAATGAGTGCTAGATAATCACTCAGAACAGCTTGGAGCAGGCTTGGTAGTCACAGAAATAAAATTATGGAAGAAATGTTCTCTTGATACCATGCCTTGAGATGCACTAATGGGCCAATTGACCACACCATGAAGTTTTTTGCAATCAGTGCTAGGATATTTTTCTCCAATTTTGAATGAAGACTTCTGTGAATTAAAGAGAATTTCAGGAGAATATGTTGATTTATATCTCTGATCAGCTTAGGGTTCAACATTAGGCTACACATTTGAAGCAAAAAGTACAAACCTGAGAACCACTGGGGCCAGAAGGAGATCCAAGGCTCTCAACAACTTTTTCAATTTTAAAGCTCTTAAAGGAAAATAACTCCTTACTTTATGCCTGAAATAGTTATGGTCTCCATCAATATCCACAAGGAATATAGACATAACAAAGGATGCAACATAGGCACTACAAAGACATAAACAACAGCTGAAGGAAGACTAGTAATTTTGGAGATTCATGTGAGAAAATGTTTTAGAGCTGCTGTTACCAGGACATTACCATTCTTCCTTCAAAAATGTATTTTTAGGGGGTGTCAGAATGTTTCCCACTTACCCCAAGATAGTACATTAAAATTCATTTTGTAACTGTCATTATCTCTGGAAAAGATTCTTTGAAATCCTGTGGTTTAGGAATGGAGACTTGGTGAATCCCTCCAAAATCTCTTGTAGGGATGCTCACTATTGACATTGAGGTGATTCAGACCCTTTGTTATTAAATGGGAGAACCTGGAAGGCAAATTAATGAGAATGACTCAGCAGAGGAAAATCAGACTTTTGCAGCATATAGAAAGCAATCAGAAAAAATCCTCAATATTTTCTACAACATGAAGTTATGCAGTGTGTGGATTCTGTGATTCCTTTAAAATATAATGGTAATTGTAATAAAAAATCTCTGACCATCCTGGTCTAGTGGAAAGTGTTCCTGCCCATGGAAGGGTGGTTGGAACAGGATCTGTGAGGCTCCTCCCAGCCCAAAACATTCTATGATCTGTAATATTTAATGGTACAGAGAAATTGTTCATTGTGTTGGTAATTCACCAGAAATTGCCAGAAAACCTCTGGAGATGTATCAATGACAGTAAGTGTAATATCTTCAAAGATTGGGTAATGAGAAATAAGAGGAACTTGAAGTAAAACTGGAAACAGCAAAAATTTTTAATTGCTTCTCAACTAGGAATATATTAGTTTTGCTTAGAAAGGATCTTATTACCAGAAGGAAACTGCATATTAACCTCCTTTTCCCTATTTTTTATGTAGATAAAAAAGGATGTTTCATGTTAAATTCTAGAAATATGGAATTGTTCCATATCTTGATGTTATAGGAGCTTGTTCAGCCATTGCCAATTTCATAAATGGGGACAGAGGTGCCCTCTGACTTTATCAATGGCTTGTACCAATATCTTCAAGAGAACACCCCACTGAGACTGGTGCAGACATCCTGTGCTTGAATCTGCATCTTTTCTGGTCAATTAAAAATACTGTTCTGTAAATACAGTGTAAAATGTTGTTTGTCTCTAGTAGGTGCTGAGTGTATGTGGGATATTAGGTAGATCTTATGCTGTGATAATCAATTAAGGAATCCGTGGATCTTTGAGATTGAAGCCATCTTATCAGCCTGGTTCTTTAAGAGCTTAAAGTCCACGTGTTTTTTCCCTGTTTTGTTCATATTTGATGCTACAGAGAGCTTTAGAAAACAGCTCTGTTAACCAAAACCAAAGCATAACATTAGAAAGAATAAAACAACTGTTAAGATTATTGAGGCTATCAGATAAACAACCTGGCAGGGAATGTTTGCTGATACATAGGAAATAACCAAAAAGAACTCCAAAATGCTGCTAAGACAAATCCCATGTTTGTGAGTTTTTTTTACTGGGAGAGGTTGAAAGTACAACAAGCAGATGATTAAAAAGTGATGGACATGAAGCTGTCTAATACCTTCATGGCTGGCATGTAGCATATGATATTAAATTTCAGCGGTGAAGAGCAGATAGAAAAATATTTAACTGCCTCTCCATGTTGATATCTGGTGGCAGAGACTATCCTTCAACACCTGAAAAAAAATGAGGTTGGTTATAATATAGTGATGGTTTGGAAAACTTAATTTTTTTCTGTTTCATCCGAGTGAGTCACAGTAGTTGAGACTACGCTTGATTTGCTTTAAGTATTAAATACTTAGAAATAATTAATACTTGACAAAGCTTGTAGCTTGCATTACACTGAGCTGGTAAATTGATTTATAGTTTATAGAATTTTGGTATAAAATTGTATGAAATCAAAAGTTCTTTTTACCCCCGGTAGGATCTTGTTTCTGCTGTGCTAACTATGCCAGACTAGTTTGGAAGTTCAATTCCTGGACTCCTTTCAGCTAATTTTTCTCCTGACAGTTTCAGGATTTTATGTGCATCTTTAGGAATTAATGAACATGCTTTGGCTGTATTTGAAATGTTGTTTAGGACAGTGTATGAAAATGTGCTGAAACTGAAGTGCCCTTAAATTTTTAATTATACCACGGTGGTTTAAATAAACCTGTATATTTAGCTTGTACTTTAACATTATTTTGAATACAAGTCTCTTCCTGAATTTTTAATTTTAAGATTTGACTTTTTACATTGTGGTTATGTGTGAGTTGCCCCTGTTTGTTTTTTAGTTGGCTGACAGCACTCTTCTAAATTAAGGAGGAACTTTTATCTCTGCTGTGCAGCCGAGAAGCAAGGGGAGAGAATTCATGGTGTGCCTCAAGGTGTGCAAGAGCATTGTGGCAGAGCAGGGAAAGAAGCTTGGGTCCCCCAAGTCCTTGGCTAGAGCATTGTGACTAAATCTTGCAGTTGTGAACTGCCTTCTTGATTTGTTTCTTTTCATGCAGCCTTTCAGTCCCACTTGGACTGAGGAGTGGGAACTCATTTTAGGAATGGACATTTCCTCTGACTCTGATTAGGGCCAGGGAGAGACTGTTCAGCGAGTATGAACAATTGCAGCCAGCCCTTGCAACTACTTCTTGTCTCAGTGCTGGAAAAAAAATGAGCCAGAGCTGACTAGTATTGCCTTTTATTAAGCTTTATAATCCCCATTGAACTCAATGTCTGAGTTCCCTGGGCTAGCATTTGTTATCCCAACTCTGGGCTAAACCATCCTTCTTCTCTAATTACAGGCCTTGGCATCAGTGGTTTTTATAAATCTTCTTCTTCAAAAATTTTTTTCCCCATGGATAAGATTGGGATATTGAATGACTACCTTTCTGTAAGCTAATCTAATAATGCAATGATTTTCAGACTCTTAGGTACAAAACGAGAGAAAAGCCTCTTTAGACTTCCTGCTTAATAAGATTTACAGTGTTTTTTATTATCCACAAACTTAGTTTCATTCCTAGCTTGGAATATGTTCGCTTCACAGTCAGGCTTCTTAAATTAATGCCTGGTTCTTTTTCCAGCAGTTTTTCATCTCTTTTAATTGGCCACTCTTGTCACATTCTGCTCCTGCACTTCAGTGCTGGCCGGCCACTGCAGGCAGCACTCCACTGATCCCCACCTTTCTCATTCCATCCCACCAGCTCTGCTCTTTGCTGCCAGTACAAAACTTCCAGGGCTCATCCTAGACTTCTTCATGTACACAGCTATCTGAGAAAGAAATGGCTTATTTAATTCAGTATACCTTGTTTAGGTGAAAGCACCTTAAAAAGGTGAGCAAGTTACAGCAGTGTCTTCTTTCAGATAAAGCTCTGATCTTTTCACAAGTTTTACGATGTCAAATGGAAATTATAACTTTAGGAGCAACATTAAATTCTGTAATATTCATTTTCTCTGTCCTGTGAGTTTTATCTACAGAAAAAATGTAATGTATGTAAGCCTAATTTTCAATTATATAGTTTAAATGACATAACTTGCTGACACACATTTTTACTATGTAACTTCTCCTCTGTAAAAACATATTTTTTAAAACTACATCCTAATTATATCAATAATGGCCAACACACACCTACTACACTTTTCTTCATGTAGGTGGTTGTTTGTGCTTTCTAGCAGAAATACTGTGGTCTGTTTACTTCTGTTTTCTGTATTTCCTCCTTTTAAAATAATGCTGTAGACTTTACTCCTGTTTATCTTACCTTACACTGACTTAACTGCATTGACTTCAAGAGAGTCAACCATAATCTTCATTTAATCTTCATTTATGTAGGAGGTAGATTGTGCACATTTAGCTAATTCTCTGGGTGTCTGGGCTCAAAATGTAGTGTAATGGATCTTAGTCACTGCTGTATTTTCATGCAAACTGTTAAAACAACACTTCATTTGCAGAATTTCTCAAAGCAATGGAAAATAAAGATATTCAAGAGCATGCTTCTGGCTACAGAGATGCAAATCTGAAAATATGCTGATTTCAAATCGTGGTCCTGGGAGAAAGGAAAGAACTTTAGTGGGGTCAAGGACACTCCACAATACCAACGGCCAAGAAACATTTCCATCTGTGATTCCTTTCTAAGTATTTTCTTAATATTTTTATGCAACTTTTTCTAGTTTTCCTCTCCATGTGGAGCTGAGGTAGGTTAAGCAGGATTCCTGCAAGTTCAGGTGGGAAGCACCGGAGTGTTGCTAAAAGGAAAGATAAACCAGAGCACTTCATCACTCTCTGATTTTAATACCAAGCAGAAAACAAACCTGTAAGTAGTGCAATGTGTTTAGCCAGAAGGATGTAAACACAAACTGGTGAGGAGACAGCTGGGAGCTGACGGGTCGGGTTCAGAGGGCAGAGGCTGTGCTTGGGTGTCCCTGAGCAAGGAGCTGGAAGAAGCCTCACCTGGACTGGCACTGGTCCTCACAGGAGCCTTAACCATCCCAAAAGCTGCTGGAGGGACATCAGAGCAGGACAAAAGTAATTCAGGAGGCTTCTGGAGTATATTGGTGCCAGCTTCCAGACACAGGTGATTGAGGAGCTGGGGGCATGGTCTGCCTGGGCCTGACCCCTTACACAAAGAACTGGTCAGGGCTGTGAAAATCAAGGGAAGCCTTGGGTGCAGTGACCATGGGATGGTGGAGTCCAGGATGCTGAGGAGATGAGAAATATGGTAGTTTCACTGCCCTGGATTTCAGGAGAGCAGTTTTTGGCAGTTTCCCATGATATTAGCACAAGCAAACTGGTCTACAGAACTGGGCTATGAGGTCTGACAGTCTCCAGTTCACACAACAAAGCTTCAGAAAGCCTAATGGTCCTGTCTTTCCCATGGGTGTTCTTGGGTACTGCTCACTGTCCAAGAAGAAATTTGGAGAAAAATTTTCTATGTTAACTAATTGACCCCTGCCCAGTGCTGAGTTGCTCCCAGAAATTCTTCAGAGTTGCAGGGGGAGCTATAACTTCATACGACATGATTTTATGTAGAAAATGAAAATGTAGGAAACAGCTGTTAGTGAAAATCATTGGTCCACAGACCAGCCTGCACTGAGACCCACGGGGTGTAGTTATTTAAAATGACATAAAACAACATAGGAAGCACAACACAGAAATGGAATAAGAGGCTGCACCTTAAGTTCCTCTTACTTGGGGCAGCAGCAATGCCTTCAGGCCCTTGCTCTGCTCACAGGAGCTGCAGACTGATTTTGGCTTCTGCCTCTTGCATGGTACAAAGATTAACATGCTGCTTTTGACTTCTGAGGGATGACATCTTTGTGTTGTAGCACCAGTTCAGACGTTCCCATTCCTGCTGCCACATCCCCTCTGTCTTCAGGCTGCTCTGCCTGGCCTCCTTTAGCTCCCATTTGTTTTCTGATGCTGCCCTCTTTCTTAATTGATATTGAATGTTTTTATGCTCTTCTGTTTGTTGTGAGGATGTCTGGATGAGCCCTTTGCCATTCCATTCTTGCACTGCCCTACGAACAAACCATCCATCAATCCCTGTTTCCAGGTTTTGTCTCTGCTCCACAGGCATTGTTGAATTAAGACAGCTTTCTGGGAAAACCAGGCTGCCAAATGAGTAAATATGTGAGAGGATGAACAGTCAGTCAGTTTTATGAAAAGCTCTGAGTCCAAGAAGATGGAAAAACTTCCAGCTCTTGCAGACCTCTGACTGGATATTTCCTCCCTTTTACATTCAATACAAGCTAATATGGACTCAATGTCTCTTTACAAAGCTTGGTATTTAAGGAGATCTCTGGAAATGAACTCCTTTTCTGGAGAGAACTCTTTGTTAATGGCTATTTTGACCCAAAATCAAATTAGATCCTTGTCAGACACTCCCTGCTTTTCCAAAACCAACTCAGATATCATCTATTTTATATCTATGATATCTAGAAAAGCTGTAATTTGTATTTGTGTTCTAGGCTTGTTGCTTTGTCTCTGCTCTGTCTCCACAGACACCTTCATGGATATTTATCACCCCAGACTCCTGCCCTCCCCCACTGCTCACCTCCAGAAGGTGACTAAGGAGCAGGAACATATGCAAAACCATGAGGGATTGGATCTATTTCAGGGGAGGGGCTCGTTCCCCATATTCCCTGATTTCAGAAACCGCCCTGCTCTTGTCATTCCCTGCTCGTGTCCCTTCAGTAATTGCTTGAGCTGCAGTTATTTGCATTCACTCTTCACATCCTTCACTCCTGATCCTCCCACCCAGGCTTCCCAGCTTTGCCCTTCACAGCTGCCAAGTGCACTTTTTGGCAGATTCTTTCCCCAGTTTTGACAAGAGGCTTTCCTATATCCCGTTCTAAGTCCCAGCTTACTGCTGTCATTCCTTTCTTTCCCACTAACCACTGCAAATGGACTCCTCGACTCCATGGGATTTATAAACATCTTCAGTGAGAAGGAGCCATTCAATCTGATCTCCTCCTTGTTCTGGGAGCTTATCTGGCCCTCCTTGCTAGTACCTTGTGCTCTGAAGTGAGGTTGGGTTGTAGAAAGGCTCTGGTCTTCATAAGAGGTCAGGAGTAATCCTCCTGTTCCCTGCCTAATTTCAATTTCTGCTCCAGCTTCCAGCCCTTACTTTTAGTAACAGGTTTCCCCACTAGAGAGTCCTTTATTGCTCTTAATTTTCTCTCCATAGAGATACTCACTAATCAAGTAATTTTTACAGTCTTTCTGATAAACTAAACAGATTAGGCTTCTAAAGTCTGTCACTGAAAATGGACCAACCTTCAAGGCTGTCCCCTCCTTCTTTTCTGCCTCCCTATTGTCCTGCTTTCTGTTCTGACTTTAGAACAGCACTGTGGTTATAGGTTTATTATTACCAATGGCAAATGCAAAAGTAAATTATTTCTGCTTATCATCTGTTAGGTATTTCACAATTTTTTTAATGCAATGTGGCATTAGAAGGAAAAGTTACCTGTTTGATAAAAAGATTAAATGTTTTGGATTGGACGGGACCTTAAAGATTATCTCATTCTACTCCTCTGCCATGGGCAGGGACACATTCCGTTGTCCCAGGCTGCTCCAAGCCCCATCCAGCCTGGCCTTGGACACTTCCAAGAATGGGGCTATATACACCATCTTTTAATGTAAAGGATTACTATACTTAATACTTACAAAAACCTATGAATTCTTCTCTTTTAGGGAGGCAGATTAGGAAGGCTTCGTGACTTTTGGTGAATTTAACCCCCTGATCTGCTGTCGCTGAAATATNAACATCATGCTGGTGATAATTTGGTAAAAACCAGCCTGCAAAGTATAAAAAGAATCTCAGAGAGAAAATCAAATTTCAGTTCTGTAGTCTCCTATTAAAAAAACTCTAATTAAAATTGTGAGTGTAGTGCTGAACGCTCTTCCTAAGGAATTCCAAAAGGAAATTGGACAAAAGGCTTGGGGAGAAGCAGTTTTTTTGCATTCTTGAAGAGGGGATATCCTCACCTGGGTCACTTAGTGCTTCCTGGGATNAACCTATGAATTCTTCTCTTTTAGGGAGGCAGATTAGGAAGGCTTCGTGACTTTTGCTGAATTTAACCCCCTGATCTGCTGTCGCTGAAATATTTTATTTTGCATAGTTAAAATACATTCTTATCCATATGAAATATCAAGGGTTCACTTAAGCATGGAGAGATCAGCTCTTCAAATACTGGCTCACATGGAGAGGATCAGTTATGAACTTCTCATCAGAAAAAATTAAAAGCAAATCTTGTCCCTTCTTGGCGGTGTCACACCCTGGCACAAAGTCACTCCCTGAATGAGTGGCCTGTTCCATGTGCTTGGTCTCCTAAGGCAGCAGCATTTCATAAAAGGGTTTCAGTGGTGGAGTGCTTTTTGACATCATGCTGGTGATAATTTGGAAGAAACCAGCCTGCAAAATACAAAAAGAATCTCAGAGTGAAAATCAAGTTATTTCAGTTCTGTATTCTACTATTAAAAAAAAAATCTAATTAAAATTGTGAGTGTAGTGCTGAACGCTCTTCCTAAGGAATTCCAAAAGGAAATTGGACAAAAGGCTTGGGGAGAAGCAGTTTTTTTGCATTCTTGAAGAGGGGATATCCTCACCTGGGTCACTTAGTGCTTCCTGGGATGCCTCCAGGATTTGTATTTTTCAGAAGATGCACTTAAACAGATTTTTGATTCCAGTACATGTGAGGAGAATGGGGACATTTCCATAGATGTGGAAATATATATTATTTCCATATAATCCAGGTTCTGTGCTGTGTTTGCCCCTTATGATCCTGATACAAAAAGGGCTAGGTCCCTTTAATGAGAACCTGTACAAAACCTGGAATAATCTTATGTAGAAACTTGGAACCATCCCTGCAGACACTGAAAAACGTGTCTGGAGCCTGACCACAGCTTTCTGCCAGAGTGAAGAGGAGTGTTTCATACATTTGTGGCTGGTATTTGGGGAAGGTAAAAGTTCATCAGGTCTAGCAAGGATGTCAGAATGGAAGGTTGACTTGTGGGCTTGTGTGTGAAACCACAGAGTTCAGTATTTCAATGGCCTCTCTCAGATCTGCACAACTTTTAAAATCATGTAATCATGAGCTACAGCAGCAGTGTCTTATGAACCTGCCCTGCCTTTTTAATTTGTTTTTTACTTAATGTGACTTCTCATAAAGAAGAAATTTTTGGTAATCCAGATAGATGGTGGGTCTCAATATCAATACTGTCCCAAGCAGTGACTTTGGGATTATAGGAAGGTGATTTTCCTTCTTGGCACATCAAAATAGCACTTAACTTTTCTTGTATTGGATTGAACTGTTGAAATAACCAATTAGTCTGTTGATCCAAAATCATAAACCAATTTAGGAGTGAGAATAGGCTTGGGTGTTACTTCACAGAAAAAGAATAGATGCTGTGAGAAATTCAGAGTTAACTATAAACTATTTCCTACACAGGGACTGATTTAAACTTTCCTAGGTGCAACTAAATGCATATCAGAGTGAAAACAGAGACTCAGAGATGCTCTCTCACTTCCCTCTTTCTTTCCTAGCTTCTAGTTCACCAGGAGGAGAGGAAAAGTAGATTACTTGCTCTATAAATTCTCTGTCAAAATTTCTATGAATTAGGGCTAAAAGTGAATAATGAATCTTTCTCCAGCTTTCCCCCTCTCCTGTCTCATACATATACATTCACACTCAGAAATAGCATACTCTTCATGCAGAGGTTCCTCTCTTTTCAAATAAAACCATTTTTAAATTTTAAATACATTTTTTAACATGTCATACGCCGTGGATAACTTGATTACCTCATGCTCCTAAATTCAGCTGTTAATTATTTATTTGGAAGTGTTGGATGGGCTGCCACAATTAGCCTTGACATATTAAATAAATAGTTTTTTACAGTAATTGGGGTTGATGCCACGCTGCTTAGAATAGGCTCCAGTATTTCTTTCCTGTCTCGGAGCTAACTGCAGTTTTTAATTTCATGAAACACTTTAGGAGACCATAAGAAAAAATAATCACATTACAAGTGAGAAGTGTTGAGTAAATTTCTTTTACAAAAAACACAGCAGTTATAAATTTAGCCTTTAATTGATGGCATTACGAAGGGCTGAGATGGAAAACAAACAGTGGGAAACCCAATAATTTGTGATGTCAGGAGTCTGCATGGTCTGCTTGCCAGGCTGTGCCTGGGCTCTTGAACAGGTAGAAGCTTCCAGTGGCAAGACAAAGTAACCTTCCAATACTCAGTGGCTGTGGTGGAAAGGTGTCCAGCTGAGGAAACAAGAAGTAGGCAATGCCCTTCCAGTTCTAATTTAATCTTGGCCAAAGGCTTTTCCTGTGCTGCTGCTTCCAAAGCAGAAGGGCAGAGCATTGCTTCTCCAGGTTTTCTTCCTGCCAGACCACATCTTTCCATGGACAAGCTGGCCTCTGTTATATCCTGTCTGTTGTTTGCATCCAACTCTAGGAAGGAACTGGAGCTTCTTAAATTCCAGTCAAGTGGATGGAGAAAAAGCCCCAGATGTGGCTGCTCTGGGCTGTGCAGGGAAAAATATCTGGCTCTGCAATATCTTCTGACTGACTGGAAGATGTCCAAGCTGAAAGATTCCTTCTGACCTTGCTCTGGGTGTCCTGTCAGAACAAGGGAATGGCAGGATTTGGGTTTATAAGCAAATCTACCCATCCAGGAGCCCATTTGGAATTCCTTATGCTGTGCCTCTCCTTCCATTACTGTGCAGGGAGTCTCTACCCTGAAGGATGCACAAGGAGGAGAAAAAGGGCACTTTGAGAGCTTTCCTGTATCTCAGGCTTTTGTATCTCCAGTAAAGTAAGACATTATTGATATATTTTTGTTTTCATGTTTCTCAGGGAGCTTCAGCCCTCCTGTTCTTCCCATTTTCCCTGGGTAACATCAACTTCAGAGGCTGCTTCCTTCAAGTTTAGGTATGAATTTGTAACACGGTAATTGTTCAGCATGGTGGGCCCTTTCAGTAGCATCTTTGGGTCCAGATAATCCAGACCATAATCCAGAACGTAATCCATATGGTTCTGGACTCACCATTTTGAAGAACAGTTTTGTCTTTGGAAGTTCTCCAAGCTCTCCATCTCCAGGGGGCTTCTGGTTGTTCTATGTGGACATTACTTGGGCAATTGGCCTCAAGCGCCTGAAAAATACTGAGATCTAGTTAAAACTCCCAGAACAATCCTTTTCATACTGAAAGTCTGTAAGCTGTAGAAAGTTGATGATATTTCTGCTCTTTTCTGCTTGTTGGAAGATGCCTTTCAAAGGCAGCCTTGAGGGAAACAGTGCTTTCTGCTCCCCAGTAGTGGAGGTTTGATGGGAGCACATTTCCAAATGATGGACTTTGTGCAAGGAGATCTGTGTCTCAGCACGCTCAGAGACCTGCTCATTACCATCCCTCAGTAGCTGACATTAAAGAAGCATTTTTAGCCCTGTCTTCCTTTCCTTACTAATCAGAACTCTGTTTCATTTTGCAAAATATATAGTAATTTCTTTGTTCAGCTAAAGCCTTTGACCTTGCTGTCTTTAAATCCAGTATAAATGTATTCTGAGAGGCTGAGAGACAGACTTTTTCCCTGATACCTCTACAATTCCTCTGCAATGCTGTCTATTAAACTTCATCAGGACCTTCTTCAAGAAACAGTAGCCACGAGCATGTTTTATAAAGAGCAGCTGGATTTTGGAGTGGTGTTTTGTGGATGGTTTAGGGGAACTGCATGGTAGAATATCTGATATAAAATAGAGGAACTATATAAATTCTTATTGAAGGACAATTAAAGTTCCTGGATTTCCAGAAGGCTTACAATTCTTTTTCTTTCATTGTCCTGAAGAGGTAAGAAGTTTTGAAGGAGAAGATATAGAAATGTGAGTGATGAGGGGAACTGTGATAGACTTTGCTCCTTTTTCTACCCCTTTTGCAGGGACAATGTCTGACCTGGACTGATTCCTCCTCCTGTAAATCCCTGCTAGTGATTTGTGACAAAAATCTGTTGCTTAGTCAGTGGAAAGAACAAGAAGAATTTGCTTTTTTTCACTTTAGAACTTCCCAGTCAATTATTGCGACTTCTTACACTGAGCTCTCATTCTCTGCTCCCTTCACATACTAAACTGCCCTTTTCAAGGGGATGAACTTCCTTTGAGAGAAACTTGTGAGCTGACTGACAGACTGTTGTCTAACACTGTAGGAGATAAGGCTTTTCAGCCTTTATCTTTCCTTTAGGCATCTGTATAAATTCAGGCAGTGGTGTTTGATGCCATGATTGGTTGAATTTTAATAGAAGTTTGAATTGAATTTTAATAAGACTTCTATAGTGACAAATAAAGACAATTACTTAGTTCAGGAAGCTGAAGTCATCTCTCCATTCACCCAGGGGATAAACTGACTCCTGCCTGGTGCTCTGGAATTTGTTCCCTTCCTAAATAAATCAGTTATGTGCTTACTGGTTTCTCTCTTGGAATGCTCTCCTTTATCTATCTGAACTTTGTTAAAACACATAGTGGAAAAGTGCCTACCTAATAAACATTACTTGTGTGTAGTCCTATGCTAGCAGGAATTACAGGCTATAGTGGAATAATAATATAGTACAAGTCATATAGAACATATTTTGGACATATATTGTACAGCTCCCAGACTTATTGCAGTAGACATGGCATGCAGAGAAGATACAGTCAGTTTATCATCTAAACACCAAGAAAGAGACTCCAGCTGTTGACAGTAAAGAGAACAGGGAGATGACAAAGATGAGCATAATCTGCTCTTTCTTCTGAGTACACACGGCCTGGCACGGGCACTTGGGTGAGACATCCATGAAACTACTGCTGTGAGCAGGGACAGCTGGCACAGCAAAGGTTTGCAAGACTGTTTAGTTTGAATGCAAGGAGGAACTGGAATATGAACAAATTTCATGTAAAGATGATACAATCTGTCTCCAGTGTCTAACATCTATTATCTTTCCACTTTTCTGTAAACACTTGAGAATGGATTTTCCAGTGGGCAAATTAAAACCCTGCTGTGACATCTCGTGCTCCTGACAAACTCCTGTCTCACTGGGTGATGATTTGGTGCTGTCACTGAGGGGATAATTTTGGATTGTGTGGACTTTATGGCATAAACACAGGCTTCTTTGATGTTGGTCTGCTTTTGCTAGAATGTGACTGTGTTGGTTGGCTTTAAGAGCATGTCGGAGAGGAAAGTAATCAAAAACTGATAGCAGCAAAAATTAATGAAGTCAGAAGAAAATGCTGTGCCTGTGACTACCCGAAGGGAAAGACACAAACTGAAATGCAGCATGTTAATGAGGACTGCAGCAATCTTCCTTATTCGTTTCTGAGCTGGGCTCTGCAAACTTTTGTGCATTCTGGTATTCTGGACATAACTCCAATAATTTAAAAGAGGTTTTGGGTATCTCAAGGTAGAAAGATTATGAATCTATCTTCTCTTTTTTTTTTTTTTTTAATATCTATATAGTGGGTACCACATTGGGGTAAGAAAGGCAAATTTTTTAGTGTAAATGATAGGAGCTTACTTTGCATGTACAGCTAGATCCTCCAGTGTGTTGCATTTCCCTTGACCAACCAAATGTTAATCTGTAAGTCACAAATTATAAAAATGAGTAAGAATTTTTCTTTCTTCAGGTCTGCCATAGTATTAGGTCTCATTTTTCTGATAGAGGGTTGGTCCTTTGGGGAGAGGACAGGTCATACATTGGGGAGGGCTTTCTAAAATCTCTGGTTTCACTTTTCTGGCCTCCTGGCCTGGTAAGGTGCATTTGAGTGGCAGTCAGTGTTTGATGGGGAGGATTGCCAAAGTAAAGCTGACACTTTCCCATGGGTTGAGTTTGCTTGTACTTCCACTCTCTGTGCAATGAACAGAAATGATGAGCAACTGCACCCAAAAACACCCCTTTGACTGCTCAATAACGTAGGCAGGTTTTTTCAGAATGGCTTTGCACGTACTGAAATACATCTTGTGTGATGAAAGCCTGATTTGCTGTAGGAACACATTGTTTTCCAGGGACTCAATCTCATGGATCACTTTTATGGCTTTCCATTTCTGTCCTCCCTCCATAGTCTAAACAATGAGTCGTTCTAGCCACAGGCAGTTTGTGCTGCTTCCTCAGGGCCCCCATTCCAGGCATTGCTTTTTACAGGGCTTTCTGCTGCACTAAAAATGAAGATGAAATAAACTGTCCAGATGGGACTTTAAAGATATGGGCTGTGGAGATGTTCCATCTATGCATGCCGTGAGTGGTTTCTGATGGTCCTGCAGCATTGTAAGGGAATGGCAATTTTGTGCTTCCTTTAACAGAATCACAGGATGGTTTGGGTTGGGAGGGACATAAAAGCTCATCTCATTGTAATCCCCTTCCACTAGACCAGGTTGTTGGAAGCCCCATCCAACCTGACCCTTGAACATCTGCTGAGGTGCTGCTGGAGGGATGTGTGTGTGAAATAGTTTTTAAGATACTTCACACAGAACTGCCTGGAAACATCTCAACATTTTCATAATGGAGTTGTTTGACAGTGATTTCAATTTGGTTATTTAAATGCCCAAGTCATTATATTGTCACTACAAAATCTCCAAATGCCCAACTCTGCTCTGACAATCTCTGTGCACATCTAAGCTTTAAATGGAGTCTTCAAATATCACCTTCAAAAATCCTTTCTGACTAATAAATATTTAAAATCTCATGGTCATAGAGCTGTATTCTGTATTTCTCAATAGTCAAGTTGAAAAAAGCAAGGGAGCTGTGGTGCACTCCAAGAGGACCCTGCTTTGGGTTTTGAGGAACCAGGATTCTGTAGCAGAGCACTTATGTCCATAAGCCATGACATAATTCAAGATATAAATCCAAACTCTTCACCCATAGATAAGATAATTCACTTTTTGGGTGTAGGATGACCATCCCATCAAAATATAATACAACAGTAAAATCTAGTGAAAGAATCCATCTGTCCCAGAGAGCAAACCTGAGCCTTTTATTTTGCTAGAAACCTAAATTCTCTAAATCTTCAAAAGCTTTTTAACTGATATTAATTTCTTAGCTCAAGCAAATGTCTCTTTATGCCAGTAGTATATTCTCCTAAGTGCTAAAAGTTTTACTTTTACTTGCCAGCACATCAGTACAAGGATAATAGCAAAAAATGTCAATTTAATTAATTGTGTGTCAGAGCATATGTTGAAAACCCTAAAATAAATCTGTAGTCTAAGTTCAGACTATTGAAAGTTGGAATTTATCCTATTGAAAGTATAAAATCACATAGGTGGGGAGAGCTGTAATTTGACAGCCAAAGATATTTTTATTTTCAAAAGGATATATAGGTTCAGTGACAATAAATAGCTAGCATAAAGATGTTAAAATACATAGAATTGATATTTTGCTCAAGGGAACAATGCATCCCATGGATTTTAATGTCTTTTGATGACCTATCCTCAGTATTTATAAATAAAGTTTATATAAAATATAATATATATAATGTATTATATAATATCATATATAATAAAATTTATTTTAAAAATTATAAAGTTGAGCAGTAACTCATAAATAATGTAATATTAGTTGAATAACTTAGTAAATGACTTTTTCAGTGACTATCACTGCATCTCTGTTCAATTACTTCATGAGATGTCCTGGGCAGTTCCTGTCAGAAGCTGCTTTCTTCTACCTCTCATTCCAGTGCTGATTTAGAGCAGAGTGAAATAATCTTTTACAAGTTTATTTTACAGTCTGGTCAAAAGGTTGAGAGCTACAGCTTAAATTGATAATGTCCAAGTGAATGAAGGCATTAGGTGGAATATAAAGCTTTACTTGATAGACATATCTCAAAAAGGGAAATGAAGAATTGTTTTAAATCCAAACCTTTCCAATGAGATCCAGGGAGTCAAGGCTGATCACTGGATGATCACCAGGTAGGAGCACGAGGCAGAGGAGAATGTGCTTTTTCTAGCAGCACTGCCTCACCACAGCCACCACTTGGGCACTTTCCAGGGGAACACAGGTTTGTATCAGCAAAGGGGCTGGGAGCTGCCTGGGGCACTGCCCTGGGTTTGGGCTGAGCTGTGCCTTGGATCAGAGGGACCACATTGCCAGAAATGTGCTGGAGGGGAATTGCAGAGGTCTTGGGCTCCATAACTCTGGTTTGCTTCACAGGCTGGGTGCCCCCAGAATAATGAGTGGAGAAATTTGAGAAATTTAATGTCCTGTGGTTTCTAAGTATCCATTTCCTGAGTGCAGAGGGTGGTAAATTCTCCCTCTTTGCTTTTCTGCTTCTCTACCCTGGCTGTCCCAATGATTTGTGGGAATGAATTATTTTTAAAGTTATCTTTAAAAAAAAATAATTTTTAACTTGACAGCCTTCCTGTCAAGCACACTTGAGCAGAAGGGGCCGCACAAGGCAGTTGCTGCTGCTGAACAGATCAGAAGAGATGAAAGTGGAGAGTTAGAAATCTTTTCTGTTAAAGACCTTGGGGTTCTGCATTGTTGTTTCTCCCAACGTTTTATTTTTAAATAAACTTTCTGACTCAAGCAGTGTTCCAATGTCAAAGCCTGATTTCTGTCCCCTTAAAATGCCCTTAAAATAGTAACCAGTGTTCTGCTTGCCTGTTAATCTTAGCCAGGGTTTTCTTCCAAAGAAGAGATACATATGAAATGCAGTCTATCTCAATACAGATAATTTGGTATCTTTTGCAGAAAATGTAGAACAAAATTTTTAGACAAAAGAGACTTTCAAGTTTTCTATGTCCCACAGAAGGGGAGGAACTGGGAACCTTTGTTAGGTGACAAAAGCTTAACCAAATTCTCACTGCAGGAAAAATGAAGGTAAGAAAGAAAAAAAAAATCTTCTATAAGTTTTTGAAAAAGTTGTTTTTCTGTTCATTATAGGTGAATGGGATCAGTGTGTTATTTTATAGTGGTACTGAAAGGTGCTCCCAGCCAAACATCTCATTTAATGCTTGATCAGGGAGCCTCTCCTCCTGCATTCTGGAATCCCTAATAAAATGTCAGGCTATGTTCAAAGACTTTAGGGGATTGGCCACTATTGGTTTATTTGAAAATCGTGGGTTTAGTTGCATTAGTAATGATATTCTCATTGACAGTATGTACAGCAGTCAATAAAACCCTCACTTATTTAGTTTTCTTTTACTGTATAGGACCCACTTTCCCTACACACTGATAAAAAGCACTCTATAAATATCTCTGGCCTTTGGAAATAAGAGACCCTTTTTTGCACTTTATATATCCTCAAAGTATTTACTGAAGCAGAAGTGCCTCCATTTCAGAGTCTTTTGCTTGTTGCACGTTTCCCTCCCCATTTAACAAGATATTAAAAAGATATCCTTCAGGGCAGGCAGTGAAATGTAATGGCAGAAAGGTCACCCAAAGAGCATGAAGATGGCCTTTGAAGAGCTATATCTGCAGGAAATAGGGAAGAGAAAAATTGCTTTCTAAAGTTTCATTTCAGGAATAACAGGTTTTCTTCTCTTCCCCACTTTCCCCCTTTCTTTTGAACTCAGCACTGCAAGTTTTCCCCCAGCATGAATAGCAACTTCCCTGTTTAAAATTTTTAGGACACTTTTCTTAATATTCTGGATATGTTGTAGGGGGCCCAGAGTGGTATGGATTAAAGTTGTACCTAATGCATCTAATTTTGGGTTGTGCTTTAAAGGCCTGTTCTAGCTTGTGGGAAAAATTAAGAGGCCACTGTTTTCTTAAAATGTTGTTACTTTTTATAGCTTTGATATAAGCTTTCCTGCCTGATCATATTAGTAAGAGGATGAGTCTTTCTAACTATGAAATAAAGGAGTGCTGACAAGGTCTGTGTGCATAACTAGGGTCAGCTAGAGTTTTAAGATTGATGGTGGCTGGTTTGTCTTCAAAGCTCCTTTCTCCTGAGTAATGAATATTTGTTCCATGGTGTTGTCAATCCTTCGGTTTAAATGGAAGTCATCACACTTCTTTGTGTATGAGTACAGGAGAAGGAACTGCACCATGTTTTTGCCCTTTTTTAATTGCTTCAGTTCACCCAAGCAATTTAAAGACATTATTGGTGCTACACCATCATTTGTTGAGAGCTGCATGTCTAGCTCTAGTCTCAAAGTTTTAGAGGAAGTAATTGACAATGTTCATGTTTTCCTTCTTCCTAAATTTCTAGTTCACTTAGGTATTGCTGTTATGTTAGGGCAATGAGTTATCAGAAATGTCTTTCCACAGATAAAAAAACAGAATTTCCCTTGTTTGAATTTAGGTTAGATATTAGAAAAAAGTTCTTGTTTTTCACCCAGAGGGTGGTTGGGCCCTGGAAAAGGCTCCCCAGGGAATGGTCACGACACCAGCCTGACAGAGCCCAAGACAACACTCCTCAGGGGCATGGTGGGATTGTTGGGGTGCCCTGTGCAGGGTCACTTCAAACTCAGGATATTCTGGGATTCTGTGAAGTTTTGCGCCCCTGGGTACCTTAATAAAATGGTAAAGCATGTGGAAAAGAGAGAAATGCAATACCCTAATTAATTAATCACTTAACAAAGTAAATCAATAACAGAACCAAAGCTGTTTTGATGCTCCAGATTAGTCAATAGAGCAATAAGATTTCTCTGACTCACGAGTCAAAATTAGTAAAGGACTTCTGATAGATTAACCAGAAACTTTCCATTTCATTTTTATACTTTCCTTTTCCTTTCAATTTTCTGCCACCTGTACAGAAATACCTTTCCTTGGGGTACTCTGTTATTACAAAGAAGCTGTGTTTGTTTCCTTCCTACTGTTTCCAGCCTGCCTCTTTAGAAGTTATTTACTAGAGATCCCATGTGGAAGGTCTGTATATATTGTGCTTTATATAATACAGCAATTCCAGTTGCTAAATTTGGATCAAAACCTATAGACATTTAGGTATGTCTCTTTGCTAAAGACGTATCTTCCTTAAAAAATGAAACATGATCCATGATCCCAGCATGAAAAATCTTGCAAAGAAATGGCCAACTCTTAGTTCAGCTGCTGCTTCCTTAATTTCAAGTTTTGGGGATGGATGCTGCAAGGCACTAAAACTGTGGGTGTTTCATTTTGCTTTCTTAGGTTTTTATTTATTTATTTTTTAAAATTTCCCTCTAAGAGTTTGTATTTCATACATCGTCTTAATGCCCTGGAAACTTCTTAAAAGCCCAGAACAAAATAAATGTTTTTACACTGGTATATGACTTTATTATGAATAAAAAGAAAAAATAATTTTACTTTTGCTACTCAATTACTGTTTCAATCAGTAGCCATAGGAGAAGGGGCACAGATACTCAAAGAGCTGCTTTTTCTTTTTTACTGTCCCAGTCACCAGAGCTCAGTGCTTCTCCATGCTCTGTTAGGGACTATTTCTACAATAATTTTATGTTCCTCTTGAATATTTTAATGGAATTAATCTAACTCCATATAGTCTAAATTCAGGATTTTTTAAAATAATTTTGCCAGGTGTACATTCTCTGTTAAACCTTTGTTGAGGTCATTAAGATGCAAGTGTTATTGAGGCCAAATACTAAAAGTAGGCTACTATCCCAAGAACATTTTTTCTTTTCATGCTCTGTTGCTCTTAGAGTAAACCTGTCTCTTTTGTCAAAAAGTTGTTGACTTAGAAAAACGTGCAGATGCCTGATTTCTTACAATTAACAGTTAAATACTGTTAATTTATTTACAAACTTACAATACTGAAGTTTTCAGCACAGTTGGAGCTGTTGTTCCCCAGTCCAGCCTGTAGTGAAATTATTCTCTGGACTAACCAGATAAAACCACTGTGCAGGTTTGTGTCCTTGTGCTGTTCTTTAGAAAGCCTGTTGTTAACTGTGAGTTCTGGAATCTGACACCATGACCTACAAAACACCCTGTTCTTTGACCTGTAGTTTTTTAACTTGAAAAGCAGGAGTGATTTTCTGACACTGTTTGGCTGCTGAAGTTGTGCTGCTGCATGATGAGCTCTCCGTGTGCAGCAGGGTGCATAGCAGGGGTGCTGGTTTTCAAAATGATCTAAGCATGACACAATGAAATAGAGACACAGCTGCTGTTGTGAAGAACATAATAATTGTCTCTGTGCATGCTATTGCTCTCTGGATTTTATTTCTTCATTCCGTCAGAGAGAAAACTGGGAACTGAATCACAACAGATCAGCTGCTTTTATCAGACTGAGATACCCTGGTGGTATGGAACCTGAAGGTGCTCTTTCTCTTAACACCCAGAGAAACAGGGAGGTCACCTCATCTCTAATGAGCAGTAGGTTTTGGCTTTCTTTCTGTCTCTCCATTTCTGGAGTCCTTAAAGATTGAGGTAGGTCGTGCCAAGTCTAAGTTGTACCCCTCTCTCTTTGTGAAAAGCAGTAGTGGAATCCTGACTCCCTTGCCTGCCTTCTCCTGCAGCAGGAAAAAAATAGAAGGGCAAGAATGGAGATCTAGGCATTGAGCATCATATAGAATTTTGCTTGGAAAGGCCTTCTGGAAGCCAACTGCTCAAAGGAGCTCTAATCTCCAAGGTTAGGTCATATTGCTTGGATAGCACCAGCACATTTAGCAAATCTCCATGGATAAGGAGATTTCTGCTGATGTGCAAATTTATTTTTCCATATCTCTGATCAAGATTTCCATCATTAAAACTTTTAACCATTGCCCCTTCCCCTCTCTGCACCTCTGAGAAAATCTTACCCTGTCTCCTGCATAAGCTCCTCTTATTGACAGGGCATTGATGGTGAGAAGCCCTGAGCCTCCTCTAACAGTTTGTTGAGTTTCTCCACATCCATTGTGTGCTCCAGCCCCTGACCATGTGAGTTCATTCCACTTTGTCAACATCTCTCTTGTACTGAGGGCATTCCAAAACTGGACATTGTATCCCAGGTGAGGCAGGCTGGGCTCTCAGGGCAGCAATCCAATGTGCATTTAGCTGCCTGGACGCCTGTCCTGAGATTGTTCCTTCCCAAATGCAGGACTGGCCTTGTGCAGTTGCTGGAAGCCCATGCTTCCAGCTTCTGGATATCCCTATGAACAGCAAAATCCTCCAGAACCTTGACAGCTTTTCCTCCCCAGTTTGGGGTCACCTGCAAACTTGCTGAGAGCTCATTGCACCTGATCAGCCAAGTGTAGATGGGAAATGGTATCAGTTGTGGGACTGACCCTGCAGAAACATCCCTTGGAACTCTGTAAAAGTTCATGCTCAGGAGCACTCTGGTTATGCTCCGTTTCTTTCTATGTAAGTAAAAGGAAGCTAACTAGAGGAAATGGAAGCTCTTTTTTACTTGTAATGAGAAAGTTCAGTTCTTAATGTCAGATGGGGACTTTTTGAATGAGAATTTTCTTTGCTGAGTATCATGGCAATGTAGTAGAGTGGAATTATTACATAGAAAAGCAGAAAAGGATCGTCTTGTAATTTTTTTGTATGCAATGTGATAGCCAATTTTGTTCTAATTGATTTACTATTGCTTCTCCTCATCTATTTCAGTTTAGCTGCAAAAAGTCAAAAGTACTGCTGCAGTTATTTTTGACAAAATGCCCTTTCAAAAACCAGCTTAAAGCTGCACAAAACCACTGGTGTGGAACTGCCAGGACTAGTCCTGGTCTGCATTATATTGATGTGTCCTTATGCCTGTGGAAGATGAACACACTGAGCCTCAGATGAGTTTGACTGACAGAAGGTTGTGTGTGCTTGCTTGAAGGGTTTGGGGAGAAAGGAGGAGGAGGTTTTCAGCATGTGGCTGTGGAGAGAGCTACCTCATCACAGCCTCAGTCCCCTGTGATTCTTTTCACTTAGATCAATTTAATAACCTGACAGATACAAATTTCTTTACTGTCAGTGTGGCACAGCCAATATGAGAGTGAAGGATCAAGCAGAGCTTGGTTGTGTCTCTGGACTCCTCGACGCAGGGATGAGGATGGAATGCTGGTGGGAAAAGGTCACTGGCTGATCTTTCAGTGCACCAGGCTGGGCTTGTGGGCTGAACAACATGAAATATCTTGTTTTGATTTGTAAACCGAGCAAGCAGAGACTGAGACCCGTTGGGGGAATAGTGCTGAGACCATGGCTGTGCGTGGCTTTCATACACAAAGTCAGTGCTTCTCCCTTTCCTTTAAAAACATCTTCAAATAGACCAAGATGATTTTTCTTCTTCCTAATGACTCCCTAGGCAGCTGATTTTGCTGTGTGGTGGGGATTACAGCTGGAGGAAATCCTCCTCCCCTTGCACATCCCCCTGAGCAATATTTCCCTCTCCTGGGAAAGCACATTTGTGCCAGGTCTGTCCACTGACCCACCCAGGGCCAGCTCGAGGGCTGACTTGGCCACCTGCGTTTCTGTGGATGCTGCTGTGTAGTCACAGTCCAGCCTGCAAGCCCAGCATTTGGCTTTTTAATTTTTATTGTGTGAATGCAATCACAGGTGCTGAATGACTGCTTCTGAGGAGTGCAAGAAGGTGGTGTTAGCTTTAGCCTGGCTGGTTAATCATTGATGGGCAGGAGAGAGCTCCTGGCCCGTCTCCTCCTTCCCTCCCCTTGCTTTCATTCCCTCTCTTCCCCACATGAAACTCAATTAATGTGCCACATTATTTCTGGACAAAACCTGATCTTAAAATATGCAAAATAAAATTCTCAGTTTTATTTCTTCAATCACCTTGGCAGGGGGTATTTTTAGCCCAATTTCCACATGAATATTGTATCATAAAAGGGCTGATTAAAATGAGGTAACATGACAGGGTTGGCTCATAGTGAATGGATATGTTATTTATCCTGTTGAAAGGGCATTACTGTAACCTTGCCTGCAATCCTACAGAGTGGTTCCTAGTAAGTTATGTGTCATCTAACCTTTCCTGAAATTTATTCCTAACAACTGACATGTAGATTATCAGTGCAGAAGAAGTCTTTTATATTCTTTTCAGATGGGGAGTGGCAAGTAAGCAACCTTTCAAACAAAAATAAAAGATGTCCATTGATAAAACTGGAGATACATAATTTAGAATTTTGTTTTAATTCTGGATTTCAGCAGAGGAGTAAAAGAAAAGCATTGAAATAATTTAGCAGTCAAAAAAAAAAAAAAAAGTAAGCTTTTTGTTCTCTTTTCAAAGGGTTTTGCCTTCACTTTTAATAAGGTGTTTAATTTCCAAAGCAGAAGCCTGCTATAGCGTGAGCCTATTATTTAGGAAAAAATGACAGTCATCTTTTGTACTGAAGATTTACAATTAACCCCTGAAAAAGTTACCTGAGTTAACAGTAACATCACTTTACCGAAATATTGTTCAGCAGTAGACCTTGAAGAAGTAAACAGAAAACCCCCAAGGGCATCCTTCACACTTGACAGGTGGTAAAAACAAAGCTCACAGTGGGCCACCAGCCTGCCCAGCACCCCATGGCACAGCTCTGCCCCAAATGCAGAATTCTGCTGTGTCACTGTGGGCATCACACACTGAGGCACAAGGAGGGTGGCAATTGCTCATCTCCTGTTCAAGAAACATCAAGGAAATACTGGAATTACAAACTGTGTGAGAAATCTCTTTACCAAAAGAGATTTCTTGAGTTCTTGACCAGTGTAGCTTTCTCCTTTAAGACATCCTGCTTCTCTGTTCTCCCTCCTTTTCACAGATCTTGTGACTGGGTCTGAAGAATTGTTGTGGTAATTCTGTTCCTAAATATCACAGATGCTACTACTTAACTTCTTAATTTCCTCACTGGACCCACTAAATTCTGGTTGATCTGCCACAGGATTTTCAGACAACTACCATATTTTGCTTTGAATTTTCCACGTCCTTTAAAAGTCAGCCATCCCTATGATTCATCTTTAATTTCCCATTCTAATTTCTCTAGGTTTAGCCTGTGCCAGTGGATGTCATGCTGATTTTGCTAGAGTGGAGCACCTTTTCAATGTCAACTAAATGAAAGCAGACTCTAATATCAGTTCTCTGAGCAGATATGGTGACCCAGGTGATGGTTCATTTTTTTCCTTTCTGCCTTTCAGTTTGTGCCCAACAGGTGAAGACTAGTTGAGAAAAGGAAAAAAGACATTCTCTGTAATCAGGGGTAAAGGGCTTTGAGAAAGGCCCCAATGTACTATTTCTTCCCTCAATACTGTGCCTTTTTCTCTGCTGGTTGAGAATTTTTAAAAAAGGCCATAGGATGTTTGCAGTTCTAATGATAAACAGATACATGGACATTGTGCACTTTCATTATCAGCTGCTCTGGTGTTAATGATTGATGTAACTAAGGCTGTGCCTTGTTTCTTTAGCTTGACTGTGAGTTAGGACTGCTGTAGGTAGAGCTAGACACACAGGGGGTTAAGGAAAGGGGATAGCTGTCTGGCAATACAGGCAGGAAGCTGTTTTTAAGCTTTATTTCCTAAGGAAATTAGTATCTGCAATGCTGTCTGTGTGCCTGTCCCCAGTAATTTTTCAAGTTAGTGATTGATTTCAACAGTATTTGAAACAGGACAGAAATCTCAAAAAGTAATTATGTTCTACAAGTTGGCACGGGTGAAGATCTCAGTGGGACAGAGATGGTTTCTTGTACCTTTGAGAGAGTCACAAGAGGCTGGGTGGGAGCCAGAGACAGGACATGGGACAGTAAGCATAAGCTTTTGAGGGAAATTGGGCATTTTTTGTTCTGCTTGCAAGAAAACATATTCTCTGTGTGCAAACAGGAGGGCATTGTGTAAGGGCAGAGCTGCACCTGCACTGGGACACAATTTACTGCAAATTTCTCACTTTCTGTCCTTTCATTCTCTTTTTGTGAAGGAAAAAGTGTTTGTGGGAGGGGATTCATCTGACTCAAAGTCTGCAGCCAGTGAAGCCAGAGCATCCTTGGGCTAATTGAGGCTGAGGCTCCTGGTCAAGCAGTAACATGCTGCTACTTTTGGCACAAATATTTTTGCTCGTTTGGTCCAACACACAGGGAGGGGAAGTAGGCACTGAAGAGATGGTTAGGACAAGCTGTTTGTATCTGGTCTTAAATAGGAAGCAGTTTCTCCATCCTTGATTTCTTTCTCACTTTATTTGAGCTATATTAAGTGAATGTTATGCACAGTCTATTTTCAGAAAGTGGTAATTACATTAAATTTTCTTCTTCTGGTATTCTTTCATTTTGTACTGTATTCAAATGCTGCTGAGATATTGTCCAGACAAGATGATGATAGAATCTGATCATCTGTTACTGTTTACTAATGAAAGCAAAATTGGAAGATTATGTAGCAACTTTGAAAAGGATACTATGACAGTTTTTATTTTATTGGACTTGTTCTAGTCTATTATTTAACAAACCACCTCTTTATTGCTTAAAGAAGTGATTGCAGTATTTCACAAAGAATTCATTTGTCTTCAATTTCTATTCACTCGTGCAGTGTTCTGATAGCTTTGTGCTCTGCTTCTCAAGCTAAATCCTTTTAAAGCAGTTGCTGGATAAAGTGAATTAATGAAATTTGGCATTCCAGCCCCTTTCACTGCCTGGAAATACAGCACCCAACACAACCTGGGTCAGGCAGGTGTTACCACTTCAGCACTGATGGTAAAACTGGCCACTCCTGAGCCTGCAAAACCTTCATCAAATACCCTTTATTTATATGCACAGGTAGCCCTTTTAGAGACACTGAATAAAGAAAATAGTCGAACATCTTTTCAGGACCAAATTGGTATTGCTCCAGCAGTGGCCAAAGCTGAATATTTGTACCAGAAGACAAACGTGTATCAGCAATTGTAAATACTGTAAACAGTGGTGGAACATTGCTGCAGGTTTTTGATCAGAGACAACCATCAGTTTGCTCTCTGGTGCTATAAATTATTCTGACATTTCAAATCTAGAGAGCGATATGGTGAAAACTGTATTAATACACATGAAAATCAGCCCTGGTTTGAAACTCTTGGCAGGGATTTCTGCAGGTTAATTGAATTAAAGTCTGTGTGTACTGCTTCATCCTATCAATTTTTATCTTTTATTTTTATTGATAGATCATTTGCTTGTGTAGTCGGGAGAAAATGAGAGTCTAACCAGCTTTCTCATTCTTTTCCTGCTGTTCAATCATCAGCTTTTCATTTCTTGCCTATAAGGAATTTGATGAAAATGTTTTCTACAATCCTGTAAATACAACCAGGCCACTTTCATTTAGGTGCAAAGGTTTCTTCGGTCTAGCTTCAACCTTCCAGATAATGTACATCTGGGTGAAAATAAAATATTCCTGTTTTCTTTCCACTTAAGGATATATATAAGAATATATATATGAATATGTATGTTTTGCAGAGATAACAAATGCAGAATTTTATAGTTGTGAATTGAAGGTGTAGCAAATGACTTCTATTTGCTACACAAGCTGTCAAAGGAACTTTTATAGAGGTTAGGAATGGAAGATAGAGTGATAACAGTGGCAGTGTATCTTGTCATTGTCTCTGCAGGGCAGCTCTTAAAAAAGAATTCTCCTCTATATATCCCCAGGTCTACACTGAATGAAAAGCAGCCCTGAACAGAAGTTGGCAGTCAGTGGAACATGGAGAAAGCTGGGAGGGGGTCTTTCTTCAACACCTTCTTCATTCTGATTGTTTTTTCACTTCTCCAGGGAAGTGAGAAAAGTTGCTGCCTCCTGCTCCTCCCTGGCACCCAGAGCCAGGAGGGACCTGCTGCAGGGACAGAGCAGGTTGAGGGTGTGACTGGGGTGGCACAGCTGTCACAGCCTGACCTGGGTGTCTGAGGGAGCTCAGTGGGGACAGAAACCTCCCATGGAGCACAAGGGCAGAAGCTCACTCCACATCCATTTTCTGTACAAATGCAGCCCCTGAAAGCAGGGCCTCATGACTCTTGTGCCTTTTGGTGTTTTAAGCAGGAGGTGTCAGGGCAGTTACCACAGGGGTGACTGGCTTGTGGCAGCCAAGTGTTCATAGCAATGTTGCTTTTTGATCCTTTCATCTTGGCTCTTCCTGTCACTGGGAATTCACCAAGCATTGGATTGCTCACTCGTGGTAGGGGATGTGAGCTGGGATTAGATCTTTGTGACACAGGGTGGCTTTACCTAATGATGATGCCTTGTTGCAATCTCAGTCCTGCTCAGTGCAGGGGGAGCTGCAGGTCCAGCCCTTGCTCTGTACTCTTTGACAATCAGCCCTGGGCCCACAAGCTTTTGGAATTTTTCACAGGTTGCCTGGAGAGGTGGTGGATGCTCCATCCCTGGAAAAATTCAAGATCAGGTTGGATGGGACTGTGAGCAACCTGATCTAGTAGAAGACATCCCTGTTCATTGCAGAGGGGTTGGACTGGGTAACCCTTGATGGTCCCTTCTAGCCCAAACAATTCTACAATTCTTAAACTCACGTGGGAGTCTTTGCCACCAAGGAGCCATTTTATACTCAATGCCCTGTTTCACTTACCTGAAAGACAAGCCCATTGCAGGGGTATTTAGCAACCTGCTTGCTTTTGTTTCTGCTGTTGCTGTCTTAATGGTTCTCATAGCTGTCAGATCTCAGGCTTTTTTGAAAGCCAAAAACAAAAATATGTTTAGTTCTGTGCTGTGATCTGGGGGATTCTGTGTTTCACCAGACAGTATTTTTTCCCTCCCCTCAATTCCCAACTCTATACTCATGGCATGTTCATTTTGCACTCACAGGTTGATTAAAGTTGAATGTAGAGATGAGATTGCCCTGCTCTGGTCTGAAGGTGAGCCTGGGAGGGGAGAGTCATGCTCCAAGTTATCATCAGCTTCCCAACCCTCCTGCTGCTCAAGGAATGCAGGAGATGTCTGCAAGCAGTGTGTGCAGTGTTGTGATGTTGCTACAGTGCTCAGGAGCAATTCTTGTAGAATGGTGAACAGCACTTTCAATAAAACCCCAACCATTTACCACATCCTTTTTTTTGAGGAGCTGGGTTGCCACTGGGGTAATCATTCTAATGGAACTGGAAAGGTGTCATGCTGCAGTTGTTTTCATATTTGTGTGGCCTCTCTTTATTACTTTACTTTTACTGGGTCCACTATTGTATTTCCCAGTTGGAGCTAAACACTCTTGAGCCCTGGGGATTTTTTGCAATTATTGCCACTGACAGAGCAAACAGGAGTGAGGAATCTGAGCCGTTGCTATAGAGGCTGTATATGACACAATGCCCGTGAAGCACTGGGCATAATAACCATAATATGAAAAATGAGCTATTGATTCTCTGCCCACTTCCAGGGAATGAAAAATTTCCTCCCAGTCTGTAATCCAGTGAACTGAGAACATCATCCTCCTGAGCACTTGTCCATGGAGGTCTGACTCCTTTCTGTGGGCACCATTTAGTTTAGGCTAATGAAAAAGTGAGTGTATTTGAGGAAGAAGCTGGTCACAGGATTATTTAGTGTCTGTGCAGTGTAATCTGTGCTATGATTTCATGGCACTTAGGCCTGCGTTTGAGAGGCTGTTTTGACTTTGGTCGGTTACCAGTCCCACCTTGCATCTCAGGGAGCATCCAGGGCTGAATCATGGAAAGCATCAAGGGGCAATTTGACATCCTTACTCATTCAAAGCACTGTTTCAACCCCTGCATAAATATCCTGCTTGATGGCAGCAAAGATGTCACAGTTTTGGTGATTGTGCCCTAATCATTCCAGAAGGATCAGCCCCCAGTCCTGTGTCTTACGCAGAGACAATTTGAATAGTGATCCATCCATCCATCCACCCATCCATCCTCATGAGCTAAAATGCTGCTGTTTTCTTTGATGTGATCAACTGTTTAGTCATTCTTAAAATTTTTATTTTGATTCTCATTGTGGGGATTTTCAACACTGCCCAATGCAGGTTGGCTCCGATCACTTCTGTGTGCGGTGGCCTGGGAGATCATGACCCTGCCACAAGGATTGACACCAGTTTTGCTTCCCATGGCATCCCTCTCATTGGCTTTAGATCCCAATTTACAGGGCAAATAGCCTACACAAAGCAATATTAGTTCTTTGTGGGCAGCTGAAAGAGAAGCACCATGTAGATATCAGCAAAACTTGGCTGCTTCTCTTGTCAGCATCAGTGCCAGCATTTTCTTTGGTTGGCTCCATGCAGATCTGGGACCTTGTGTTTTATTTGGAATTTTGCTCGGGACTCAACCCAAGGTTGGGAGATGATGCTGCCAAGTTTTCTCTGGTTTTGTGTCAAGAGCAACTTTGGATTGAAGCTGGAATTGAACAAGGCACGTGACCTAACTCCTCTACTGTCTCCTACGTTGAGGAAAGCCAGTCCTGTCTAGCCAAAATGGAGTCAGACAGAGGGTGTTATGGGTTCCTGGTGTAAGACCAAAGTAGCATCCATGTAGGTTTTTACTCTCCCATTTTCTCTCAGTCTCACAAAAGAAATTTTGTGGAACAAACCTTCAAGCGAAGGTTATGAATGTTCTTTTTTCACCTCTTCGTTTCTGAAGCAGTGGGTTAGAAGACGACTCTGCCCTTTTTGAGTGTGTGATGTGAAAGCAGCAAGTGGAGCTCAGTGGTTAAATGCCTGGTGCTTGGAACTGCTTCATCTCTGCAGTCTTGAGGAGAGGTCCCCAAAAGCAGCAGCTTTGAAATCTTTGAAATATTTTTCTGGGCACTGAGCAAAAGGCTGTCACCTGAGGGTAATATATAAGAAGCCAAGTGAATTGTTTGATGTGTCAGCATTTCTGTTGATACAAATAATTAATGAGAAAATTGATTTTTGGACCAAATTCCTTCTCTCAAGGAGAGATTTTCTCACTAAAGGTATCTTGCTCTGTATTAAGGTATTTCTGCACTATTTGTCACATACCTAAAAAGGGCATTGGGAAAGAGGATTGGGATGGCTTTTTTAAGCCTGTTATCAACAAAATCCATAGCATGAAATTCATGAATGCAAGCATGGCTCTGTGTGACCCCACAAACAGTTGGGAGGGGCAGGCAAAAGGCCTCTCTGTATCTTCAAATATTTTTTTTTGTGCCTTGCTATTGCCTCCCTTGGATCTTCATCCTTTCATTGGCTCATGTGTGAGTGCTGCTGTGCTGAACATCTCTGCCTTGACACTGGGTCCAGAAAGAGAAAATCCCTCTTATGGTCTTCTGCTGAGCTTTGCCTTAGCACAGAGGGTAGACCATGGGCATGGCCTCCTTTTGTTTTTGGTCATGCAAACACCTCTGCTGTTGACAGGAATTAATTTGCCCAAACTGGGAAGAACCAAGAGAGATGCTTTAGGGTATATTTCTGCTTGGGATGGAGATATAACTTCTACCCATTCATAACCAACATGCTTTATTTTCAGCATTTGGATGCAGAATGATAAAAAGGTGGGGGGAAAAAAGACACCTCAAACTCTCTTTTCTAATGTATAGAGAACTCAGTGCATTTCGTGTAGCTTCAGCTCTCATTTCATAGCAGTGTGTATTTCTGAGCTCAGTGCTGAATCAATCTATTTGCTTTCCATCTTGGGCTGCCTTTCAAGCAGTACCTGACCAATGCTGATCAGCCTGGAGAGATGTGATATGTGACCTACCCCCTCACCTTGCAGCAAATCAGGCTCCACATGTCTATTTATAGAAGTCTGGTTTCTGTGTTAGGCTCCTGGAATTCTGTGTTTGCTTCATCTGGAGTACAACAAAAATCTTTTGATTAATTTTAGAGGCAAAGCTCCTTGGAATAAAATTTGCTTTAATAATGGAAGCACATTAAAAATTTATATGAGAAGCGGGAATTCATGTCTCTCTGGGAGCTGAGATTTAAATACAATCTTACCTGAAACAGACTCTCAAGATGTAATAAACACCAGATTCTTGCTGGACATTGGAGCCCTGTGAGGTGTCCATTCCCATCCTGTTTAAAAGCCTTTCTGGTAGAAGCTGGCTTCCCTTTCACAGCTTTTACCTGTTCTCTAGCATAACTAAACACACTCCCCCTTGGTGAAGTGAAAGCCTCTTACCTCTCCTGGTACCATATTTCTGACCACCTCTCCTGCTGACCTCTGCTGAGTCTCACTGTGGGCCAAACCCAAAGCTATGTTGGTGCTGAAACTCCAGCAGCGCTGCCTGAGGTGGAGTGATGCCCTCTTGAACAGCAGCACAACCCAGAGGAACCTCTGATATTTTGCTTTACAAACCCCTTTGTGCCTGGTTACCCAATCTGGACCAGAGCTGCTGGTCCCCAAGCCAGGTTTTTGGGTAGGTTTCTTTTTTTAGCAGCTAGATATTTACATTTCCATTCTCTCGCTGAAGATTTGTGTGTCAGTATTTTGTCCTCCTCTTTAGTGAATTGCATTTTCTGATTTTTGGGCAGTTACCAAATACTGTTGAATTTTATTGTTTGCTCCAAATCACCAGTGCCACCTTCTAAGTTGAATTAGTTTATTATTAGTTTTAGATTATTTTTCCCCTCCTCCTCGAACTTAAGTTCTCAAAGGAAATATTGGCTATATCTCAGGGCTCACCCTCATGGGTTTCATCTCTTTGAAATATTTTTTGAAAAATAAATACCACATTTTCAGCGATCTCTCTCTGAAGCCAGATTTTCCATTATCTTTAAATCCCATCCATTACAGACAGGTTCAGATCCCAAGTGGAAAGACAAACAGTGGAGTGCCATGGCGCAGGCTGTCACTGCTGTTCTTCCATCCCATCTGAGAGCAGGAAACTCTCTGATTATCAATAATTACTGTCTGGGTCAGCTCAATTTTGTAGCCCTGCCTCAGCCAGCCTTTTGAGTTTTGAGGATTTAAAAGAGTGAGGACTTAAAAGCAGGTAACCTATAAAAATGTTGTATCTGTGGCAATATGAAACAGGCACCCTGAGGTAGTAGGTATTTTTGAATTTGGGTTTAAGAAAATGAAAGGAGAGATGATGTCATTTAATTCTGGGGTCTGAACACAAGGCTGAGAATTCTTGAGCCTTAAAACTTTGCACCTGGCTCAGTGGTTAGGCATTGCAAAAGGGAAATTGTGTTCTATATGACTTTGTCTTTTAAAAAAAAATATATATATATGTGGGCAAAATGCACTAATTTACCGCTGTGAAGGCATAACATTTTTTAAACTTGTGCCCACACAAATTGAAATGGAAACTATTATTTTAACATTATTCATTACCTCTTTTTTTGTTACAACACAAGGTACTCTTTCTCAATGAGTGCTGGCCCTAAATCAGGTCTCAGTCTTACAAATCAATCTTATTTTTTCTTCCAGCTATCTTTTATTTTAGTTTGTTTCTTGCCTTTTACAACCCTTCCAAAAATCTATTTCGTTTTTGTGCTCTGCTTAATATACTCTCCCAATATTCAATTTGTCAGAGGTTAAGAATATTCTGATTGAAGTTTCCATCAGTTCAGAAACAGTATCAAAGGCAAAAATTATAAACTGGGGAAATCTAGGGTATTTTTAAATTTAAAAGGCTAATTTAGGCTAAATGGAAAATGGGTGTGAACAACTGCCCTAGCATTTTCACAATAGCCAACCAGATGCTGTCTGAAAAAGAAATAGCCTTAATATCCTCATTTCTTTTTATGCTAAAACATTGGCAGGTATCAATATAGGAGGCAAACTAACTTATTTGCACTAAATTGGGCAGTTCACACTGCACAAAAGGCTTTCAGCTGCAGTTCCATAAAACATGGTACAGAGGCCCCTGGATCCTGGAAAGCAATGTGTGAAATTGCCTCACAACCACAGGTTTAGCAAATTACTGTTTGCCTGTAAATATTACCCACTTCTGAGTTGGTTTTCACTGAGATTTTTTCTGTCCAACTCCTCTTGCTTCCAGGGGTCAGAGTAGAGTAATTGCATCTGAAATTTGAGAGTACAGGACTTGGAGTAGGGAGCATGGTACTCTGCTCTGAACAACCTCTTGGGCAAGTTATTTGAGGTACAGAGGAAGAAAAATACCAAACCACCACAAAAAAACCCCAAACCAAACCCCCCAAAAAATGGCACAGCAAAATGGTTTGAATATTTGCCTAGAGATGAATTTGGGTTTTGCCATGGTAGTGATGATTTGCATAGGAGGAGAAAATTGAAGATTGTTAAAATTGGTTAAAATTATTCTCTTGAAAATGCTGGAGGTTTAAATCCTCCATAGAGATGATTGTCATCACAGCAAAAAGGTTCCACTGAAAGGTTTTTTAAGGAAGCAAGAAACCTTTGAGTACCCAAACTGCCTTTTCTTCTGATGTATTTTTAGCACTGATCATTATCTGTTAAGAACAAGAGTGAAACACTGGGTAGGATATGCCAATTTGTTTTTATTCTATACTTTATGAATATACCCTGTGTGTGGCTAAAGCTTCCTGCTTAGCTCAGTTAAAGCCCTCTCCAAGGATCAGTCCTGCTTCCATCCCTGATTGTGCTGTAGTCAGTAGTCATCTCATTTAGGGGTTTTTTTCCCCCATAATATATCCATCCTGAAATATTCATCCTGTTGCTAAGAGCACAGTCTATTATCAAATTCAGTATCTAGACAAGCAGACACAGTGAATGACTGGCCTGATTCAGCTCTGCTAATTCATTAACTACACAGAGGTACAGCTGTTGCACAAATATATTATTATTGCAGGTAACACCAGAATTAAGTCTACAAAAAAGCCATCTCACAGTACTTGGAAGGTTCAATCAATCTATGGAATGAATAGATACCATCAATAGATATTTGAGGTCATATTCTGGAACTCTTAATATCAAGAAAATTCACTCTGGTGAACTTCTGGAAAGTTCAGTCGCTTTCTGATATCAGGGTTTTGGTCCAATCCCATTTCAAAAAGATAATGATCTTAGATTTAGTTGGCCAGTACAAGTCACACTAAGGATGAGGAGGATTAATTGTCTTTGTGCATGAGCTTTGTTGATCTGCCAAATGCCTTTGCAAGATGCATCACATAAGACCAAAAATAAAAAAGAAAAATTAAAAAAAAAAAAAAGGCATTGGGAAATCAAAAGAGGAAGGAGAAAAGAGCCCACTGTATGGTGCTTGAGTTTCTCTTTTGTAGCATGATTTATTGGTCTCTCAGTTTTGTTTCAGGCCCCAGCAGGATGACAGTAGTTTACAGTGAGCCCACATAGGCTGACTTGACAGAGATGCATGTGGGATCTGTAATGTAGAGCAAGCTGGAAGGGAAGGTGGCTGAGAGTTCAGGGAAATAAGGCAGCCTTTTTTCTTTCTGTCTTTCTTTTTTTCTTGTTTCTTTCTGTTTTTCCTTTTATTTTTATAGGAGGTTGTGCATAACACCACACATTTGTTAAACCATGTGTTTTCCCTAGACCACTGAAAGTTTATATCTGCTTGTCCTCATTATATTTTGGCATTGCTTGCTGCTTACACAGAAATATAACTTCATGCCACTGATTTCCTTTTAATGACCAATAAGCCATGAATCAGCAGCAAGATAAACAAATTCCAAGAGTATTGCCATGCATTGATATTTATCTTTACAGTGGATATGAAACAAGATGAATTACAGAAACCCCACCTACACTTGTGACACCTACATATTTCTCAACTGTTCTTATGCCCATGCTAGCTGCAAGTGGATTTGGCATTAGAAATGTGCCTTCAAAATATTGATAACAATAAAAAGGCAGCCCACTGAATTACTGTTAAGGTTGTGACTGTAGGAGTTTGTGTGTAATTAGCTCACTTGTGGACTGTAGGTATAGATAGAGATATTAATCTCCTTTAATTTGAAATGCCTGAAAGCTCAGGCTCTGACCACTGTCCTTGGAGTGAGATGTACAGTCCCAGGCCAACTCTTCCCATCCTACAAGAGCTCAGGATAGATGGGAGTGGAAATGCATTTGGAAGTATATTTATCTCCATGAACTTAAAGAGGATCTTGCTTTTGCACGGCTGCAGTTTGAGGAGATGAATCCTATTGGTGGCAATGATTATATTAGTTTATATGACTTTTATGTGGGAGACTTTGCAATTGCACTTGTTTTGTGGGACAGGTCTGAGGAAAAAGTGCATTGTACCTGACCAAAGAACCCTCCTATGTGGAAGTGCACACAGAGATTCAGCAGAAATGAAGGACAGATCGTCAACTCTTTTTGTTACAGCCCACTAAGTGTCACTCAGCTGCAATATTACCAGTCTGAAAACATTAGGGATATTTGTTTCAATCTTCCAAATGTGGGCTTCAGGCAGAAAAAGAAGCAAGAAAAATCCTGGTGCCCATGCCCATGGGCCATGTTAAATTACTGTGTAGGTGGAGTTCCTTCAGGATATCCCATCCTCCCATCTTCCAGAGAAAGTTGAAAAATCCCAAAGCATGGGAGGCACAGTCTGTGCTCCAGCATGGTTGTACATTAAAAATAGCAACAGCTGTCTCACATGATGCTCTCCTGGCCCTCATCTTCCTGGTTTTCATTAAAATGCAGGATTTGTTGCTGCTCAGTGTGACACCCCTTTGAGGGGAGGCTGTGGTGGCTCCGTGTGGCTCACTCTTCCTTCTTGATATTCCCATCCTGGCTTTGTATGGGATGAATAAGTTGGGGGGGAAATTCAATGGGAATTGTTTAAAGCAAAGGGAAGATTATGATTTTCCACAGCAAATGAAAGTCTTGGCATTGCCAGACAATAACTTATCCTAGGTTCTTCTAATAGATTGGCTTCATGATGGCTGCTGAGGGCTCTGTAGCCACAGGGGCAGTGAATCTTTCAGAATCATTGGAAATGAGTTCAACTCCAAATAAAGCAATAGAGACTTTTTTTTTTTTTTACAGTGAAACCTCTGTGACTGATGCCACAGACTGGTTTGGCATGACAAAATTCTTTGTGTCCATTTTCATTCAATAGCTCCTATTCAGCCTCACAATGTCCCTTTAATGAAACCATTTAGGAAAATGACTCTATTTTGCAGAAATACTGGCAGGCCAGGGAAGTTCATGCTTGTAAAGCAAACTGGCTCATACACTGACCAAATCACTTCTGCAATACACTCCTCGAGAAGGCATTTATCACTAAGTGTTTGTTAGCACAGAGAGAACCCAAGCTGTTTCTAAACCTTTGCAAATCTAATACTGACAAGGCTTATCCTGGAATATCTTTTTAGGAGGTGAACTCAGGAGCTATTAAGAGGCCAGGGTATTGTAAGCAGAGAGAAGAAAATAAAATACATGCTGAAAAGAGAAAATAAGATTAAAGATAATAGTTCTGCTATAGGGTCCCCTTTAGGCTATCTGGAGAAAGAGAGTAAGGTTTGTATAGCCTTATTCTCTCATAGCCTAGAGAAGTCTTCATGTGCAAAATATTTTTAATCTTGTTTTCTATTCCAAGACTCTGTTTCACAAAGTCATTTTTATGCATCCCAGTATAAACACTGCAGCAGATTTTAGAGGGATTTTGTATCTGTCAAAATTAAGTGCATCTGTCTGTATGCAAGGCTGGGAAATGTTGGGAGGCAATCATAGTGGAAGGCAAACATACAAAAAAGACAAACATCAAATAAGGAATAGTTTTATTTCTCAGATAAGTGACTTTATTCCCAAGGCTGAATAGTGACGAAGAGAGGGGTTATTCAGTGGTTATCACAGACAAGGGATGACTGGGGCTTTGGGGTTCTTTTTCTTTGCTGACTCATTTTCTGGCCTTTAATGAGTCAAACTCTGTGTCATTGTAGTCTGCAAAAATGGGTGTAATAAGGATGTGTGTCCCAAAAGGATTCTGAGTCTTAATTGACGTGGGTAAAATATTCTGATATTTTTGTTTGAAGATACAAAAATGAAAATAGCATCACAAGGGAAGCACCAGTGCTTTCCACATGGACATTTCTGCATGGAACCACACCCTTGTGGACCTAAGTCTTTTGGATGTTATTTGCTTTCCCTCAGTTTTTATTCTTCATGGATTATGCAGAAAGCTGAATGGTTCCACTACTGCATTCAGCAATTCTGCTCCAATCAGACATTTATCTCTTCCCATGTTTCTCTTTCATTCTCGAGCAGGAACACTTCTATATTGAAATTTAAGGTTTATCCTAACTGAGCTTTCTCCTTGACAGTTGCTGTAACTCTGCTTTTGTATATATGTTGCTTGTTAAGTCCCTTGCACATGAAAGTCTGTGACAAAATTCCATTGATTTTCAGTAGGGCAGGATCAAATTCAATATCAAGAAAACTCCATTTCCTGCTAATAATCTATTTTGGTCTCCAGACAATTTACAGTTGTCTTTAAAACAGATGTCTAAATCTGATCGTCTGCTTGTTTTGTTCTCTCTAAATAACCTACAAAAAATTGCATTTATAAGGCTCAGTCCTGCAGATTTTTATCAGCACTGCTGCTGCTCATTCAAAGGTGACCTTTTTTGTAAATCAGGATTTCTTCTAAGAATGAAGACTGGCAGAATCAAGCACTAAAATTCTCACAGCCATTTGTGTTTCAGACCAAATTTAATGTCAGTCACCTGCCTGTGTTTGCTTTGACTGCAACGAAGCCTGGCAAATAGAAAGTCGATTAATTAATAGTCAACTCAACTAAATCAGGAAAGTTTGAAGAAATGCTAAAGGGAAAAAAAAAGTCTTAAACAAATAGGGATGATGGCTTGAATGAGAAGGTATTTGAATTACATAGTCAGTAATGCTTTGTACAGCACCAGACCCGTTGAAAGCAGTAGTCTGTAAATTGTATTAAATAGAATATAAACAGGATCTCCAAGTGATTTACAACTAGGGATTGCATCATTTAAGGCAAAGGTAGCCCTTAGAAGGAGGGATAGACACTGTGAAGCAGAGGCATGGTTATGGTGCAAGTTCCAGGAAAGAGGCACTGAAGTGATGAGTGTTTGTTGCAGCATCCTTGATGAGATTTGAGAGGTTCAGGGCTGGGCAAACACAAATCATGGGAGAAAAACTGGCAGAGATGTGGGGCCATATTCAGACTGTTTTTCTGCAGGAGCCTATCTTTAGCATCTGAATTTGGGAAAGTGATCAGTGATTCAGGCCACCTACAATCCAGCGCTGCCAGACCAGGCTGGCTGTGCTGTCAGTGCAGAAGAGCAGTCGTGATACCTAAATTAGCTACTGGGAGCAGATTATTCTGAATAAAGCCCTGAACTTAGGAATGGAAGGAAGTTCTTATACAGTTTAACAAAAAAAAGGTTGTTGAAACAGCTGGAGACTCATAAGGATGGAAGTGTGCACATTGCTTGGCTCTGATTTCCTAATTTAATAGCTGTGAAGGAACATGAAAATCTGGTTAACATCAAGGTAAAAGTTAGAGGAAAAAATATAAGGAGAAAATAGGAAGTAACAGTGCTTTCCCCAGTGCCCATGCATATTTTTGGGCAAGGATTGAGTCATGCACAATGGGAAAATCCTTAGTGTTCAGTCAGGAACCATAAAAGAGAAGTGAAATGAACTGCAGAAAAACGGCCTTGTATTGCAAGTAGGAATTTGTTTAGCTGATAATGGTGAAGCCAATGAACATATTTAGCAGAACTCACTTATTCACTGTTGCTCTTTATTTTTTCATAGAGTTGCTTGTTGTCAAGGTGGTTTTGCATTGCTTTGCTTTTTTTAGTCATATGCTGGTTTTAACTCATTGTCATGCTGTAAAATTTTAGCACTAATAATAATTACAGACATGTTCTAATTGTCTTATGTGGGTCATTATGCTCACTCATCCTTGTCTGGGTTTTTTCCTTATTCTTTAGTTGGTATGTTGTGCTTAAAGTTGTGTTCAATAATGTCTAATGAATTTCATGGGTGAATAAAAAAAAACTTGTGCAAATAGGAGACAAAGAATAGAGAAAATGGGGATGCTTGAGCTCAGAAGCGTAGGAAAATCTAAGAAAATCAGAATAAAATGTGCATTACACAATTTTTTTGCATATCTCTGACAAAGATGATTTTAGCCTCTCGATTAAAAAAAAAAAAAAAAGAAAAAATTGGAAGTTCGTGGGTGGTTTTCTAATGGCTCAGTGGGTTTCAGCTGACTAATACTCTGAGTCTTAAAGAATATGAGCAAAGTACTGTTGTTATCTGTGTTGCAGTTAACTGTGTAGCACTCGCTCACTCCCCAGGGGGATGGGGAGGACAGTAGGGAAAGGTAAGATCAATGAGTTGAGATAAAAGCAGTTTAATAATTGAAATAAAGTAAAATATGATAATAAAAATAGCAATCCCACCAACAAAAACAGGAATTACAACAGTGAAAATGAGAGAGAGGAATAAGACAGAAAAGATGGATGATGCACAATAAGACAGAGTCCCAAATCCAGGGGGAAGCCTCATCAGATTTTTTTGTAGTGGGACCCCTGAGGTGAGGCAGATGAATGCTGACAGTCTCTCGAAACAACATTGCCTCAGCTGGGCACAAAGAGATCTGCCTGGTTTTGAATGGTTCAACATAACAAGACTTCTGATTTTCTCCTCTGTAAATGGAAGGAGTAAAATGGGTCAGAAAGTTTTGGACACGTTGGGCTGTAGGTGAGGAATTTGTGACAATAGAGATCCGCCTCTGGAATGTGCCTGTGGGCAGATGGTGTCCATACAAGCCTTGACCATCACTCAGAAATGGGCCTGAGCTTCTTTCCAAAAGAGGAAATTAATGAATGGCATTCACAGTGCGGCTGCTCTCACTTGCCAGGCTGAAGCCAACCTTGTCAAATGGTGAAACAAAAGAAAGATCAAACAGCTCTCTCTCATTTAGGCTTGTTATCAAGACGGAGGTTGCTGTCAAGAAACCCAAAGAACTTTTGATATTTATTTTATGTGGAAGGTTTGAGGAGGTTTTGGTGAAAGGTTGTGGTAAATAAAAGACATTTTATGATGGAGTCAGAGCTGAAAAGACTCACTGGAGTCCTGTCTGTCTTCCTTCTCATAGCAGTTGGGCCAGCAGGTCTGCCTGGGAGTGTAAAATGGACAACTAATCTCTCCCAAGCAAGGCAAATTTCTCTTTTCTCAACCCAGTTGAGGTAATGGCTGGTATTTCAGGCATTGTTCATGCACTGTGTGGGTGCACATTGTGTTAATCATTACGAGTGGAAATGACCAGTTAAATACATGAAGCATTAAGTGTTCCAGTTCTGTCCTCAACAGCTTCCCAACATGGGCAGCTGGATCTGTCCCACTGGACTCACTGCCTGACAGTGATGCCTTAGGTTTTAGCTTTTATACTTTTTAGATTCTGTGCTGTTTTGCTGGGTAGTTTTAGGTTTCATATTAAGTGCTACTGAGTTCTCTTCACAGAGTCGATAGAAATAACAACTCCTTCTCTAGCTCGATACCAAGGACAACTTTCAGGCCCAAGAACAAAAACAACAGTGAAGTGAAAAGAAAAAACCAGGAGTATGGAGCTTCATAACCTGAAGCTATGGATGGACAATTGATTCTAATATGCTGATGGACCAGAACTTACAAAAGTGTGGGACCTCATGATCACTTGTCCATTTTGTGTCCATTTTGGGGCATCTTGGGTGTGGCCTGGCTGGGCTTTTGTGCAGCCCAGGTGTAACCATTGAGGCATTTTTATCCCTACTTTATCCTCTTGCTCTGTCTAGTCTCTGTTCCAGGTCAGCGTCCAGAAGGTATCAACAGTGCTGCTATTTGTGATGCACAGGAACATCTTCCTTGATATTTTTATTTTCTAGCTTTGATCTCAGCTGTAGCATTTTTGGAGAGCCTGACATTGTAACTTTTTTCCCCGACTCAGTCATTACATGAGGAGAAATACCACCAGGAGGTCATAACATGCTGTTCCATCTGCTCTGTCCTACCCTATATCCTCTTCTGGATTTGCAAATGAGGTCATGGAAATAAATGTTACATGGGAGCCAGAACACAGGAATTACAATAGCAGGTCAGAGCAGTTGTCTGCCCTGTCTGGGATCCTGTCTGGCAGAGCTGGCACCATAGGTCTCAGAAAAAGGAGTGTTCTGGAGAGTAAGACTGTACATGTGTTGGGAAGATGAATGGTGGTCCTGTGCCTTCATACATCTGTGCTCAGGACATCTTGGAAAGGACAGGAATTACCACAGGCACTGGCCCCTGGAACCATTTTGTGGGAGAAGAATGAAAACTAAATGTGTGATCCTTCCTGTCTGGAAAAAAAAGAGAAAGTATGTTTGCATTTCTTACTTTCTATTTTCCTTCAGTCTCCCCAAATGTCTTTTGAATTTGTTTGCTAATTTTTAATGCAATTTGCTAGAGGGGTAAAGAGTCCAGTGACAATGAAATTCCTACAAATTTTTGAAAGCTGGAGGAGAGGAGACAGACTTGAGAGAATGAGGGAAAGGCACTAATGAGCAGGTTGCAGTTTGGGCAAAAGCTTTTTTGCCCAAAAAAAGTTTTTTTTGCCCATGACAAAGTCCATGTCACAGAAGGTGAAAATGTCCCTTGGAAGGGGCTGCTGAGAGTCCTTCAGTCCAAAGTGTATCAGGTCAGCTTTGACTGTAATGAGTCTCAAATAGATCTAAGGCTGGAGATTTGACCTGGGAGCAGAGATTTGGTCCCTCAGTGATCATTTCCTGCACTTCACTACGCTGCAAGTGAAGAATCATTTCTTGATATCCAGTCTGAACCTCCAAATTGTGATCTTCTGCCCATGCCTGAGAAGCACTTGTCTCCAACATCTTTACAACTCCCCTTGGAATATTGGTGGGCTGAGATTATAATCCCCCTTAGCCTCCTCTTCCCAAAAGAAGCTGATATTGAGTCAATCAACCATAAGAAAAAGAAGTTGTAGGTAACCAGTACCCTTGGAATTATTTTTTGCTTTATAAATGCGAAAGACAGAGGGATGAGAATAAGATATTATATTATGATGCATAAATACAGCGCTGCAATGCATTGATCTCTAAGTTTTCCCGTAGTCAGTCCTAGAGGAGTAACAACCACTGCTGTAAGAACAACTACAAATGTTTTCTTTCTGGACTAGTGGTGTCAGCATTATAGAACAGAAATCAGTCATCTGTCTGCCAGCATTGTCTATTCCATGGGAAGTTCAGATACTGTTCTCTCTAGTGTAGTTTCAAATCAGCACCTCATTTGTAGAGTTTATGTAATGCCTCATTGATCTACTATAGTGGCCCCCTAATGTTTGGAACTTTGAGTTTCGATAGATGGGTTTTAAATAATTGCAACATTGCAAACTTAATTGTTTTGCTGTTCCCCCATCACTTTTAAAGAATAATTAAAGTATTTCCATTTTATTTTTTGCATGGAGGTTTGTAACAGTTGTTGGTTGCACAGGAAAATAAAGGCACCAAGGAAAATGGATAATGTCAAAGCAATGTAGAAATTTGCAGTATTTCTGATTAAATGTCAATTTTCACTGTCTGGGCCAGCGATGGGATAGAATTTAGCAACTCTATTCCACTGCAAGCTAAGAAGGTTCCACTTGATGGCTTTTGTATTGTTTATCCGTACTCTTCCCTCTATTTCCAAATAAAAAGGGATGCTTTCAGCAGTAAATTCAGGAGTGAGTGCAGCTGGAAGAGGCAGCCAGCAGATGAACAGTTTCTGTGCTTTCCTTTGAGGTCTCCTGGGAACCTCTAGGGCTGTCAGAGGTCTCCTGGGAACTCTCCAAGGATTTTCATGGTGCTGGCTTTGGTTGTGAAAGGGGAACTTCTAGCAGGCTCTAACAGCTTCTTCCAGCCATTCCTGATCAGAGTGTGCTTCGAGTTTCTTTTTTTCCAGCTGACTCCTGGTGGGGGAAAATCAAGCACCCTTTCAGCAGGTGCTATGGAAAAGCCTATTTAGCTGCTGGCCTTAAAGCACAGATCCCAGATGCAGCAGCTGGTTCAGAAGTGGTCCAGAGAGAGAGTGACTGGTTCTTCTCCAAGATCCTGAAGATACAAAAAACCTGAGCACCCAACTGTGCTGAAGGACATGCTGGGAGTCTGTGCTAATCAGAGTGGGAAATGAAGGTTTTTGTGATGGCAAACTCAGAAACTTGTGACTTCTGGCCTCTGGAGGGGCTGGGAGTTCTGTCCAGTGAAGCATCTGAGCCAAAGAAGGGTGGCTGATATCAGCAGATGACTCCTTCCCATGGGGGTTTTGATCTCTTTTGCGGTCGGTCTTTTCTCTCACCCAGTCACGNCTTGGGATGTCGGTTCTAGGGTGTTGTCGGCTCTCTGCTGAGGCCTGTCCAGCCACTGGGCAATTGTCCACCTCCAAGTGGGCACCAGTGATCCAGTCAAGGAAACCTGGAGCACAGCAGGTGTTTCCAGATGGTTTCACAGGCTGTGGTTGAGCACATGTGGCCCAGATTTTTTTTTTTTTTCTGTTTAAGTTGGGAGGACCAGAGAAGGAGTGGACAGATTCTGCAGGTCATCAGCTGATGTCAGCAATGAGGATCTGGCTTCCACAACAATAGGATCTTCTTTGTGAATCAAAGGTGGCTACAGAGAGACAGAATCTGCCTGGCCAAGTGGGGCAACAAATAGGAACAGGAATAAGAGGAATAAGAGGGGAGTGCCATTAGGATCCACAGCAGGTTTTGCACTCTCATGCAGAGTGCAGGGAGAATTGGTGGAACTCTGCCTTGAGATGGATGAGGGATCATCTGGGAGCTGCTGGGTCACTCTCAGAGAGCAGAACAATGCAACTGGTGCAGTGGTGAACATTTACTGACAGTGAAGGAAGAAGGAGATGAGGCCTTCTTTGGACAGTGGGAAGAAGCCACCCCAGAGAAGGGGATTTTATTCATGTGTATAAATATCTGATGGGAGGATGTAGAGACAGACCCAGGCTCTCTGTGGTATCCAGTGAAAGGACAGGAGTTGATAGGCACACATTGAAATTCAGGAAATGCCATTTAAACATAAGAATTTTATTTTTTTTTTAATGAGGTTGTCTGAAAGCTGACACTGGCTGCCCAGAGACTTTCCATCCTTGCAGTTATTTAAACCTGGGCTAACTGCTCTGGCTGACTCTGCTTTGAGCACAGGTTGGACTGGATGATGCTCAGAGGTCCCTACCAGCCTCAGTGACTCGACAGCTCCATGAAAAAACACATTCCTTCTTTTCCTTTAAATCAGTGAAGCAGCACACAGCCATGAGGAACAAGGTACTTGATATCTGGGGATGTGCTTGGAGTTTCCATGAAGAGACAACAAGTGAGAAGGATTTCCAGCACAACTTTCCCAGGCCATGTTTCCTTAGAGCAAAATGTAAATTTTCATGGGTGAAATAATCTACCTTGAATCACTTAATTATTGGCAATAAGAGAAACCACAAGACCGACCTGCAAATTACAGGGATGAAAAACTAAGTGCAGGTGTAGACTTCACTGAAGCATTGTTCAAACTCTGTAGGTATTCTAAGTGTATGTTTAAGAATGTCAAATGAATAAATAACATCTACTGGAGCTATGTACTCTTTTTAACTGCAATTACTGGGACACTGCAATCTGCTTTCTGAAAGTATTGGAAATTTTCCAGAGACAGAATAGGCCACAGCATTTTGCTACAGTTGGTAGAGATGAAATGATGTGATGCCCTTGCAGGTGGAGGAAGGAAAGCAAGAAGAGAATGACCAGGCAGATGCTGGACAGTAAATATCTGTATTTCAGCTCAAACTGGAGAAAGGAAAAGACTTCACAGGCTCATAGTCAGACAATAGCTGGTTTTATTCTTAAACCAATATTTTGAAAAGATCTTTAACATCTCTTCTGAAAAGAGCAGCATAAAATGAGTAACAAATTCATGTATTTCTATAGCAAATTTTATTCAATGTAGGTCATTTTCTAGGAGCTCAATTCCAGTCATTCATACATTGTATTCAATTCAACATATTTTAGGATAGGTAGGTTTAACACCTGTGGGAATGCTTTCAGGACCATTCAAGGAACATAGAAAAATAAGCTGTTGGTTAAATCAGAAATGGTAGCAAAGGAAAAGTCAGTGTTATGGTGAACTTGGTGAACTGAAGAAAAGCATTTTTTGGACTGAAGGCAGCTGCGGAAACAAAGTGTGAAAATTCATCCAAGTTACCAGCAGTCAGTGAGAGCCTTGTTGGATGGTGGATGAGATGGCCAGAGACCTGCCCAGAACAGCTGTAATAAACAGAGGTGTTGGCCAAGTGCTGCAGAGCTGCCTTGCAGACAAATGGGATCAGTTCTGTCCTGCTGTGCCCGGGGAGGAGTTCCAGGATGTGCCCCTGAGGCGCAGGATCACCAGGGATGGAGTGATAAGAAATTGTGTGCTGGCTTTTGGCTGGTGCCATTTATGATCTGCCAGTTTGCAGTTTCCCCCAGTGAAGGCCTGGTCTGTTCCCTCTTCCTGCACAGAGTGCAAATGCCTCAAGTGTGGATGGTGGTTCATCCCCACAGCCTCTCTCCTACTTCTGCTATCTCTAGTTGCAACATCTGGCCAATGCTGATGTGATGACCAGCAAGATTTCCTTCTTAGGTTGCTGATTTTTCTTTATCCCATTACTCTGACAGAGACTGACCACTTCTCTTTCCCTCTGGAACCTGCCTCTTTGGCCTTCAATTGGAAGATCATTTCAGGATCTCCACTTTTGCACCTTCTCTATCACTTCTCTTTACCTTGATATCAAAATTTCACTTCTTTCTCCTTTTCTTCCTATTCCCTTCACTTCATGAAGTCTGTTTTTTGCAGGGATGTACTTCCTTGTCTCTACTTTGATGATTCCTATAAAATCCATTATTATTTATCATTTCGTTGCTTTGAAAGTTAGCTGTGAAAGTAGATACACTACAGTATTTACAGAGACGTAGCAAATAGTATCCTAAATCTGTGCCAGACAGCTCTACTACAGCTCACCCTTCCCTGTTGAAGGAGAGAAAAGAATTGTCTTTGTAGCCAGTGTGGGAAAAAGAAAGCGACTTCAAAGGAGTGACGAGTCTGTTGGTTGCTATGCTGAAAGGGAATAAACTACGAATGAAATAAAAACAAACCTCAAAAGGTGACATTCTTCTGCAGAAAACTGAATAAAATTGCTTTTGCCTAGCTGAAAAAGTTCTTTGCTTTTGTGAAGTTTGGAGCAATTATTTCTGATGCGTGTTGGAAACGAATTTGTTGTTAGAGGCAGCATCAGAGGGGACAAAGCTGAGGAGTCTGGGGGTCCTATCCTATTCCCACTCATAGATTTCGTGGTGGTGCAACTGTAAGCAAATTGTTTCCCCCCCTCTGTACCTGTTTCTCATTACCAAGTAGGGCTAATGATCTTTTTTTCATAAAGCTTTTTCAGTCTGACTGGGAATCCAAGCTATGAAATGTACATATCCTGCTGCTATTACACAGCAAAATGTTTTGAAGGCTTCTTTTAAAATTTAGGAAAGGACACATCTATGTATATCCAAAGTCAGCATGAAGCATTGCAGCTGGAATATTAAGACCTAAGAATCCAAAAAACAGGAGTTGGTGCCCAATCCACATTTTTATGCTTTATGTGGCTGGTTGTTCATATGTAGAAGAGGATATTTCTTCTATTACCCACCATCCTCTTTTGACTGTGTAGATCTTTTTAAATTGCCAAGAATAGAAATGAATACATAAATGGATGTATTTCTAAACCACCTTCCTCTCCTTACAGAATGTAAAATGAGGTTATTTCTGCTATGCTATAAAACATGTGTAGTTGCAGTGGCTTTGAGAGGCTTCAGCACCATAAGCTTTACAGTTAGTTTAAGGGATGTGGTTCCGTTACTAGGACACCACAGGATCTACCAAAAAAGAATGAAAAATAGTCCTTTTCTTCCTTTATTTCTCCAAGGCATTGTATTTTTATTACAGTACAGAGTGATGTGATCTGATTACTTCAAAGGCAATCTAACTTTGAGCTCCTTGTGTCTGTGACCATTTGGTCATCACATGTTGGTCTCTCTGAAGGTCTTGGGTAATGATGTTTCCATCAGAACTTTTATTAATGGGTGAAGTATTTTAAGGAATTCATTCGGCTCTGCTGCAGAGACAGAATTGATAATCTGTTTTCCCTTTCTGCCTTGCTGTTTGCCTTCTGAGACAGCTGGATTTTGAGTGAAACTGTGTCTAAACAAAGGGCTTGGTCAGTGTCAATAAATGCAGGAAGAATGAGTTATTCAAACCAGGCAGACTTTGCATTGCGACCTCTTTTTCTGAGATGATCCATGAGGAGAGATACAGATGAGTAAAAGTAATAGCCTACTCAGTGCATTGACTTTCTGGAGGGGCTGTAGGTCAGCCTGACTAAACGTGTGATCTCTTGAAAAAAATTACTAAGGAATAATATTTCAGATGTGTTTGCTGCAAGGGTTGGCGTGATTCTCAGCATTGAAATCAGTGTGTTAATCTCAGCTTAAGCTTTCTGTTGGCATTCAGTGCAGATTTGCTAAGAGTTGTCTTTTGAAAAATGGTTGAAGATCTCAGTCCTTTTCATCCACCTGATGTCTGCATCTACTTTATTTGCTGTTTTAGCAGAGAGGGTAAGACTTCATTGCACACAAACACCCCCTTTTGAGAGCTGAGCCTCAAATCCAAATTCATGTCACACTCATAGGACTACTAGTGGTCACATTCCTCCCTGTGATGTTAGGGGGATTCAAAGCCACAACCCATTTATAGATTGAAAACCTACAAATCCTTCTGCCTTGGAATATGTTTTCATCTTTACATTGCATCTGTCAAAACACAGAAATCTTTTACACTGTTGTCCAATATGTGAGCTGTAAATTCAGGACAGAGGACTGCAATCCCACATTGGGATGTTTCTTTGTCAGGATATATAGTAATTTATTTTTTTTTTTAATTCTTTATGTCTTTTTATTAAGCAGTTAAACAAACATGAAAAAAAGGGGACTATTTCAAATGGTTGCTGTAAAGAAGTGAGGCTTGATAGTGTTCTCTCTTCAAAATTTAAACTAAAAGTTTAAATTCTTAACTAAAACCATGTGAAAGACCATTATTATTAGCCAAATAAATTCTGAAAAGGAACAGAGGGTAGGAGATAGGTAGTCTGGTCATGCTGCAGAATTGTTTTCAGTTGTACCATAAGTCTGTCTGAAAGCAAAGAAATTCTGGAGTTACCTCCAAGTTGGTTCACAGCTGTTAGAGATTGGGCTGGACATGGAGCTTGGGAGGGAAACCTGGTACTGGAAATGGGACAGCTCAGTAAAGGGAACATGGAGGGCATCTTGATAAAAATTATTGATTACAAATACAGAGGACAGTATTTTACTGAGAGTATTATTTATAGGAATTTGGGTTGAGAAGGACAAGCATTGTGCTTTACATGAAAGTAGCTGTACCTCCCCCAGCCAAATTTCAGACCTTGCCTAAAATGCCTGAAAATGATAGAGCTGCTGAAGAAAAAGAAATCTGTGCAAATTCTAAGATCAGATTAGAAACTTTTGAGTCATACTGGGAACCATACTAAAAAAAACCCCTGCTGTTATTGTGCCAAAATGAATTCATCTCAATGGTGAAAGACAGAACTGGCATCTTTGGTCAATATTTAACAAGGATTATTGAAAAAAAAAATCTCTCTGCTGTCACTCAGACCACTGTATTATCAGAAGAAATTTGTAGTGGCATTCAAAAAGCAAAAATTAACCAAAATACAACTCTCCTTCTGTAGAAAAGAATTTAACATTTAATATAAAAAGTAACTTCACTTGAGGTGGTGAATCTGCAGCCTATCAAGCCTGCCATGTAATTTAAAATTTTATAACTCTGATGATTAGAAAATGTCAAGATAATCAAAATATAAGGGAAAATACAGCTGCTACAGTAAATGAATGCTCTGAAAGTACTGAGTTTGTGTCATGCTGTAACCACATAACAATCCTGACTTTTAAAACACTCTTGTCACACAGTGTTTTGCTTATACATTGCTTGAAGATAGTGAGGATTTGGGTATGATTTCACAGTTGATCTTAAGAGTGAGCTGTTAAATTTACATTTTATATTTGGTACATGGCTCTGATAATGAACTTGCGCTGCAGAGAAAGTGTCAAAAAGTTTAATTTCTTTTGTGCTGAGCCCCTCCTTATCAATCTGCGTGGGTAATAAAATTATAATCACATATTCATGCCTCTTTGCAAAATAAGTGTAATGATACTTTGTATTCCCTCGGCGCCAGGTCTCTCAGGTTCTTCAGGCACTTTATAAACATTAATTAAACTCACACCTCTGCGCTGCGTGAGCGCTGCACTGATCACCTGCATTGTTTTGGAAAGTGTCTGCCATATTTTGATTACTCCAGAGCCCCCTGTTAGTAATGTACTCATCAGTAAACTGAGGCAGGGCAGTAAAGTTCACGTGATAAAATTCCTGCAGATCAGTAATGAAGGTTGGGGCTGCACTTCAGAGCATCTTGCTTTCCAGTTCCCCATTGTAACCACCAGATTAACTCCTGAGGAGACTTCAAAGTATTTTCAATGATTCAGATTGGTTTCTGTGTTGGCAGAGATTTAATTAATGCTGCTAATGGGTGTAGGATTGTCAATGCATTGTCACCTGGCATCTCTTGAGGGCAAGCATGTGACAGTAGCACAGCCATGAACTGAACCGTGGCACCATAAAAGCTCTTTTCTTATAATAAACTGTGATAGGCATCTGTCTGCAAGCATAACCTGGTTCATTATGGTGAGTCCATGGCTCATTTGTGACTAAATGGACTCTTTTTCAGTTGGTCCTTACCTTGCAATGGGCTACTTTTTCCTCGTTTTCCCATCAAAAAAGCCTGTACCTTCTCATGGAATCATCTCTTCTCTGCTCTCCTGCCCAAGGCTGTTTTATTAACTCCTGTCCGACTTCCATTTCCTGTCATTTTATGCTGCTTTTCCAGCTGAAAGAAGACAGTGGTCATATCATGTCATAATTATTTTCTTTAGTAATTGCCACGAAGACGCTGAGTGTTTCCTAATTAGATCAGGCAGTGTTCATGGTGAAACCTCAGAGATGCTGTCTGAGGACACGAGTTTCCTTCAGATCTCCATAATTGAGTTGTACAGCCCATGCTTGTGCAACCCGAATTTCTCCCTGCAACTCCTGAGGCACATCAGGGGACATTTTAAAAGAAAGGGCAAAAAATCTTAATATGAGAAGTAATCGGATTTTTTTTTCCTCCCTGTTCTTTACATATGCCATGGTGTGGAAATCCCCTTTGTACCTTTGTAACTTTGTCCCTCATCACAGGCTCATTTTGCAAGTAGAAGACTGGAGCTTGTTATCCTGCTGTATAGGTGAGGATCAGCTAAAAAAAATTGAAGACAGATTGGTTTCAGGGGCAGATGGATAAAACTTATCCAGGGATTGAAAAACCGTTTGCAAATGTGCCATTATTTTGATGTGAAATAACTCTACAGAATGTTCCAAATAGTGTCTTATTTTGCTGCTGGAAAGCTGTAAAATTGTAGATCATTGCACTGTAGATGAGATGTTAATACAGGGGAATTTGTGAGCAATATAGAATGGCTGGATACATTCAGTGTGCTGCTTGCTTTCATTTTTATTAGTCAAAATGAGCAGGGTAGTCAGCATGTGAGAGCCCTAACAGCTAGGATGTTCCACCCTCAGGATTAGTGTTCATGGCAAATGTTGGAAGCAATGGGAGAAATGGGAAAATTGCCCTTTATCTAACACTGTGGTAGGGGGAATATTGCCTTAGCCCTACTATTTGTGTTAGGAGCACCTCCCTTCCAACTTCTTGTTTAATGGATAGGGATGGGACATTTATTTGGAGATAGGAATTGGGGTGCTTATCCAGGGATAAACTCCCAGGCACCTGAGGGCTGTGATCTGATCCTCCCTTTGGCCACTGATGTGCATTTCCAATGCCAGTCCAGCACAGTGGCTGCTGGGGCAAGATTAAATAAGTCTCTGCACTGTGCAAGCATCATTAAAAAACAGATTAGGAGAGAGGGAAAGCTTGCTTGAAGTTGAGGTAAACCAAAGGATTTCTACCACCTTTTAACACTGTTGCTCCCTTGAAAATTGTAATTTTAATTGTAGATTCTTGGGGGTTCTTGGGGCTGTCCTGTTCAGGACTGGGAACTGCACTCTATAATCCTTGTGGGTCTCTTCCAACTCAGGATATTCCATGATTTTCTAAAAACATTTGCAGCTTCTTGGCTTCATGTCTTCCATGTAAAACTTGCAGCAACAGTGCCCAGGCCTTTTTTGGGGAAAAAGGACACATTTTTACAGCACAATGTTTCCCTGAGCTCTCCTCATTGTATGATGGTCAGATCCTGTGCAACTTGGCTTATGACTTTTATTGAGCTTTCAACTTTACATGGCTAAAAATTAATTTGATCCTTAAAATTGTGTAAAAAATTGAAAGTAGCAGTTAAAAATGGATTGTGAATTATGTGTGGTCTTTTTGTGTTGGCAGGTAAAATGCTGGAGAAAAGGAAGCCATAGGTTAGTCAAGCAAAGGAGATAGTTTTATGTTAATAGCTGTGCTTAATAATAATAATTATAGCAGATGATACTTTTCTGCTACAATGATAAAAAACCAAACAAAATCTGGTCTTCTAAGTCTGGAGTGATACTTAGGTACCTTTTTCATACCAGTTATTAAACCTTTTATTTGATGAGCTGCTTAGTCTAAGTGTCTTGATGTAGCATCTAAAAATTACTTGAATCCTGAGGCACAGGCAGAACACAGTTATTTTGCTAAGAGGGAGGATAAAAAGGGAACTATCCCCTGGAAAACAGGTAAAAAGACAGGAGAAACATGTGAGCCATCTGCTTCTCCCTTATCAGTCCTTGTGGTCTAACATTTACTGGTACAAAATGCTGCAGAAGGGCACCAAGGCAAAGTAGCCTTTCCTTTATCCAGCAGGTGATGGAAAATGTTGCTGTCATTTCCAGAGCTCAGTGGGTTTACTCTACTCACCAAAATCCCAAAATTTCTGTGTGCAACACAGTAATGGAGGGAAGCTGGTGCATGCTGCACAAGGAAGGGCAAACAGCAGCAGCACAGCTCTGCTTTGGTCTGCTGGCAGTGACTCAGAAAGATCTTGAGAAATATCAGGAAGAAATTCAAGGAAAATGCCCCTTCTCGCAGACAGAAGTCACTGTGATATATAGGATGGAAGAGCTGAGGTGTATTGCAGGGCTTTTTTTGGGGGCCTTTCTCTGCATATCAGTAACATAAATAATAAACCCCCAACATGATTCAACCTGGCTTTCTAGCAGAACAGAAAATAAAGGTTTGCGAGATTCTGAAATATATTGTCATAAATATGGAGTTGTGGCTGGTTTCTTCCCAGTGCCATTCTCATCTGGTTTTGACAGTTATTCTCCCTAAAATCTGTAAGGTCATACACATTTTTGAGACTTTTAAATTCTCACTTTGATACGAGATAGCAATCACTTAACTAATAATTAATAACCAAAAAAGTAGTATGTTTTCCTGCAGTGTGTGGCAACAGTGAGTGCAGCTTCTTAAACACAGCCCATGACTCAGGAGGCTATTTGCAAAATCCAAATCAAAAGAGTTGTAATTTATATCCAAATTAAGCCAGTCAGACCTGGTTTAAGAGTTTGTTGCAAAACTAATTGGCCATGGATTAAAATTCTGAAAATCTTAATTGATCCCTTTGACTTTCCAAAGATTGGTGAGCATCCAAATAGTGTTTGGGGCATATGGTTCCAGCTACAGTCTGCCAGAAAAAAGAGAAAAAAGAACTTTTTGAAAAATATATTCTGAACTCTGCAGGCTTTTATCATCATGAATAAAAACATTTTTTTTTTCATTTATTCATGATCTATCAGATCTCTTTCCCTGCATTTTCCAAGTAGAAGGTGTCATAATTGTTGCTGTGTACACGACTTTTTTCATACAAACCAGAGTATTGCTATTGGAGTGCTTTCTGTATTTCACATTGTTAGGTACTTATATTTAGAATAGAAACTCAATAAGGTAAAGGCCTTGTCGAGCCTCTAAAGGGAGGAAATGATGCCCTAAGTTTTAGCTTTTTTTTTTCAGATTCTATGCTGTTTTAGGGTGTAGTTCTGTGCACTTCATGTGAAGTGCTATTAAACTCTCTTCACCGAGTAGATAGACAAAACAATTCCTTCTCTTGCTTGGGACCAAGGACAACCAATACAAATTTCAATCTCAAGAACAAAAACAACGGTGAAGTGAAAAGAAAAACCAAAGAGGATGGAGCTTCATAACCTGAAGCTGTTAATTTGGACAATTAACTTCAATATGCTAAGGGATCAAAACTTATCAAAGTGTGAGACTTCATGATCAGTCATCCATTTTGTGACCATTTTGGGTTCATGTTGGGTGTAGCCCAGCTGGGCTCTTGCACTGCCCAGGTGTACCCATTGAGGCCTTTTAACAAGTATCTACTTTATCCTTTTGCTCTGTCTTGTCTCTGTTCCAGGTCAGCCTCCAGAAGGCATCAGTAGTGCCTAAAAACCAAAACAGCAAAGCAATGAACTCTTAAACAAGATGCCAAAGAAGCACAAGCAAAACAGAGAATCACAGAATGGTTTGGGTTGGAAGGGACCTTAAAGATCACCCTGTTCCAATCCCCTGACATTGGCAGGGACACCTTCCACTAGACCAGCTTGCTCAGAGTTCTGTCTCTGGCCTTGAACACTTCCAGGGATGGAGCAGCCACAGTTTTTATGGACAGCCTGTGCCAGGGCCTCACCACCCTCACAGTAAAGAATTTCTTCCTATATCTAATCTAAACCTACTCTCCTTCAGTTTGAAACCATCCCCCATTGTCCTGTCATTCCATGCCCTTGGAAGAAGTCTCCATTTTTCTTGTAAGGTCCTTTCAGGTACTGAAAGGCCATGATTAGGTCACCCCAAAACCTTCTCTCTTCCAGGCTGAACAATCCCAATTCTCTCAGCCTTTTCTCCTAGCAGAGGAGCTCCATCCCTCCCTCATCTTGGTGTCTCATTCCAAGGTCCAGGTCCTTCCTGTGCTGGGAACCCCTGAGCTCAAGGTGGAGTCTCACGAAAGCAAAGGGCAGAGTCACCTCAATGAAAAATACTGTGACAGCTGAACACAGCCTGGCTTCCTCATGCCTGGTTAGCAGGATGAAAATATCCTTACTGCAGTCATTGCACATGGCAGCAAATGTCCCTCCTACAACAGGCCTGAAGAGGCTGCTAATGAAATAAATGAAGGTAATTTAGCAAAGTGATGAGACACTTTGGTTTTCCCTCAGTGGTTAGCACTGACTCTGATTTCTCCTGCTTTGTTTAAGTTGCTAAGGAACTTTATTTGCTCTTGAATCTATTTTTAATTGACCCCAAAATGAAGAGTTTTGTAACATGAAAATGCTTTCTTGAATCTAGATATGTGAATCAATGTCATTTCAAAGGAACAGAGTTCATTCTGGACTGAGATATCAGATGTTTTCAAAGCAATTTTTCAGTCCTTCAGAAAAATGTTTAAAAGTAAATGCAGACTATAACACACTGAAGCCTCCTAGATGTTTTGGAAATTGACTGGGATTTATTAGTTTAAAAAGTTTAGGGACAACTTTACTGTTCTTGCCTGAGGGTTCTATGTTGAAAAAAAAGTGAAATTCCTTGTATCTTGAGCTAATCCAGGTAAAACCACAAAGAAAACTAAGAGAACACCTACACCAAACTGAAGTGAGACTGTTGGTGATCACAGTCATGGTACATGGTCTGACTTTGGGAATATGTATTTAGATTTATTATTCCCTTTAAAATAACTTTCACAAGAATTACAGGTTTGAGATTTTGATGTATTGCTGTTTCATTAAGACCAGCTGTCTTCTGATGTCCTGAAATGGTATTTCTTGTAGCACAGTTTCTAACAGAGTTGTGGAATTATTAAAAATCAAATTTCATCTTTTTTTTTTTTTTTGCCAGGCAGAGCTGCTTGGCATCAACACTGTTGGTAAACAAACACAATCAAATATTCTTCCAGTACTGCATTCCCATGTGTGTTTGTTGAAACTGCAGCTGAAATGAGGTTGGATGCAGCAGTTGTACCTGACTGCAGACAGGAACAGCAATATTTCCCACTCAGCTTGGAGAAAACACAGGCTTGACAGGCAACTCAAGTCCTGTCCAAGGTCTTCCCACTGGAGAGAAGTTTGCTGTAAAACAAAGTGCATGATTTTAAAAAAAGAAATTAAGTGGCTTTCTGAGAAATAAATTAACACACCTTTGATTGCTGCTGTGTAGCATTTTGAGATATTGTATAAAGGCCAGGAAATTCTAAATTAAAGAAGATATACAAGATTCTTCTTGACCTTTTGTCTTAGATCACATTTAATATTGGATTAATTTAAGGTATCCTGTATTCAGGGATGCATTCGGTAATCTAATAGTCCTCCTCCATTTTTAACTGCTCTAATTGCATTTATCTTGAAATTATCTGGCATTCATTGGCTTTTCTGACAATTTTAATTTATTCTCGTGTATTTTTCTAATGTCTTCCTTTGCCAGAGGGTAGAGGAGGATAGAAATATTAGGAGACCAACACCATGTGAGAGTGGAATTACTTTGAGGCCAGAATATAGACAAAAACTAAGAGTAATGGGATAAAATTAGGATGGGAACATTTAGACTGAGACTGGAGGAGCCTTGACAGTAAGATCTATTGAACTGTGGAGGTATTTCCTACAGGATATGGTGGAAGTCTCGTCACTTTTAAGTTGAAACTAGACTGGATAATTTAGAAGAATTACTGTACATGGAGCAATCATAGTCTTTACAGCTGGAGATTACCTGTCTTTTCAATCTCAAATTTGGCTATTTCTCCTCCTTTGCTTTATCAAGCTCATTCAGTGGGACTGGAAAGAACTTAGAGAGAAGAGAGTTTGCTGTTTGTGTAGAGGATTACCTGAGACAGCTGTGCTGTGAAAGACATCTGTAGCTTTTTCCAGTAGATCTGAGAAGCACCAGAGCTCTGATTTTTCTCCATTTCTACCTGCTGGGGAGAGCAGTGCTATGCCTGTTCTCTGCCTTGGTCCCTAAAGAGCTAATAAGACCAGTTGTTTCCATTGTTAACAAAATTTGCTGAGACAAAATATGCTGAATGCAGAATAAGAGATTTCTTTGCATGGCTGTGTTGACAGCAGTTATACAATAAAATTGAATTTTGGTTCTTTATTTGAGATATGTGCCTTTCTGTAGAGCTAGGTTTGATAACAGGTATTTTAGGAGAAGCTGGAGAAAATTTGAGACCACTTGATGGCAGGACAGAGTGTGAGAAAAACCAAGGCCATGGTCATGGATGGAGATGGGGGCACAGCATTATGGACCAAAATTCTATGATTCTAAGTAGCAGCTGTGACTTTTTTTTTGCAGTGAAACATAGGCAGTCAGGGCCAGGATCCAAAGACAGGGTCATATGACCAGAATGATGGGGCAGGACATAAAGCCAGGCTATTTTGCCACTTTTGAGTCTTTTTCCTGGAGCCCATTAACAGTCTCGTGTCATGATCACTGTTTGTTGGTGTGTAAGATATGTGATACCAGCTTTCAGCAGGGATTCATTCCTTCCTGAGGCATCCTTTGGGTGCTGCCAATTTAACAGACCCGTGACAGCAATGAAGTGAAGATAAAGGAGAGAAATGTAAGAGAAAGCAAACAGACAAGTAAACAAATTTTTAGTCTTTGGAGAAGAAAGGCATTTTTATCTCTCTCTAACCTGAGTGATCTTTCTGAATAATAACTCTTTCAGAAGTGTTAGGACACACTTCATATAATCACTGTTACCTTCATTGCTCCAGGTTTCTTTCTGCAAGGCAGCAGAGAAGCTGGAAAAGCTGCAATCATAATACTGGCTCTGCTTATTAGTGAAACAACCTGCAGATAAACTTCAGCTGTTTTATTAATTAACAGCTATATTTTTCTCTCCTGGAAATCTCAACAGAAAGGCCATTCCTGTGACTGCAAAGGACAAATTGCTCAGCTCCCAGAGCCAAAGATGGCAGGTGGTTTTCCAGGGCTCTCAGTACAGCCTGTGTCATATTTTTGTTCTGCCCAGGACTTGGTGAGTGGGCAGTCAGGGAAATGGTGTTTGCTGGCTTTGATGATGTTTCATGCCATGGCCAAGCAATAAAGAGCCACACTTGCAAATGATCCAAGAGAATATTACAGTCCAAAGTTCCAGACAATGCATATTCTCATTACAGGATTCAAGTATTCAGGACCATTTTGATAAGTCTAGGCAAGGTAGATTGCTGCTCAGTGTTATTAGCAGGCAAATCACATCACAGAACAAAGATTTGCGTAAATATTTCAGCAGACTGCAAGAAAATGAACATCACGCTGTTCTCCGAAGGATTTTCCAAAGTGATTCTGCCACAGTTGCTTTCAAATATTTAGATATATTGCTGGGGTTATTGTGAGTCCATGAGTAAATATGTGCATGAAATGCTCCTGCATTTGTAGAGGAAAGGCTGACTGAGAAAATGAAGCTCTTTTTCCATCTTGGTATCAGGTAGAAATATTCCAGGTATTACCAGACCTTGTACTTTTAGGCATAGAAAAGCTGTTACTGGAATAGGCAGGAGTTGTTCTGCACAGGCATAATTTGGAAGAAAATTCTATATTTAGTGAGCTTTGGACAGAGATGGGCAAGGAATGTACGAGAACTCCCAAGACCTGAAATGCTACAGTGACTGTCAAATGTGTGGTTAAAGGGCAAAGGAAGTTGCCATGGTTAAATGTGCTGTAGCTGTTATGTATAGGTAGCTCCCAGCTGTTAATCAATTATTATTAATAATTAATCAATTAGCTATCTTAAAAATGAACCTGACATCTGGAATGAGTGATTAGCTGAATTTTCCTATAAGACTAATGGATGCATACATGAATAATTATACCTCTCATGAGTTCAGCAAGGTCCTAATACCAATTTTCAATCAATGTAAATGGCCCAAATGCCAAAGCCATCCAGGGTATACAGTCATGTATATTAATTACAGAATCTTATCATAAAGCTGGAAAATTCTTCCTTTCTAGACCATCAAACCATGGGCAGGACAGAAATTATCCCCATGGACTCCTATGAGAAAGTATCCCCATGTATTTTTGACCAGGTTATTTGCTATTTACTCACAGAAGGCATAATTACTGCTTATATTTGGTTAACTAAACTGCAGCTTACATTTTATGAATCAAGGCATGTTTTTGGGTTGAAAGGATGTTTTCTTCTCGTGAATTTTGTTCCTCATTCCCACTTCTCTGAACTTTTTTCATCATGTTTTCTCATTAACAGAATATACTTGATTAACTCTCTTGTTTAATGAGGTGCTTTGGGATGATAAAGAGAGCAATCCATTCTGCTGAATGATTTTGAGATGTTAAAAATTAAGTAAAACTTCTAAATACCAACAGACCTCCTGCTGGTCTTTACTGGTAGTCGTTCTTTGATGTGAGAGAATATTCAGTTCCTTTTAGTGCCATGCCTTCAAGAAAAATTCATTTTCAGGTTGCTGTTAATAACAAGCATTGGCACATTGTGGCAGAAACTGGTTTCTTTTCTTAGAGTATTACTTAGATTAGTTGAGGAGTAGCTCAAGCTTGCCTGATTTTCATGCAGTTAACAATTTTATTAATCTTTTATAGAGAGAAGGGTTTTTTTATTTATATTAGATTTCAAAGAAAAGTGTCAGAGGAAATAAACCTTTGCTCATACAAAGCATTTTTTTCCTTGAGGCTGCCATGGTCTGGAAGGTAAAAATGGAGCCCAGCTACAAATAGAATTGGGACAACAAGAGGGTGGATGCTACAGTTGAATTTTATATCATTCAGGTCAACAAAGACAACTGGAATCGGTGTTTTCTGTCAAACACAATTCTCCTCTATTTTTGTGTAATTTTTTTGTGCTTTGTTTTGTGGGTTTGTTGTTCTGCACTTGTGAAGGAAACCCAGGAGTAGAGTTACTTTATTGCATTTTATGGTGATAAAGGTCTTGGCTCAGCATTTTTAAGACAGGGAACAAGTTCCCTTTTTCCTGAAAGGTTGTGAGTTTGGAGTTCAGTGTGCACAACATCTGGATATAATTTCAACAGCTGGCAAACTTTTTGGGGAGCATCTGCCTCCTATTATAGCTACTTTTCATTGGGGCAAATTGGATGTGGCATCTGAAAGGGCTCATTGTATACGTGGAGATTTCTCTGGTCATTACATGACAAAGTGATTATTTAAGGGCACAGATTTTGCCTGTTTTCATCTAGGGCCTGGTGCACTGTAGGTGCCATCAGAGACAAATGCAAGAGACATTAAAAAATGGTCAGGAACAAAGTGGATAAAGAGGAAAACAATGAAGAAAATTTAGTAAAACCCAACATTTGTAGGTATTTACTACTGAGCTTCTAAAATGCTTGAACTGAACTTCGTAGTTTTGAATGAAATGCTTCATTTAACAGATTATTCTACTCTGATTGATGTTTAAGATTGATGCAATTTTTAGAACCCTTTCAAAGTCAAACCTCTCATGAAGGTGATTAATTCTTTACCTCTGGTTTTCCTTTCATTTGTTTTGATCAGGGATACTCTATTGATCAATTTGATAACTAAATCTAATGTAATCTCACCATGTTTCTACAATATTAGCATGTGATTCTGTCCTCTTATCACTAGATATGACTCAGTGATAACTTGATGGAAGAAGTAGTAACGTGAATTTGGCCAGTGATATTCCAAAATTTTCATCTTATGCCATTGTTTCTCAAGAAAGGACTTTAAGAGATTCTTTCTCAGTGAGCTCAACCAAAAAATGCCTTCAGAGGAAAGGTCTGTGAATGGTTTCCTAATAGGTGATTATGTAGCTGTGGATAGGAGGCTGAAACCACCTGCACCCTTCCTGCCTTCTAGCAATAACATTGAGACTATGGATCAGCACATGTTTTTCTGACTCATAGTAACATCCTTGCCCATCCTCGTTTGTTCTGGGAATTCCATGTTTATTTGCAGAGTGAAGACAGAGTTCTGTAGATGTTCTCAGCAGGATGATCTGCTGAGCCTGGTGCCAGCCCTTCGTCCCTTGGAGTTCATAGGCTCATGTTGCATTTGATCAGTGAACCTCAAGAGGATTAAGATTTCCAATGAAGTTTCCTAAAGCTCTGAAAAGGTATCTGAACGTGAAGGACTCCTAGGAATTGGCTGCAAGTTGTTTTTTCCTACTCCCATCCTGACATTTGACATCCATTTCAAAACTTAAAGCCAGGAATCACAGATTGCATTCTCTGAGTGAGCTCAGTTGTATCCCTGGTTTACAGGAGGGACTGGAATATGTATTCAGGACCTCTGTGGAAAGATAGTTCCATTCTACTGTCACTTGTTACTGCTTCCTTGTAGCTGTTTATCCAGTTGTTCTGCTGTGGTCTTGCCACTAAGCATGCTAATGCCATTAATGGAAATGGATGAGAGAACTTCATTTGTTCCAGAGAGTTTTCCAGGAGAGGGCAGCCATAGTTAATTCTGGGTCAGTTCATGCAATACAATGTGAGCATAGATTTCTTGGCAGCGTTTGTCTGTGGTGCTCTATTGCCCAGCATGGTTTCTGTGCTTGCTTCCCTTAATTTGTTCTTTTCTTTGCATTGCAAGTGCGTAAAAAATGGACTTTTTCACAAATTAATGCTGGAAAAGACAACCCACATAATAGAATGGTTAACTCCCAGCACTGTGTACTTGCTGAAATCGCAAGTGCTCTTGGGAGCTGTTTCCATTATATGTCACAGTTTGCTTTATATACTTTCCAAGCAACTCAGAGCTTCTCTCCACTCTCTTACTTCAAAGATATTTTTGGAAAAGCATATCCAAAACTGTTACAAGAGGCCTGAAAAAATTCTGGAAAAAAACTTCTCTGGCACTGAAAACTTCTTTTGTTTAGAAAGGATCAGGACAAGATGATCCTCTCTCCTCTTTGCATAATGAGGATGCATATAAAGCCTCTCTTGGTTTGGATGTAAGGATGATAAGTTGGCACTGAGGGGCATTTCCCACATACACAGTTTGGAGCTGTGCTTTTACAAACAGCAGCACTGATGTAGAGGGCATCAGGAGGCTTTATTTAGTACTGCCCTCCCAGGGGCACGACTTCTGAGGCTGGGGGTGGCAACCAGGATCCCTGGAACTACAGTCAAGCTTTGTATTAAGACTGCAAGGAAAATTTCCTTTGATATGATATGGGTAACTTCCTTTCTTAGATCAGTTCAAACCATCAAAAATTATTTTTCTTTTATCCTTCTTCTTCGTCATCTTCTTCTTCGTCTTGTTTTTTTTTTTTTTTTTAATTTAACACACCTTCCCCCCCAACTCTATTTTCCAACATGGCTAAGTAAAAACCATTTGCCAGACCCGTAGGTAATGTAAATCCATGTATTTTTATAAAATTAAAAATGTAGTCTCAGCAGGTGATAGGGCTTGGGAGGATTTTCTGTTCCTGTTTTGTAGGTTGAAACGTAATGCAGTTCTTTACACTTCACATGTACATTCACAGAACGATACATGACTTCAGAGGTAGACTAAGGAAGCCATGAAGTCTTTCCATACACTGAATGCTGAAGACTTCCACCTTTAGTTTTTTCAACTTTCTCAATTTCCTATACTTTACAACCTCATTTCATTTCCTAGGCATTCTACTAATGTGTTTCAAACATACTCACATAATCTCAAAATACAGAAACCGTGGAAATATTGTCCCAGAGAGGCCTTGACAGACAATGCAGGGTTCTTTTCCTGATGTGGAGGGTGAGGAATTAATAATTTCTCATCTCTGTTCCTATGTCCATGGGTCTCTAGAAGGTGGAACAGCCACCATACTGTGTCTGCAGATGAGCTGATATCTCTGGCTGGCCTGTGCACAGGGCCTTGGGAAAATAATTCTTAGAAAAGGGACTTAATCAGCTGCCTCACTACGCTGATTTGCACATAATTGTGTCTGTCTTTTAAAAGGCAGAGATAAAAGGACAGAATTTGACACCTGCTCATTGCTCATTTTCCCAGCAGCTCTCCAGGCTGGAGCACAGTTGCAGGGTTTGAGTGAGGAAAAAGGTTTTGCTCCCCGAGTTGTCAATGAAAAGGAGAGGGGTTTGCAGAAATGCTCTGCAACACTTGATAGATGAAGCCCAAGGCATGGCACAAAGTCTTGGGTATGGAGAGGATTTAATTTTTTACTGTCTAGCTGAACTCAGTGTTTCTTCTCTTTCCCACAATGTCATATTTGCAGTTTTATTTAAACCCAAAGTTCTCATCCTCTGTGCACTCCATTGTGCTGATATTTGAGGTTTCCTTTCCCTCAAAATGCAGTGATGGGAAAGAAAAGATTTCTAGGCTCTTATGTTAAGTCTTTTCTCAGAGAATTTTCCTTTGAACAGCATTATTTTTATTTCAATTTACTTTTCCTTGTGTTTGGGTTTCCTTTTATCCTCTCTACACCCTTCCTGCATGTCCTACAAATCCTTAGGCTTTTCCTTCGATTTAGTGTAAGAGTTACTCCCCTAAGGAGCTGATACCTCAATGAGCCAGCATGGGGATTTGGAAAATTTACAATTAAGATGCTTTTCTCTATCTTTGGGAAGTCACTTTCCCTTCTTAGTTCTTTTTGGTAGCTTATTAGTTCATTTCTGCTTAATGAGAGCTCCTTACTTCTCTTTCCAGGACAGGTTAACTCCTCTCTAAAATGTCTCAGTGTCCCAATGTGGAAAGCTGGTGCAGTTCTCACTTCCTTGCCCCATCAGATTTATAAATAAATAAATTTTAAATTTATTTAGGGTTAGGTTTGGGTTTGTTTTTTTGTTTTTTTTTTTATTCATTTGTTTCTGATTCTCTAGCAGTGCCATCTTCACATCCCAGGAAAATAGGTCTGTGTAATTTTAGGTGCCATACAAATTGTTCTGCTAAGCTATTTGGAGTATTGTGGTCTCTAAGAGCTTATAGTCTCTGTCCCTGAGTGCCTATACTCTAGCATTTTATATCTATATCTATCTATTTAAATATAGATATATGCACACACATATGTATATCTGTGTTGTATGCCATAAAGATATATATGATATATTTTAAAAAAAAGGTGAGCAGGGAGGAGGAGTAGGAAAAATAATATAACAGAGTAATGAGAGAGAAGTAGTTCTGCACACAGATTGTAGCCCACAGGTAGCAGTGAGCACAATTTGTCACCTCTGCAGCAATCACCAGTTTTCTGTGGTTATTACTGTGTGACCTCAGCTACGGGTTTCAGCTGGCACAGGAAAAGATGGGTCATTATGTGGGAATTTAGCCTGGGCTGAGCTTTACTGCTATATCTAGAAAGCTGGGAATGAGATCCATGCAAGGTGCCATGTGGACATAGCCAGGTCATGGACCTACAGGATGATGTTTGGTGCAAGGGCTTCAGGAGAAGAGAAAATTTGAAGGTCTCTAAAGCAGAGATGAAGTGACTTTAATTTTTAAGGTGTATAATTCAGTTAGATCTCAGAGGAGAGCTTGGCAGTGTAGGCAGAGCAAAAAGGTCAGTTTTGGAGAAGTTTTCTAGAAAGTGGCATCAGGATTTAATCACAGGCTTGAGGTATGAGTCATGAGAGGATATCAAGTCAAAGTGAAAGCTGAGATTGGCAGGAAGGAGTCTGATTTTATTTCTGAAATTAAGACAGGTATGGGGAGAAAAGGACTTCATGAAAAATTCAGGAGCTAGGTTTTGAGCATGTTCAGTTTTAGAAGTAGTAAATTATTAACAGAAGTATCTCTGAGAAAGGCCAAAAGTAGTTTGGTTTGATGACTCTAGGCTTAAAGATTTCTTGTTTTCTGTAAGCTTGATTGTTATTTGAGTGTTCGTACCCAATCTAGCAAGGAAAAATATGGATTTGTGTCACAGAGGATGACTGGAAACTTCCATCTACACATATCTATTACTGCAGTTTTTTGTGCATTCAAATTGGATTTTGAGGCAGGTCATGATATAGAGGCAGGATGCAACCAGAATAAAGAAGTCTCAGCAGGGTTTGAGAGTTTCCAGCTTGCATCTGCTTGGATTATTGTCTCATGCCTTAATGCAAAAGTGGACTTAACATACGCGGGGAAAATGGGAAAAAATTAACACAATCCATTGGCGAGTGAAAAAAACGGAGCCATAAGAATGAAATGAGCTGTGAGTGAAATTCAGAGAAACTTCATGAAGAATATGTTCATTTTTGTGGGCACCTCCAGTGTGTGGCCATTGGGCACAGACAGTCTGGTGAGCACAAGTCACCCCTGCCCTGCGCAGACAGTGCTGCCACGGCAGCGTCTGTGCCTGGCCTGGCTTGGCAGCCCTCACTTAGCTCAGCTCATTGCATTTCAGTCGTGGCTGGGCTGGAGGAGGCCTGGGAGGCTCAGTGTCCTACTCCTCATGTTTACACAGCCACTGAAATGTGGTAAATCATCTACCTGTCTGCTAATAGGGGGTTAAACATTATCTCGTACCAGGCTGTGGCTGATCTGCAAGGACGCAAAAATTTCATCTCATGCAGTGTCTCGTGATTATTTTTTAAGACAAGTATGGAAAATGAGTCACAGACCCACAATTTTTCTTCAAATAATCAGTATAACTTTTTTTTTTGCTTACTTAAAGTGTCTTTCATCGGTGTCTCTGTACATCTGCCCATGGAGATACTGCTGTCTCATCTCTCTTTTCACCTGTGTTTGAGTTCCCCTGCTTCAGACAGTACCTCACAGATCTCTTCCTACAGGCCTCAAAAGAGACCATTATGTTACACATAGGACTAATTTAACCAGCAACTTATAAAAAAACCTTCCCTATTAGGTGTTACCTCTGTAAGAGTCCAGAGCACCACTGCGTGCTTGTTGAATGGGTAATGCAGAAAATACTGTTTCCACTTGAAAGGATAGAAAATCCAGAAAAAAAAATCCACTTCCATATTGCCATATTCCATGAGATTTTGGGTAAGTAAGCTGTAAGTAAGCTATGTGACCTAATGCAGGACTCAATCTTTGCATGCACAAAATTGAGTACAGGAGCCTAGTTTTGTATCTAGTTTCGTTAAACAGGCATTATTTCTCTTGTGAGCAGTTGTAGTTCACTGCCATCTCCATAGCAAATGTGCCACAATCACCACCCTTATCACTGATTTCTAGAGCAGGTAACACTGCTCACATCCAGTGTCTAGACTAAACCTGCTTTGAGGTTGAGACGTGATCCCAAAACAGCACAAAGTTCTATAGGTTCCTTATTTACCATTAACTTTTGCAGCCACAAGTCAGAAACTGACAAAGTTGGCATGAGACTTTTCAAAATCTCTTCTACAGAGGGAGAGGTTTGTCCAACATCCATCACTGCAGAATGGCAGGAAAAAAAGGAGAAAATTTAAAGTCTCCTTAAGCAACCAGTGAGGAAAGAGGTGATTTGCTTTCAGTAAACTGTAGGTTAAGTCATGTCATGGTGTGAATTTTAGGTTTGTCCTGTGCAGAGCCAGAAGTTGGACTCAATGATCCTTGTGTGTTCCCTTCTCGTTCAGGGTATTCTATGATTCAGTTCAGTTCCTGCAGAGGTTTTGCACAAAGCTGCCAATATACCAAAACCAGTATTGTATGATACATCCTAATATGTTTTAGTTTTGTTTAAATGTATTAGAGGGGTTTTTTCCCTCTTCCTTTTTTTTTTTTCCTCACAGGACTGGATAAGAATGCTCTGAAAGTAGTTCTGACACATACAAGCTATAGAAATAAAGTTTTCAATAACTTAAAATAACACGCAAATCCCAGGCTTGTGAAATTTCAAACACAAGACACACATTGTACGCCAGCCTGACCTCCTGGCTGTGAAGCAGATAATAAAAAAAAATTTTGTCAAACCTGCTTGTGATGAACAGATTAAAAAAGGGTTGGCCCACATTCATAAACGAGACTATTTAAGCAAGCTGGGGCCATGTCATGGAATATTTTAAAATAAGTCAAAGGGAGCTCAGGCTTACTGGAAAATACAGCTTTGAGCATCTTAAAATTTTAGGAATCTTCCTTTGTGCATTTAGATTAGGACTGGACACAAGCAGTGTAAACTCTGAAGTGACTTTCACTTGATAGCAAATTGGGCAAAGCACCAAATCACAGGTTGTCTTTGGCTGCCAGAGTATGAGACAAGCAGGTGCCATCTATGTGCCAGCAGTTTCTTAGGGAAGGAGAAATGTCTGTCATAAAAGGCATGTGTGAAGTAAAATAACTCCCACCAAAACCAGGGAGGTTAAACTGAACTGACACATTTCTGAAATAAATCTGTGGTTAATGTGCAGGTTTTAAGATCCCAAGTGGAAGCTGGAGGCAGTCAAAGCCCAGAGCACAAGTCATGTTCATGCTTCCCTCAGCCACTGTGACCCCATTATTTGGAGTTAATGGAAGAAGGTTGTACCACACTTAGATGTTCATAGCCAAGATCAAGTAGTGCTAAAACTGCTGGTCACATGTCTTGGAGTTTAAAATTGGATATAAACATTGCACTGATTTGGAGGAAGAAATCTTACTCAGGGCAAATGACAAGGTTGAGGAATCCTTTTGCAAGCCAGTCCCACGAGATGCTGCAGCATCCTCAGCCCATTGCCATCACAGAGTTAAGAACAGACACAAACTGGGAACAATTTGGCAAGAACAATAATGGGACCAGTTGGGATCTGTCATCAGCATACTGGGCACTGCAAAAGAGTGATTAAATAGGAAGACGCAGACAATTATCAAAGACTAATTGCTTATTGTTGCTAGAACTATATTTTAAATGTGTTTTTCTTTTTAATTGGTTTTGGAGTGAATGAAGTGTCCTTAATTTAATTCTAAAATGTTTGGGAATGGGAAGTCTGCCAGGAACGGGGCAGCTCAGAGGTCTTGTGAAAGCAATTGCCTCTTTCACCAGCCTATATTCATGTCCAGTTATCCCATCCTGTGCCAACTTTCCTGTTTTCTGGTTCATGCCCTGATGTTGGCTGAAGGTCTCTGGGTTGTTGGTACTTGCAGGAAGCTGCAATAGTTTGTTCATATCCTTTCCTGTATTTTGCATTCATCACTGTCCAAAGGCCTTGACCCAAAGAGGAGCTGAACTCTTCAGGTCCACAGGGGGTTTGGAGCAGCAGGCTCTGAGTTTAAGGGCAGTTTTTTAGGACAAGACTAGCAGTGGTTGACAAGGTGAGATATCTGTGTAGTTTGAACCTGTTACAACACAAACATCTGTATACCTCTGTGCTTGGAATCCACTGACTGCAGGGAAAGTCAGCAGGGGCTGAATTGTGTCAGTATAACAATGAGTGAATGAATATGAGGATGTTATTCCAAATTAAGATGTTCAGGTTTGGTGTAAGGAGCTGGTCCAAATCATAGACAGAAGGTTTAATGCAAGGAGCCTTGTCTTATGAAATAACCATTCAGCATTTTCTTGATGAAAGTGACAGGGAACACAGATTTTGTATTCATAGAAATGTCTTTTGTATGGATGTATTCAGCTCTGAAAGTGCTGCAGGACCTCATCATGGACAAATGAATGTAACCAAATCTGCCTCTCTGAGTGCAAATAATTTGCAGGAATGGTTTGGAAAATGAAAGGAAACTGATCTACATTAGGGAGAACAAGTGCAAAGAGGGGAAACAGAAACAGTGTTTAGGTTGATACTTTAGAGGAGACACAGGAAAATCCAGAGATCCTGTAGTCTTGATAGGATGCCACATGTCACCTGCTCCTCTAAGCTGCCCCAAAAACAAGCCTGATAAATCTGTTGCTGACTTGACACAGAGCATGAGGAGAGGGATGGGAAACTTGCTTGTGTGGGGACAGGCAGGATGTGCTCTGCACAGAGAGTTTGCCTATATTACAGATTTTTTCCTCCTTTCTGATCTTTTCTTGCACCTGTGTAAAAGGTAAGGTCAGAAACAGAGAAAATGAATTAAGCCTATTTCCAAATAAATGATTTAAAAAATAATCCCTTTTTCATTGTTAAGTTCCTTGCAAAGTCCTGAACAAAAATGGTTGAGGGAGAAAAAAAAAGAAATTCAGAGAAGTTGTTCCAGACACCATGGCTGGCCCTTTCTGTGTTCTTTTAGGGCAATTAGAAGGAAAGCTGGCCTGGACAAACATTTTAATCAGCATTTTAGATTTTTTGAACACAGAAAAACGGAATCATTCCATCAGACCTTCATTGCAGCAACTCTAGCATGGACTCTGGGTTTTTTGCTTTCTTCCATCAAAGTACCTGATGGACATTTTCCAGGGATGTCAGTGATGCTGCTGCTCCTCTCCCCTCCCCAGGACATGACATCTTGGTTCCCAAACCAAGATGAGTAAAATTAGTATTTTTTAATTAAAAATTGCAATGGTTGATTGACAGAGTACCCTAACTATAACAACAAAGCTAAGCAAGACTTCCTTTTCTGGTTTTACAGTTCTCTTTTACCTTTTATATGAGAGGTATTTACTCATCTGGGCATCTCATGCCTGGAGTTTTGTTGGCCAACTTGTTTGTGCAAAGCCATTCCTCTGTGAGGTGTTTGCTCAAAGTCCTGGGCCAAGTTCCCAGCTGCAGAGGATGGCAGAGGCCAGCATGTGCATCAGCTGGGGATTTAACATCCAGTTTAAAGGGAAATATCCCATGGAAATTTCTCCATCCCTCTCCTGTAAAGAAGAGCAAAACCACCCTGCCTTTCTCTGCAGCCTGTTTTTAAAAATCAGCTCAAAGATGAGTGAGGAGAGAAAACATTGCTGGAATGTGTATTTCCACTGGGATTAAATGTATTTGTATGTGGCTTTCCAAAATTAAACTTTTGGCAGTGGCAAAGAGGGACTTGGGTGTGAAAATCCAATTAGCCATGACTCAGGACTTGATATACAGGGGGACCAATGAGTTGTGAGTTCTTGCATGGGAACTTGACAGTGTCAAGAACAACTTACTGTGTGTTAATATGAACAGAGTAAATAACAAAATGTTATTAACGTTTGGCATTCATTTCCAAGCAGCTCCTTTGGGTGATGTAGACAGAAATGTACCTGGCAGGTGATGGTAAAGGATGTTTTTTCTTGTGGAACAGTCATTGTCTTCCTGTTGGTAACATTCATTCCCTTTTCTTGAGAGTTCTGAGGTCCTGTAAGGAAGATACTTTAAGAATATTGATACATTATTTTCACATAATGGTCTCTCACAGACTGCCTGTGGTGTCAATAAGCATCACCCATCAGCTGGGCCATGAAGTAATTTTTCCATCTTAAAGATTAATTCATGGAGATTCTAAAAGGTTTGGCAAGGGCTGTCAGTGAAAAAGCAAGGCCCCTTTCAAAATGTTTTGAGTAACCTTTTCTGCCTTGCTACAGTAATCACTTAGGGAAGGTCCTAGAGGGAAAAGAGAATGGCCCCGTGCCTGTTCATTAATGTGTGGCAGAGACAATGTCTGTCCTTTTTCCATGGCTGTCAGGCATTGCAGGGTAATTTTGGCACCCAAGGATGCCAACACAGTGGGCATTGTAGGTAAATGAACAGGGAAAGGGGTGGGGAGGACAGCATTCTGTTGGCTGATTGCATTACTTCAAAAATGATTTAACTTTTAATTAGGAGGAGGCTGGGAGATTGCTAGGTGTTTATGCTTTTTTTTTCTTTCCCCCTTCTGTCATCCAAATTTTATGCTGTCACTTTTAAAATGCAATTTATATATGCAGTTGGAATTAAACTTGGTCCTTCTAATTTTCTGAAGTGCTGTTTCTCTCATATCTGAATCTTTGTAGGATGGAGATACAGCCACGACTGATTTCTGTGCTAGTGACTGCATCTTCTGATTCAGAGCTCCTGTACTCCGAAGCCAATAATGATTCACTCTCACAGCAGTGGTGTGAGCAGTCTCAGCTTTTATATGCCATCTGTGTGAGTGAGCTGAATCTGCAGAAACGGGACCCTGTGCACATGGCTTTTCCTCTGCTCATGGATGAAAATATTAAAGCAAATCCGTCTGGTCCGTGAGATGTTTTCTGTGTCAGGAAGGGAGTAAAGCTGCCTGTCAAACCAAGCTGTTCTCTCTGATGAAAGGGGGCTGTTTTTAAACACTCCTTTCCATAGTATTTTGCACGCCAGCCATGTGTGCTTTCTCATCTGACATCTCATTGAGATCCTTGGCTCCGGTACTGCAGGAGGGAAGTGTGTTCTGGGAAGGAAGGAAATTATCTCTCAATATGTACACAAACACGTGTGCACACACACACTCATTCTTAAATCAATCTAAATAATTTTTTTTTCCCCCCTTAGGAATGAGAAAAAAAAATTAATCTGGTTGAGCCAGACTTAATTGCTTCCCTTTTCTTTGGATTTTCTATTTCTCATGAAGATATTAGAAAGAAATGCTCTGAGCTATTATTAGATACAAAGGTAGAGATAGAGGGCAAAGGGTTCATTTACAATTCCTACAGCAGACCATTGAAGCTAAAAGGCAACTGATGAGCAGCTTGAAAATATAGATTTATCCACTAAGCTTAGGGAGTATTTCCAAAGGTTTGTGCTGCTCTGAGGATCTAACCCTTTGTGTAGCTGTAAAACTCACTGGATGGAGGAAGCAGAAAACAAGTGGGGTTTTTTTTTCATTTGCTTTTTGGTTGGTTTTTTTTTTTTTTTTTAGTTAATGAAAGGAGTCACCTTGCAGGGAGAAGCTTGAAAACATGAACTGATATAAAGTAATGAATTGATATAAACGCACTGCTTTTGAAGGAAGCAACTGGACTTCAGCTCTGTGCCAGGAGGCTGGAAAGCATAAAGGTTATCTACAGACACACATTCTTTGTGTTTTGAGAAACTCAAGTCAGTTAATCCCTGATAATGGGATACCATTCTAACCACTACTTCACCTCCATGGTCTTAGGGCAATACTGCAAGAAACAAATTGCTCATGTTGGGCAGGACAGCCCATGGCATTAGAGTGTGCTGTTGCAGATGAAATCCAGTGCCAAAAAAGATTTTCTAGCCCTTCCCTAAAATACAATGGTGGTTATCACTTCCTTTCAGAGGATCACAGAGATGGGCAGGGACCTCTGGAAATCATGTGATCCTATCCCTATTCAAGCAGGGCCACCTAAAGCCATGCAGGGCTACCTGAAGCCACTTGCCACAGACCATGTCCAGATAGCTCTTGAGTATCTCTGGGGATGGAGACTCCACAACCTCCCTGGGCAACCTGTGCCAGTGCTGGGTCACCTTCACAGTAAAGAAATTATTTCCTGGTGGCCAGAGGGAAGCTCCTGTGTTTCAGTGTGTGCACATTGCTTCTGATCCTGCCACTGGGCAGTGCTGAATCAATGAGCCTGGCTCTGTCCTCTCTGCACCCTCCCTCCAGGTGTTCATCTACATTGCTGAGATCCCCTGGAGTCTTCCCCAGCCTGAGCAGACCCAGTTCTCACATCCTGTCCTCATGGGAGAGATGCTCCAGTCCCTTAATCCTCTTCATGACCCTGCACTGGAGCCTCTCCAGTGTGTCCATGTCTCTCTGGTAATGAGGAGCCCACTCCAGTACTCCTCAACAGTGTTCTAATTGTCAGGAAAAAAGCAAAAAAAAATGAAAGGAAATTTTGGAACAGGGGGTGTTCCAACTGGGACACCAACACTGGTTATGGATAGCTTCAGCTTGAACACTGAAGGATTTTTTGGTGCTCTTTTTTCCAAATCTCTTGTATCTGCTGCTGCTGCATTTGGGCAGCTTAGGTCAAGGAGACGTTTTCATCTTGGTACCTCAGCTTTGCTGGCCTGACCTGTAGAATAAATGTTCCTTTCTGAACTTTTTTCATCTTTGGCAATAGCTTTTGTTTATTTTTTATCCAGTGGCTGCATTGAGGCTTGTTCAGTTTGCCAGGCTAAAGAGCATCACAAGAACATGCATCATTTTGTACTTTTTGTCTAAGGCAACAAAACTAAGTTTAAAAAAATCACTTCGGTGTAATTTTTTTTTCCTGTGAAAACTCCTGAAGCATAAAAACAGAGTGTTTCCTTGAAGAGGGGATATTACTAATGTAAATCCAATGCAGAGGAATAATATGATGTATGTCAAAAGGCAAGCAATCGAGGAGGACCTGGAGTGATGGAAATGCCTCATGGGCGTATGAGATTGTGGGAATAGGTATTCACACAAAGGATGCTTTCTTACATGTGCCCAGGGTTTTCTCTTATCTCTGAACACGAACCCATAATGAAATAGAAATGTTCCTGTGTTAATAGTGCATTGGAGATAACCCTCATCTGAAAAATACAGTAATACTGCACAACTGGGAACCCTTTCAGAGCAGGGAATTGGACTGGCAATTTCATAGTGTGTTGGTAATGAAACATTTTGGTTCTGTATAAGCAAATGGCCAAGGTTAATGGACACATTACTCTGGCTGTCATTGTCCCAGCAGTAACCAATTTAGAGGCTTTATATTTTCTGCTGTCCCAGAAAGAGAAAGAAAAGTAGAAAATTAAAAATAGAAATCCCAGAGTGATTTAAAGTGCAAAGAATGAGAAAGCTTGTAGTACTACAGTATAATTTTAAAATCCCTCTTTTACTTATAATCTGGATTTTAATCTATGTATTACATTGCAAATTCTGCCAATGTCTGTCCTGCTCCCAAAGCTCACCTCCATACAGAAGGATTTATTCTGGCTGTAACACATGAACATGGGCCTCCAGCCCTGAGTCTCTCTAGCTGCTCTTTGTATTGATGGTTCTTGTCTGTATTTCCCTTCATCTCATGCTGTTGATTTGCAGAACCACGAGAAATAATCTGTGACTTTGGCCTTCGAGGGAGGAGGTTAAAAAAATATCTTCTGGTGCCTGTGTACAGGTCATAATTGGTTTTTTTTCTGTAGCTCTTTCAACAGCTGTGGACAGATACCAGGCCCTCATGAGCTGGTTCTTCTCAAGCAGGTGCCCTTTACAACAGCACAGCACTGGGTTTTCTTTCCCAAACTTAACTGCTCCTGGTTTCATTGAGGTTACTTTTCCCTTGTTGAGTCTCCTGTCAAGATTCCTGCTGTTTCTGAAGCAGGTGTCCAGCCTGATGAGGACTTTTTCCTTGATTTGCAGACATCCTGGTTGATGGCAAGGTCTGTGACTGCGACGCCGTGGTGACGTGCCAGGTGGGGGACCCTGTCCCCCTGCAGGTGAAGCTGACCAACAGGAGCAAGCACAGCGTGGGGCCCTTTGCTCTGACCATGATGCCCTACCAGGATTACCAGAACGGGGTGCACAACTACGACCTGCAGGATGCCATCACCTTTGTGGGGTCCAACACCTTCTACATTGATACCGTGAGTTGTTTCATCACAAGTATCAGGATTTTGAGTGATGTGCATTTGCAAGGGGATTCATTACTCTGTTGTGCATTTTAAAGCAGATTAATATTTGGAAAGCCCCGTGATTATGGCAGCTATTGCTAACAGTGCTGCTGCATTCATCTGGAATGACCTCTCTGAAATGGTTTAAGACTGCAATTTCCTACCATGTAAACCACTGGTAAATTATCAGAGGCAGCAACTTCTGGTCACTCCAGATCTGGCTGAATGTGAATGGGTAACCCTAGATTGAGTGTTCAATACCATATTGCCAGTCCCTTCAGTCACCCAGCGCAGCCTGCAGTAATAGATTTCAAATAACTTTTCTTTTTTTCTTTAGTCCATAAGAAACATTCCCCAGGCTGAGCCAAGGAGCTCAGCAAATCAGTTTTAGTCAGGTCCTGAGGAAACGCAACAGACTGCAAAAAGAAAATGCTAAGCATTAATGGCCAATCTGATGAGCTTGTTCATTTCCTGGATGCTTAGCATACTGTTATAAAGCCATAAGGAAAGGCTTAAAAGGAGGCAAAAAAAGCCTCTTTTTAAAACAATTGAGGTTATGATTTTTCTCTCAATTTCTCTGGAAAATTCAAGTCTTGGAGCTTTTCATTTCTAAGGCAAGACACTGAAAATACGGATAACTCTACTCTCTCTCACATCCTTCCCTCCCAAAAATACAACAACAAAATACCTGGAATGAAAATTTGCAGGCAATGCTGCAGAGTGGAATGAGCAGCATTTCCAGTAACTGATGAAATAAATGTGAAGAAGGGAGTATTTGGGATACTGCTTAGGACCTTTGTTTAGGTCAGCTCTTCAGATTGGTAATAAAATGTACCTGTCAAAATTAAACATATAAGTGAACCTTAGTTGGAAAGAAATTAAAGGTTAACCACAGAGATAGTCACCATGCATATTTTTCAATTAGGCATCACAGAAGAAAATATTTCTAAAAGCTAATGAGCATGAAATATACCATCAGCTTGAATTTTAATGGGGGATAACTGCATTCTTATAGCTGAATAATTTGAATATGTCAACAGAAATCATCCAGGGTTGGCTTTCTTTGACTCTGTTTCTGACAATGTGGAGTTTTTAATCAGAGTGGTGGTGTTTGGATGCCCAGCTGCCAAAGGGCCTGACCCTTCAGGCTAATGAGGGAAAAGGGAGATGTCAGTGTGATGTATTCTTACCTTCTGATTGAGTCTCCTACGGGGCAAAAAGTCAGGAGGTCACATCTCTGGTGCCTGCCCTGGCAGCCTTCTCATACGTTGCAGTGTCTGCTTTTGCCCCATTGCTCAGTATTTTGACATTTCTCCTGTAAACACAATCCCCAAGAAGTTAAAAATAGAATTGTTCTCTGCTGCTTGTCCTCCTTTCCATACAAAAAGGTGAAATGAACAAAATGTGGACTCTTAGAGCACAAGTGTTGCATTTCACAGTGTGTGGTGTTGACACTACACAGGCTCCCAGGGAAAGTGCTTGGTCATGTTTCTTTGGGGCACAGATTGTGGAATAAAATCCTTTATGTCTGCCAGAGGTCCTTTCTTCCCCCATAATAACTAATTTAGGAATAGAAAACAGATTTCAGAAAGCTCCACCTGTTCAGGGGAGACAAGGGGAAAGCCCTGGTTTGTGCATTTGATGCTTCAGGGAAGGGTCACCATGCTCAGAATTGTGCTTATGCCCTGAGTTTGGCCAAAAGTCAGAAAGACACTGGTTGAAAAGCCAAAGCTCATGGCTGGGTGAGATGAAAGACAACCAGAGTTTCTCTTGTTTATAAACAAAAGTTGAGATACTGGACCAGATTCCCTGCTGGTTTTCAAATCAGTGCTGCTGCGTGGAAGCTGTTAAAAATGTCCCCATCATTTTTTTAACCTGAGGTCATGGGCACTTAATTATTTTTCTTTTTTAGTGGAGGTGGCTTGAGGTGCTGCCCATTCCCAGCTGCTTGTGAGAGATGCTCCTCTCCCCCAGCAGGCCCATCAGGACAGATGCTGCAAGCACTTGTGTTGTGCAAAGTTGTCCAGTTTAGCAAAAAATACCTTGGTCAGCAGCTTAAGTTAATTGGGCTGACTTCACATTGACACTGGCACAGGGATGCTGACATGATTTATTGCAGGGCTGAGCTGGGTGGGAGGAAGGATGGAGACTCAAGTCTGATTTGGTGTATCACTGGTGCATGGTCAAGAATGAGTGGGTGGATCAGGTATTACAGCAAGGGCAGATACTCCTCACACCCTGAAAATTCACTCTGTTGTCGTGCAGAGACTTCATTATTGGTACAGAAAACCCCCAAGAGATCCCTCTGCCTTCCTATTTGTTAGTTTCATATTAAGTCTCATGCTCAAAAATTCACCATTATTTTTGATTCCGGACTAAAAAGTGTGAAAGCAGTTTCTGCTGCTACCTGGAAGACAGGAGATATATGCAGGAATTTTCAGGATGCACATGCTGCTTTGCAGTGTGAATATAAATTGTTGAAAGTGTAAAAGTCACACAATTTTGTATTTCTCTTTCTTGTGGCTAGAAGTCCAAGCTAGAAGATTTATCTTGGAAGTAATGTAATGATGCTTATTCATCTCTTTGTGCTTTTACCTCAATTCGATGCAGCAGCCTGTGTTTGTGTCACCAAGTCTCTGCTGGGATATGCTACTTCAAAAAGCAAAGTCTTTTCCAAAAAACTTTAAAGGATATTGAGTTATTTCCATGCATTTGAAATTAAGTAAAATCTGTGTTTTTAAGCACAACTTCTTATTTGGATAACCTTACTTTTCTCTGAATTTGACAGGAAAAGTTACTTTCTCCATTTTGACTTAAATATTTGGCAATTTTTGTCAGTGGATGATTTTAAAACATGAGTTGACATAGTAGAACCTACCCATTAAAATACAGTGGATTTATTTATTTTTTTATCTTGCTTCACAACATAAAGTTTGTCTTTTGCCATATTATTATTTTTTTTTTAGTTCTTACCAATGTTTTTTGTTGAATAATTAGTTGACCAGGCAGAGTTGCTTTTTTCCAAATTAAAACCAAAAACATTGTCTTCTGTGGAGAATCCTGTAACTCCCAGCAATTCATCCTCTCTTGTTGTGCCTGCTTGTGCCAGTACTTATTCTCAAGCAGGATTTTTTACTGTGTGTTAACACACACAAGCTCAAGCAATTGGTAGTGGGAGATGAGGAGAAATTCATTAGTAGATGGTCATTTTGAATCAGCTCAGAAGCCATGGTGAACATTTGCTCACTTCTGGCAGGTCCTCTGTGGCCCATCTGGAACAAATTATTTTTCTTGGCACTGTTTTATTCACACTGTAAACTCTTTGGGGCAGCGAGCAGTAGCTGGCACCAGCCCTAATCTCCAACTGAGCTCCCTAAGTACTACAGCAGTATAAATAAGTAGTAATTAGTTCTAAGCAATCGCAGTCCCACATGGTAGCCTAAATCAGGGAAGGATTAGGATGGGGCTAGAAACTTAATTTTTCTTCTGTCTTGGTGGAACAAAGGAGTAATGTGGACTTTTTTCCTTGATTTTCGATCATTATTTTCTGAGGTACAAGCTGCTCATCTTTGTTTCCATGACTGGTGGAATTTTAATGAAACCTGTTTGAACTCTGCCCTGACTCAGGAATGTCAGCATCCTGATGAATGATTCAGCACACATGCAGGCACAAATCTGGGCAGTGGCACTACCAGAGCTGTGTGCTGCTGCACTGAAGGACAACACGAATTTGGTCTGGGTCAGGTACGAGTCGTGTTCCTCATAGTTTAGCTGGGCCATGCACTGCAGTCAGTGGGGTGCTGTGTCCTGTCAGCTATGGAGGTGGCCACCTGAATGAGCCACTCTGACTGGCTGGGCAAGTCATCTGAGCTTATGCAGTTTAGGGAACAGTTTGCCTCATTCTGCGTTTGGTCAGGTGAATCCTTGTGTTGAACAGCTGGCTTAGATGTGGACATCCACTTTACAGACCTTTGGGTGGATTCAGTTCCAGACTGAGGCACCTGAATGAGGAGGGGTTACCAGGGGGGCTGGCCCACTAAGCTCCCATGAGTCAATGGAGGTGTGGTCTGCAGCAGGTAGAACCTGGTTTATTAACACAGGGCTGAGATTGTAGATGTTTGCTGTCATACAGGTGCTGTGGGTATCCCTCCAGCCACCAGATGCTACCAGAAATCCTGTAAGGCATCCTGGGCATCTCCCCAGTCCTATGCAGGTGTCTCAGTGCCTGAGGCTGTCCCATTGCCTGTGTTTGGGCAACTCTATTCTGGCTCTGCAGGCTGTCTAGGAAGACCATTCTGTGTTTGCTCCACTGTCTGCACTGACTAGGTGTCCTCCTTTTGTAGTGGGAGCCTGGATACCTTGGACTCCTAAATGTAGGTTTAACCTCCAAATTAGTCCTGTGCCTGGTGTAGCAGCTGGGCTGGATGTGACCCTCTATTGACCTGAAGTAGCTCCAGTTTTAAAGGTACAAAACTTATTTCTGAACTAAACAGACGAATGGGGATACAATTCAGCATCAACCCAGGACACTGCTGCAGCTGAATGTCTGATCTTTTGGGAATGTTTGTAGGCAGCCCCACTGGAGACACAGCCTTAATTTCCACAGTTGGTTCCTGTTTTGAAGGAAACATCTTGTAACTTCTGCAGAGCCACCTGCACTTTAGCAAGGCAAAGGTTTCAAGATCATTTTGCTTCCCTGTTTCTTCTCCAGACCACAAGAGTTGATACAGTGGTGGTGGTGCAAGAGATGTGGGTAGAGCCCAAACCATCAATGTGGTGTCTGGTGTTGATGCTGATGAGCCTGAAGCCACCTTCCTGCTTGTCTAGGGCTCTGAGCTGTGCTGTTACAGATATTCCTTCATGGGGCAGCAAGATTAGGAAAAATGGACCAGAAGCCTGGAAAAGCTAAGGGTCCTGAGCAGGCTTTGTTTGCTGTTTGCCTGCACCCACTGCTGGCTTTAGTGCCTGCCTCTGCCCTCCTCTGGGTGAAGGTCCACATCAGTTCCAGTGAGGCAGAAATCAGTCAGGCAGCCCTGGGAGAAGGGGAAGGAAGCAAGAGGGGACGTGGTGTGATGCTGTTCTGCATGTCCAGACGCAGTGCCAGAGGCAAGGACTTGCACCCAGTGAGGAGGGAAGATGCCAAGGATGGGGTCAGGGGAACAGCTGTGGCTGCTCTGATCATTGGCATGGATGACATGATGCTGATATAAGTTTGCTGTGGGTCAGCAGAAGTGCTTAGCACCAAAACCAAAGGGAGCCTGGGCTCTCCAGCTCTGGGGATGTGCCTGCTTGTGAACAGACAGGTCCTTGTGCAGGAGCTGCAATTTAGAGTCATAGACGCACAGAATGGTTTGGGTTGGAAGGGAACTTAAAGCTCTCCTCATTCCCACCCCCCTGCCATGCACAGGGACACCTTCCCCTATATCAGATTGCTCCAAGCCCCATCCAACGTGGCCTTGAACACCTCCAGGGATGGGGCATTCATGGATTCCCTGGGCAGCCTGTGCCAGGGCCTCACCACCCTCACAGTAAAGAATTATTTTCCATATATGTATCCTTAATTTCTCCTCTTCCAACTTGATCCCCATACTCTTTGTTCTATCACTACAGATCCTGATGGAGAGTCTTTTCCAGCTTCTCTGTCGCTCCTTCGAATACTGGAAGGTGCTGTGAGGTCTCCACTCATCCCTCTCTTCTCCAGGCTGAACAACCCCAACTTTCTCAGCCTGTCTTCATAGAAAAGCTGTCCAGTACCTTCAGCAACTTCATGGCCCCTCTCTGGACTTCTTCCAGTTTAGGGAGGTCCAACAAAGCTGACTGATAGCCCAGGTCACTATACAGGATGCATTTCTCCTGGCTAAAGAACCCAGCAGTGAAAGTAAAATAAAGTAAAATAAAAACTAGAACAGGAGAAAATGGAAACAGCTCGTTCCCTTTACTTCTGAAAGCTGCAGAGAATCTGCCTCATGGAAGGTGGTGGCTGGATGTTTTCAGCTCTCTGGAATATTCTTGAGTTCCCTGCACCCCTGAAATATTCTGTTGATCATTTTCCTTCTCCCTCCTCTCTACCATGGCCTTCCCATCATCCCTCTTCTTGTCTTCCCAAGCAGTGGCAACTTATCCTTCAGCAAAGGGTGTCCATGAGCACTTTCCCAGTTTTCACCCCATTGTTCATGTCCCAGTTTAACATATCATGCAATTTTTTGTAGTGAGGAGCAGCCCTGATCACCTGTCTCAGAGTCTCAGCCTTTATTGGGACTTCTCTGCTGGGATGAAGCTGCCTTTTCACAATTTTTGGGAAAATTCCGTCCAGTGGACTGGTTTTGTGTTGATTTGGTGTTTTGCATTTGCTGTAACTTTAACTCAGCTCTAGGCATCCTGAAACTGGATTTAACATCTTGTGGAAGCAGATACTAATTCAAACATTATCACATGCTGAACAGTGGTGGGAGTGTTAAAGTTAGAAATTACTGAAGTGTCTTGCTGAAATGATGGACTGAGATATTATTTGTTGTGAAGATACGGATTGTGGATGGATTTGTGATGAAGGAAGATACATAAATGTAGAAACAGTGTGAACTCTGTATATTTAATTTGGACAAGTAAAATCAGGATGGCTACTGTTTCTGGGAAGTTTCTTGCTAAGCTTCATTATTTCAATGATAGTGACCTAAGTTCCTGATTAGAATTTGCAGTCAGACTGTGTCTCAGTTAAAAGTGAGAATGAACTTATTGTTAGGCTGTTAAATGGTGTTTAACCATGTATCTAACATTAATTCAGAGACATGGTTTAGAACTTTATTAGAGATCTTGGTAAATGCAGTCTAAGGAGAGATTTAGGGTGATCTCTACCTTAAATAAATTCTGATTTGGAATCAGTGACTCCTAAAGGTTCATATTCTGTTTTGAGCTGTGGCACAGATTTACTGCATGAGTGAATAACAGGATTAAATTTTTAATGTAACAGTTTTACTAGAATAGGGACGAGATGTTTACTCCTTTTTGTATGAAAGCATTAAGATGTGAATCTGGAGTACTCTGAGATCCTTTGAAGGAGCTAATGAATTGCAAACTGCAATTAACTTGCTTTATTGATGGTTTGTTTGTCTGATTTTTGCATTCTCTTTTCCAGGTAAAGCCAACCAAAGACTCTGTGTACTTTGGAGCTCTTCTCTTCCTCTACACGGGCGACTTCTACCTGAATATCAAATTCCATGAAGACAACTGCAGCAGGGAGCTGCCTCTGTCCTGGCTCTGCCTTCCCAGTGTCCACATCCGTGCTACAGAGCCTGTGGCCCCAACTAAGCTGTAAATGCACTGTGTGCTACTTGATTAACCACAGCACACAGCAGTGCTTGGCACATCCTCTGCTTGACCCCAACTTGTTTCTGTCCAACCCCAGGACACAGGCGCTGCTTTGGAGGAACAGCTGAACACTTTCTGAATTGGCTGATAGTCATTTGGACAGCTGCTTTAGCTAATTTCAGAGGGAGAGAGAGAGAGTTTATAACTGTGCTGAAGTTTTCCTCTGTTTCCAGAAAGCCTCTGAAACTATATGCATTATACTTCAATATACGCCATTGGAACCAGTGGTTTGAGTCCTGAGGGTGGAATTTTGCCATGTGCTTGAAGGTCTTAAATCCTATTTAAATAATCCTGTTTGATCATTTTTCAATATTTGTGTGTATCTGTATGAAATTCCTCCTGGTTTATGCTGGACCCATGACATGTTCCCTTGGGGTATAGATCTCTGTTAGATCTGTTCACTGGCTTGCACTTCTTCATTTGTTTGCTTAGAATTTGGTGTCTTTGGTAGTAAATGGCAGTAGTAGTGCTTTTTAGTGTGTCACTGAAAGTAAGAATAGCCTCCAGTTATTTTCTCCCTCTCCTGAGCCCAGTGCCACTTGCTCCTGGTAAAGTCACTGCCTTTAGTTTGGCAGATCTATGAACTAGAAAGGAGAGAGGGTGAGGAAGAGCATAAGAGTTTTGTCCTTGAGAGAATAAATAAGCCAACTTTTGGGCTGCCTAAGGCTTGCCTGTGAATTTAGGTTTTGACAGTTCTGTTTTACATATTCTTAGTCACTTGAAACATTTGCAGACTCTTAAAAATCCACCAGAATTAATCAGATGATCGTTAATGTAACTTTTCATGAGTTTTTGCAAACTCTTCTTTTCAGATTTTTCATACTAATACACTGCTTTTAAATGTGTCTGGTTCTTTCCTTTTTTTTTTTTTTTTTTTTTTA
>VYXF01010576.1:274255-322284 GCA_013397295.1 Polioptila caerulea
TCAATCAAAATGAAGCAACTGCTGTGTGAAAATGTGTATTTCATGGGCTACCTGTGACTGACAATGCACCAAATATATTCTGGACAGTCTGCCTTGCTAGTAAACCCTGCCTAATCCATTCAGGAGACTGGAGTGGCTGCGGCAGCCTTGTATACACCAAAATAATATTCCTTTTCTGTCTTGTTTGATATTGTTTCATACAACTCAGCACAGTCTCAGCTGAAAACTGCATTGCTGTTCTTACAACAAAAGATCTCTCCTTTTAGGTGAAGTATCCATTTGCATAAGGAATGCCCAGGGGATGTGGGTACAAGAACATTTTTTATCCATAGGCAAGGTTGAGTAAGGCTCTTGGTAAGCTCTTGGTAGGCTCCTCTGCCTCAGAGAGAAAAAAAAAAAAAAACCCAAACAAGTCAGGGCTGTAGCAACACAGTTGGACAGTATTTTATCAGCCATGCTGGGCAGCAAACCTGCACCTGCAATGGTGCACAGGAGGGCTGTAACAGCAAGAACATACCTCTGGAATGGATTTAGAGATAATAAGAAATCATCCTAATGCGACTGTTGAATGTACAGGGGACCTGGTAATAGTTACCACAGGTATACTTTCATTAACTCCCTTTAATTTAAAAGCTCAGTGTTTGCAGGAATCTTTTACTGGCAAGAAAAAAATGAAATCAAATGAAAAATAATCCTTCTGAAAAGCAGTGCTGCTTTTTCCCCTAGGAACTGCACAGCACAGCCTGAAATCACCTGCACTGATCTCTCCAGCCAGATCCTGCAGCCTGGGCCACACGAGCACTGCCAGTCCTGCAGTGCCATCCCAGTGTCACCCATTCCCCCCTTACCTCTACAGCAGGGACACCCCATGCTCACTGAGTACAAACAGGGCTTGGATGGGACTTTTCCAGTGAGCAAAACACAAATGACAGCACCCACCACGTCACTGGAGCTACACCTTTTCCAGGTGAGACTGGGCACAATCCAGGCTGGCAACAATAATGTTCCTCCACCCAGGAATAGCTCATCTTCATGCTGATTGGGAAAAAAGTTTGGAAGCTGGTTTAATTCCCAAATCTAGAATAGCTCTGCAACAAAATATCTAAATTATATAATCAGGATGAAATGTACCACTTTTGAAAGTTAATAAGCTATTTGACCTACCCGATGCTTTATCTGCTCAAATCAATAAACACATCATGAAAATTAGGGATTTAAAGCAAAAGCCTGGAGCTGAAACTTCTGATGGCTGAGTCCAGGGGAGACAGAGCATTGATTCAACACAGGGATGCCCCATTCCCTCCTCCACTCCCCACCCTCCACGCTGCAGAGATTTACGCCAACTGCTGTCAGGGAAGGAGGAGCAGAGCTGACCCAGCTACCTGCTGGGTGACTTTTCAACATCTTGCTGAGCTCTTCTCCTAGTTGTTCTGTGAGCTTTTCAGCTGTGTGAGAGCCTTCATACAGATTCAGGCGTTTCAGAGGACAAATGTTGGGAAGGACGTAGGAAATTTTGGTGCAGTGATGGAGCATTCCCGTGGCTGCAATAGGAAATGTCTTTATTGGCGGAAGCAGGGTGAGGGGTGGGGACACAGAAAGGAAAAATAGTTGGGTTCAGGAAAGGTTTATTAAAGGAAAATAACCCAACCATTAGATGCTATCTGTATTATGAATCATATGCATTTCCAGCTCAGCTTCAGTAGAGTTCCACACTCCACTGGGAGTGTGGTGTTTCAGTGAGGTGACCTTTGGGCACAGCTGGGGAGTTTGGGGCTAAATGTGCCAAAATTTCTTTACCGTGTCCCCTCAGCTTGCTCTTGAGACTTCAGTCAGAGGAGAATTATGAGAAGCCACAGCTAGGGGGTTAACTTAAAGTTTTTATTAATGATCAAATGATGATCAGATGGAAATTAATTGGTGATTGAGTGAAAATCAATTGGTGATTAAGCAATAATTGAATGTTAGTGAAACATTCTTTTAATTTAACAATGAGTTGACAATTATTTGGCCAATATCTAATGGTGATTTTGGTGATGATTTGAATAATAGTTTAGATAGTGATTTGACAATGATTTCAAAAGTGATTTAAAAAGTGGTTAAACATTTACTACTTACTTCACCTCAGAGAGGTGACCTATAGCTGGATATACGGTGCTAGCATACAACGTACTTGTAAGCCTAGTGTGAAATATTGCTTATCTCTTTCTATATGTCAGGTGCTGGGTAAGGGATCTCTCAACCTCAAGAAGGAACCCTGAGAAATATCTCTGCCCAAGGGGTAGATCAGTGCTGTGCAGCCCACAGCCATGCAGGAGCCAGGGCATCACTGAGCTGGGAATTTCTGTGCTATGGTTTTAGGTGGGGGCACAAGAAGTGTGCTTGGTGTCTTATGTCTGCCTCTTTTTTTCTCTTACTGGCTTACAGGATGCAATTCAAAATAACCTGCAAGAAGCTTTGGCTACACTGTAGGCAGTTCACAGAAGGATATGTCTGGGTCTTGATATCTTTCAAACATCCTTCCCCCAGCATTCCCACAGGCTGGAAAAACACACACAGAAAATTGGTGTCTTTTCCCACCCCACCAGAGAAGTTTGTAGATGCTTCCAACTGAGCCCACCTGGAAAAATCAAAGGGTCCAGAGCTGGGTGTTTTTATGGGATAAACCAGGAATGCAAAAGTACTTTACAGGAGAAGAAAATATGTATCTATGAGTGTCGTTGGGTGTTTCCTATGCTGTTTTGGGTGTTTCCTATGCCGTGCATCCAGGGCCTTCACATCACCACAAGCTTGAGGAGAAGCTCATATGGGCTGTGGAATGGGAAATATGGGTTTAGGGACTTCTCTGCATAAGAAAGCATTGAGATCTCTTATTCCTGAAGGGAAGAAGTTGTAATGAAATTGAATGGCCAATATCCATTGTTGTGTATCAGTTTCCAGGCAATATCCCAATAAGGGTAAGGGTTTAACATCAATTAGGCTGATTCACTGATTGACAGCTAAAGCAATTTTTTATGCTAAAAATGGTGTCTGGAGAAAGAACTTTGCAGGGAAAGCCAGGTCACAAAGTGAACCTCACAATGAGGCATGAAAAAATGAACAACACAGCCTGGTATTTACTTTGTGTACTACTTCCCAGGGCTACTCGAGTCATGGCAGCCTGAAGCACATTGCTCTCTCCTCTCCAGCACTTGTGTTGTTTTCTTATCTCTTGTTTCTGACTCGTTGACAATCCAGTTTAGCCCACTGTACCACCTGAGGTGGCAATGTCCCCTTTGCAGTTGGGTTCCAGGACCCTCTGGGTGCACAGGAGCAAAAGGGGCCCTGTGTGGAGAAGTGGCAAAGGCCAAGCTGTAACAGGAGCCCAGGCAGGCAGGCTTGACCCCAGCACCAGGACAATGGGTGGGCATCCACCTCTGGTCTGCAGACTGAGCATGAGAACAGTCACTTCAATGGAAAACAGCTCTGAGAATGCTCCTGTCTTAGTGAAACTCATCCCACCATGGGCTGTGACTCCCACAAAGCATCTCAGCATGTGGAGTGACTGCTCATCCAAACCCTCCTCCCACAACCTCTGCTGCTTTGCCCCAGGCTCAGCAGGAATCTCAGAGCTGTGTGCAAATTCAGGTGGAATTAAATCCCCCTTCTCTTGCAAGGGGCTCTGTAGGGAGCAGCCACCCCAAGGATCTGGGTTTCATGCCCCTACACCCAACTTTTCACCATCCCTCTCCTGGCCTCAGGTGTGTATGGAAACCCTCCCTGTCCCTTGGTACATCTGGCAGGTCTGGCTGTGTTTCTGCAGGCAAGGAGAGCTGACAGCCTGTGAAAGGGCCATGCAGGGCTGCATCTCTCTAAATACTGATTTTGCAGCAAAGGCAGCAGCGCTGCCAGAAACTCCTGCAGGATTCAGACCCATTGAAGGATCACAAGCAATGCAAGTGTCACTGGGTCCTTCTGTGAAAGCTGGAGGGAGTCTGTCCCCATTCAAGGAGCAGCTGGCACATGGAGTTTGTCTGAGCAAGCTGTAAAGGATCTCTCAGCCCTGCGGGGTCTGTGCAGAGCGGCTGGCACGGCTGCCTCAGCAGTGAGTCACACCTGTACTCCACTTGCCAACACAAGGCATTACATGCAAATGTTCTGGGGTGTTTTTGGCAAGCAGCTTCATACTGGTACCCCCTTTGCCTCTCCCCCTAGCTACAGCACCTTGTGTAACTGAGAAATATGGCATATTTATCCCAATCCTCAGGCTGTCTCTATGCTCTTTCACTGTACCTTGGAAACCAAATTTCTATTCTTGCCAACAAATCACTTTCAGATGAATGGGGGAGTATGTGGTAGCTTTGATTTCTTTTAAATTTTTTTTTAAGAATTTTTTTTTGCAATCTAAGTAAAGACTTTAGGATCTATTTATAAAGATTATATTCCCCCCCTCCACCCACTGTGCTGCAACAACTGAACACTTTGGCTTGATGAGAATATTAGTAAGGCAGTCACAATCTGTAGGGTGCACTTCTTAAAACTACATTGCATAATGGGAAAAGCATAACACAACAAAATACAGTGGGGGCTGGGGTTTTCTGTAGTATGGGAACTGAAAAGTCATGTCTTCAGCCAGGATTGATCACCAACCGGTTCACAATAACCCACCCTCTGACCTTTCCTGCTTTTGTCCCCCAGATATAAATCTATCGATTAGAGCTATGCCAGGGTGTAGTTAATACAGTGTTTTGTGGGAAATGTACCTGCTTAAACAATCTCTTTTTCCTCCTTGATATATTTTGCTATTTAAGGAAACCAATAAGTACAGTAATGGCAGTGATACACCTGTAAGATGATTTGAAAAGTGAGGTTTAACCATTAGAATTGGGGGAATTGCATTAGCTTTAATAAAACCCTATAGGACTTCAATGAGGGTAATAACTTTGTAATGTTTTTATTAGCTGCATTGCCAATATCTAGTCTGAGATCTGCAGTGTTAATAAATTAGACGTGATAAAAAAATTCCAATTGATTCGGATGAAGGCTACTGCATTCAAGGGAAAACATAGCACCTTCTAGATTTTATTGGAACTCCTTGGGAGTCAGCCACCCACATGGGCTGTAATGAGTGATTAATGCTGTTCATGTGCTATTTATTATTTATCCCTTCAAATGTAATCACGAGCTGATTATTTTGTGATTTTATTAAGAAGCTGCATGGACGTAGATTCAAAGGAAAACACATGGAAGGCACTTTGAAAGACAAAGGTTGCCGCTAGGTAAGGATGTTCTTGGGACCTTGGTATAACCAAATATCTCTGATTAAGGTTCAGTTTTTGCAGTGCTTTAGGCTCCTGTGTGCTTGCATCTATCTTAGAAGAACTGGGCTAAGTCGATGAGGCTGGATGAGTGAATTTGGCCTTATTTTACAGGTCTTAATGCAGCTAAAAGCAATAACATTGCACTTTAGGCCTCTGGAACTGTGGGGGAGAAGGGGAAGAAAAGGTGAAGATTTGATATAATGTTTACATTTTGAAAAAGAAGGATGTTCATTGTGAACTGAGCTCCCCTCTTTGAGTAACCAGTCTTTAGCAGTGCTTAAGGATACAGCAAACAGGAAACTTTGGATGATAATAATAATAAATGAATAAAGTCCTGTGGCTCTGTGGTTTGGCCCATAATGAAGGACATTGAAAGACAGGTACATGTGACTATCCCTGCCACTGAGATGGGGTAACAACCACCAAGTCCTGGGATGGATGTTTTCTAGGCCACTTCTTGTTTCTGATTTTCTAAACCAATCTGTGGAGACCTACACCTACAAGAGGGTTGAAGCTTTCTGTTTGGGGCAAGATGGAAAAAAAAGAAAAATGTTTTCTTTTTTAACAACTTCATTTCTTCTTTCTTGAGTGAATTTTTGTCTGCTTTTTTATTTTTTTTTTCTTCTTTTGAGGGCCTGAGATGTGACTGTGGTAACTGAGATGCCTTCTCCAGGTGTTGGATATCAAAGTCTAGGAAGAGTCTTGTGAGAACCCAAAGGTGGTTTTGAAGGAGCCATGAGGTGTATGTCTGCAAATCTGCTGACCTTCTGCTGGTAATTGCAGGGAGAAGAAGAGGAGGCCATGTCTGTGTACGAATGCAAAACAGTTGGTGTGAGAATGGATGCTTATCCTAATTAACTGAATGACAGCAAATTCAATTTGTCTGGCAAATATGTGCATGTTGAATTCAGTTTGCTTTATAATGGTTTGAGTTTAACCCTGTTAAAGGGCTGTGATCCAGGACATAAAGCCTGGAAGTAAATGGGAGACTTCCCCAGTGAGGGGTCTGTCCCCATCTGAGAACAAACAGGAAAAAATGTTGAATAAAAGAGAAGGCAAAGAATTCCCAGCTTTGCTCTGTGGCAACCAGTTTTAAAACAGACTGACTGCCAAGTTTAAAAGATGGCCAGTGTTTAGAGGCCTACAGACAGTAAATATTCTTTAGCCCTTTCTGGCTTTGCATGCACTGAGATGACATCAAACATGATGTGTTGGGCCTGCTGGCTGGAGGACAGGAGACAGGGGCTGACAGGCCTGGGAGCCTAAAAGAAGGTGAACTTATTCACACAGAAATCAACCTTGTATTGAGTCCTGTCATTCATAGTTTCTCTAAAAGCTCTTTGATTCTGAGGAAGTTGTTTTGTTGTTTTCTAATTTGTTTCTTCTGGAAGTGGTTCCTCTTGGCTTCCTAAGCACCGGTGGAGATTTTTTTTCTGAACAAATGTCTTAATCTGCTTTTTCCATCTTGAATCCCTTGCCCATCACCACTCCCTTGCCCTCTTTTGTGGTTCCTCCTACCTTCCACTCCTTGCCCCTTTTTGGCTGCCTTTCCTGGCTGTGGCAGACACAGGACAGCAGTTAAGGATTCAGCAATGCTTTCCTCCTGTAGCTCTCTGTGTCCCACACTCCTTGCCCCAAGCCCTCCCCAAACACCACTCTCCCAGTCTTCTCCTGCCTCCCCTCAGGTCCTGTGTGCAGTTTTGGGCACCTCAATTTAAGATACAAAACCATTAGAGTGTCCAAAGGAGGGTAACGAAGGTGGTGAAGGGCCTTGAGGCAGAGGAGGAGCTGAGGAGTTTGGTCTGTTCAGTCTGGAGGAGAAAAATCTCAGGAGATGGCCAGCACAACATCCAGAGAAGAAATAAGTTAAATACCTCAAATCAGAGCTGCACTTGGTATAATGTGGCATGAGTCCACTTAAGTCAAATGAAGAGCTCAGATTCAAACCAGCTGAGTCTCTGCACCCCAAGAAATTTCATACAAGCTTTAGATGAGACTGGGTTTGCACTAAACAAGCCAGCAGAGAGAGACTCAGGGTCTCTCTCTTATTTTTTTTCTTTTTTTTTCTTTTTTTTTTTTTTCCCAAGGAATAACAGGAGGAAAAAAGCTGCTAGCAGTTGCAGAGAGAACTCTCATAACAGGGACAGAACACAGCACAGGGTCAGTTAGAGCAGGGGTGGAGATTTTTAGGCAATTATTGCATCTTGTGTGAGATCAAGAGGCTTGTGGAGCATTGCATGGCCCAGCATGGGACCTGGGGAAGGTTCTGTGGGGAGCAGGATGTGCTGATGCTGTGCTCACTTCAGCTCAGAGGGAACATGACAGGATTTTCAGCTGCTCGTCCCTTTGAGACTGCCCTGTGAGATGTGCATTAGTGAGCTGCAGTCAGGGATCCAGGAGTGTGCTGGGATCAGTCAAATTAATTCAAAGTTGTAACTGAGAACCAGAGAGGGTCTTGCTAGTACTAACTTCTAAATAATAAGGCAGGAATGAGAGATAAGAAACCAGAGAATCTCATTTATTGTAGCTTAAGAGCAAGGAAGACATGTCCAACATGGACAAATTTGCTTTTTTTTCCATTATTCTTTTTTTTTCCTAAGGCTGGAGAATCTGTTTCAAAACTATTTCCCGCAGAACTGCAAGATGCTGGAGTGGAGGAGATGGCTGTAATTTCCAGGAAACCCAACTAAAGAATTATTATCGACAAGGCTCTTCTGGTAGACCATTAAAAAACCCAGCAGCCATTTTTTCACTCCTGATATTGTGTGAGATAATGGAGTCAGTGGCTGCACAGGCAACTCCTGCCTCATTACTCTGACACCATGGTCAAGAGATTCAAAGAAGCAGCTGATGGAGACAGGACCAGAGGGGCTGCAGGGACTGACTGAGCACAGGGGCCACCCAGGCAAAGCCTGGCTGGAAACTTCTGCCAGCAGATCTGTTTGGGCAGCCAGAGACCAAAACTGTGGCAGGGGTGGATGGGGGTGCAGTTAGGGGATAAAAGTGACCCTGGGTCTCTCTCTGATGAGATGATAGAGCTGCTTCTTTCCTCCTTTGAGAAACCGGTTTCTAAACCATGAATATTCTTATCCCCCCTAAGTGATAGTTGAAACTCTTTGGAGCTCTTCTTGTTACTTTAGCTAATGAAATTCTGTGAAATTTCACATGATGGCTTAATTTTAATTTTTTTTTAAGGCATGATTTGTTAAGAAAACCAAGGCCTCTTTTAATTTTCTAGAAGCAAACTCCAGTAAGAGACTTTGATGGAGGATGTTCCTGTATAAGGATAAGGTTCCTGAGTGCTCAGGGGAAGAAAACACAAAACTTGTGATTTGTGACCCCAACCCATCTCTGACCATGTAGATTTGGTACTGCACCAACTGAAATTACAGAAAACTCCCATTACTTTCAGCTGGGTTAGGTTAAATCCCTAAGGAGAATGGTTTGGAGGTAGAATCTTGGTCCTTTCCCTTTGAAGTCTCATTAGGATTCCATCAAAAGGAGTCTGACATGGGCATTTCTCTTCTTAGCCACAGGATTGGAGACAGTTCAGAACAAGAGTGACTGGATCAGTTGCCCTCTCCTGTTGATCAGAGGGACTCAAGACAAGGACAGATAGTCCCAGGGCATCTTCCTGCTTGGATGTCCACACCCTCCTAGCCAGAGCCTTTGTTCTAGGCTCAGGGGTGCAATGAAGATGTAGCTGGCCATGCATGCTAAATTATCCTCTCATCCTGTAGGTGATCCAATTAAGCCAAATTTGAAGAGAACCAGAGAACTTCATGCTCTGCCTTGCTGTGTATGAAGTCAGCAACTTAAAAATGGACATTGATCTCTAGGGCTGTCAGTCTGTCTAGGGCTGGATGGAAGAGTTTTCTGATTTTTTTTCTCATCCACATCATTAGGTTTCATACTGCAAGCAATAAACTCTATAGCCTGCAGCTGTGAAAACACTAATTTGAAAGCTATTCTGGTTTATATTTTTGAGAAGTTGCAGCTCTATTTTTTGGTATATATTTGTAATTTTCTCCAAAAATCTCCACTACTTCTTTCAGTTTATTTTTTCCCTTTTCTGATTTTCTGAACTTTCCTATCAATTAGATTATCTTTTTTTTCTCCTTCCTTTTATTCCCCCTTCTCTTTTTTCTCCTTTCCCTCTCTTTTGTTGCTAGAGCAACAAAAACCTTCAGAGCAGAGGGGATTTACACAGTAAAGACTGTAAACATACGGTAACGCTAAAGTTTTGCCTTTATTTAGTTTTTTGTTATTTATGAATATAATATGAATTCTTCTGGATGTCAACCATCTATTTTGGGTGTGTTAATCTGATATTGTCTTCCACCTTTATAGGTCTGTGATTTCCCAGATCTGTTGGTTTCATTCTACATCTTCAGCCCTGTAAGATCAAAAGAATAGCCCTTGCCTAGGACTGAGTGACATTATCTAGGAAAGGAGCTGTCACCCTTCAGTGGCATGTGCAAGAGTATTTCTCTCCTCTTTCTTTTGTATCTCTTCATTCACCCTGTGTTTACTCTCCAGAGATCTCTCTGCTTTATTGGTCCCTACAGCTCCTGAGTCCTGTAGTAGTTAGCACAGAATTTTGTTTCAGGATAGTTCTCCACCTAAGGTATCAGAGCAAAAGCTGGAATAAGTGCAAAAGCTGGCCCTGAGCATAGATGTTTTGAAGGCAACAACCGTGTGAAACCTTGTGATAATTTTATCAGCCTGTCTTTTGCATTAGTGAAAGAAGGTACAACATCTGCCCTTCTGCTGTTATGGGAGGTTATGGTTAAACATGCTGGCAATATTGCACCGGGTGAGAAAAAGCCACATTTCTGTCTGAGTTAAACACAGGCTTGGAAAATAATAACAGGAGTTAAAGTGTGACTAAGCACTTCCAAGGGCTGTTATGCTTGACACTGAATGCAGCTGGTCATGCCCGTAAAGTCCTTTTTAATATGATTACTGTGTTGCTTATTATTCAGAGGTCTAGTAAAAGCAAAAATTGTTATGTTCTTACAAAGGTAAGTAGCTGCTCAGGTATGTCCTCATTCTTCCTGCACCAGGACCCCTGAAGAGCCCTCTCTGTCATGACCAGATAGGAACTATGGGGTTTAATTTAGGATTCTTTCTCACTGAGTATTTTATAATGAACCATGGTTCATCCAAGTCTTTAGGTTTGTGCCTAATTACATCTGAAGTCAGAAGCTGATGCTTTCTCTGTATTCCAGAAGCACACTGGTGCCACAGGCACTGCAGAGCAGCAGCTAGGGAACTTCCAACACCAATCCTGAGTGGCATCGTGTGGTCACTGCTGTCCAGGACAGGGTACAGTCCACAGGGAGCAGAGCTGGATCTGCCCCTGCTATTAATGAGTAAAAAGAAATCTCTCTCCTGTCTGAGCCGATGCTGGGCCAGAGAATGAGCCATACAGGAAACTTGACTTTAATTTCCTTTTCAATCCCCATGTTCAAATCTCCATGACTGTGATTCATTACTGTGAAATGACTCTGTTCTACCTTCGTATGTTGTAACTAGATTAATACAACCATTTCACATATATTGGTGATGATGGCCAGTGCTTAGCACACCTGGGATTGAATTAAAAGCTGCTGGGGCTGAGAGCATGAGTCACAGATACAGGCTGAGCTCGGGAACTCGGATCTTTGGAGCTGTGGCTGGGAAACAGCTCCCGTGGATGAAGGAGGTGTGAGGCCTCTGCACAGAGCTGGGTGGTGACCTCAGCCTCACCCCATTTCTACATTGCAAACAGGAGTTACTGGCTCAACACTGGCACATTCATCAGACTGAGAGCCCAAGCATGTGGGGATGCTGGGGCTGGGAATTGTGACTCCCCCCAGCCTCTGCCAGGCTTTCTGGAAAGGATAAATACATTTGAGATTAGAGGCATGGAAAGGTTTGGAGGAGTATCTTTAGTTGTCCATAGTCATTCATGAAGGTTTATCTCCACCTGAATTCATCTCCCAATGGAATTGCTGCCTGGGGGGTACCACCAGGGCAACAGTGAGAACCAGATCCATGTGAAAATACAGGGTCAAACCAACCACAGGATCATAGCATGTGCTGAGTTGGAAGGGACCCACAAAGATCATTGAGTCCAAGCCCTGGTCCTGCAGAGGCCAACTACAAAAATTGCATCAAGTGCATGAAACTGAATTTCATTTGGAAGAGTAAAAGAGCTGGGAAACAGAGTTTGTCATGATTGACTGAGATTAACTTAAGCAATCAAGAGAAGGTTATTTCACCTACCCTGGATAAAGCCAGAAACACCCTCCTAAACTGGGGCTGCTGTGAGTTGAAGTGCTGATTGTATTCATATTTTCTCTGTTCTGTGACACAAGTCCAACATTACTTGCAAACCACAAGAAGCAGAAGTCACTGTGAATTTTTAAATTAATTATCTCCTCTTTTTAATTTTTTTTTTTATTAATGGATTAGGCTGCTTTTGGATACAATGAATTCAGATTCATTTTCAGCTTGTGTAATGGGAGCTTAAGCTATCACTGACTTCTTTGAATCTGCAGAAATAAGAATAAAACATGACCCTTCATGTCCTCAATGGCTCAAACTGAATTGAAGTAGATGATTATTTAAGGTTCAGAGCAGGTTAGATATCTCCTGTGTTTTACTGTCAAGTCTCTCTCTCTTTCTCCATCCCTCTTGTACTTTTTCTTCCTCTGCACTCTGGCCAAGCCCTGGGGAAAAAAAAAAAAAAAAAAGACATGCCAAAAATAAAACAAAAAAACTTGGATTATATACGTTCTTATCCAAAACGGGGTGAGCGTACCAGAAATTCAGCAGGAAAATATATTCTCAGAGGCCAAGTGATCTGGATAGTCAACAAAGCTTAGGAATTACTTGGTGACTAATGTTTATTGTCACTATGGATTTTATTTGTTTGTTTAAAGCTGAAGTGTTTGGTGCAGCCTGGACTGGGCTTGTGTTTGTTAATAAGCAGATAAAATTTTCAAGAGAAAAACACCGAAAAAAATCACTGCTGTGGTGTGGCCCTATCCATCTGTGATGGATACAGCCTACAGATCTGAACCTGCTGTGGAATGTTGCCATTCCAGCACAATTATTAGCTTTGTAACTATTTTTCTTGCTGTCACTGGGAGCCTCTGGTATTTGGGATCAATCTGTAACAACTTCTAAAATCTGCTCTTTGCATACCAGTTGTTTCTACTGGCTCTTTCTAACTCTGTGCAGAACTGGTGTTGAAATCATTTTAGTCCAGACTCAGCCATCACAGTCCAATACACACAGACCAAGACACAGCCTTTTTTTGCAATAAAAGGCTGGAGCATTTTCTACTGTTGCATGTAACACATTTAACAGAAGTCACTGTCTCTGTTTTTTCTTGTGGCAGAAAATCAATGCCATAATAGCTATTCCTTTTTGGCAAGAGACTGATAGCATTGGCCAGCACCCAGAATAGGGCAAGCTGGAGATATAGAGCTCTGCCAATGTACCTTAAATCTCCTGACCTTCAGCATCTCAAGATTTCCAGCCCTGAGAAGAGAGCTTCTGGGAGAAGAGATTGATAATTCTGCCTGGCTGCGAGACAGTGTCCAAGACAGAACTCCAGTGGGAAACTGAAAACCTCCTCTGGGTTGCTGCTTCTTTCACAGCAAGGTAAATAATGGCTGATGCCACTGAAGCCAAGGGAACTGATTACAGAAACTAGGGCTAAAGACAGCAGAATCAGTCCTCCCAGGCACGTCCTGGCTCCAGGACTGGCTGCGCTGGGTTTGCTCACAGATGTGTCTGTTGGATGAAAATGAGGATGTGCTTGGGGTGACTGCCCCACAGATCAGCCTGGTTTTTGGGAGGGACTCCTGGTGGATGCTGGTGTGCTGTTCCCCTGTGGGCCACCCCCCTTGGGTCAGGCTGGCTCCCAGACACTGGGGGCTCTCTGATCCTTGCAGGCTGTCACAAGACTGCAGCTGCAGTTCAGCATCTCTTGGCTTCTGGGAGCGCCGCTTGTGCTGATGCTACCCCGATTAACCTGCGGTGCTGCTGATGTGCCAAGGTAAACTCTCCCTGCTCCTCAGACATTAACATTTCACTTCTTGCTGAATGGGAGGGTTTGGTTCACTACTCAGAGCACGGCTCTGGGAGCCAAAAGTGCTGACATCTCAGTCTGCCTTGAGCAATGACTTTACCGCGTGACCTTGTCCCAGATGCTCTGCCTTTATTTTTCCTTCTGTAGAAATGAGTTTGTGAACTCTCAGGGACCCACCTTTGCAGGACTCTTTGCTAACAAGCAGAGCAGTAATTTCTCCCATTTACTGCTGGCTTGACTCGCTTCATGATCTAGAGTGGGCTGCTGGTAATGATGCAAAACAAACATTGCCCCAAGCTGATGCCCGTAATATAATTCCACCATGAAATGCGGCTTCTGAAGAGATATCAAACACAAGGATTCCCAGGCATGGTTATATCTTTTCACTCCTTCCAGATTTGAGCTTGCAGTCCTGTTGTCTACAAACAGCTGCTGCTCTAATCCTTCATGTATTACTTAATCTGAGAAAATTCCTTCCAGGGGTTATTTTGTTGTTCATGTGTACAATTTCTGTCTTTATAGTGAATAAAACCCCCCTGCCCACATGCAAGCAGACTGATGAGGAGTGAAGAGGTACTGTTACTTCGCAGGTCTTAGATCAAGTGCATCCATTATTACAGTTGAACACAATCTTCTGCATAGTCAAACTGTTGAATTTTGCCAAGAGGTTTTTGCATGCTTGTGTATTCTTATATAAATAATATTTATTTCACTTGTTTTTCTTTTCTGAAAAAGAAGCCCCCAGCATCAAGCAACATCTCTTCAGACAGAAGTGTCAGGAGAAGCAAGAGTTAAACTAAACTGGAAAGTGACAGCATACCAGATGCATTGACACTAATGTGCCTCTTTAGAGTTCAGCCTAAAGGCTTTGTGTGCAATGATAAATATATTTGTTTTGGTTGCTGGAGGTGCCCTTAAATTATTAAAAGACAAAACAGAAAAGGGACTTTTCATTTTCTAGCACCATTAACTTGTTTCACTGGCCATGAGAGACTCAAAAAAGGGTTCAGTATTGAAATATCAAGGCTCAGACAGCCCTAAATTCAGTTATAATTTTCAACCTTTTGTTGTATTTCATGTTCCTATCTGTCTAGGCCCTGTTAACAGTGTTGCTTAATCATAAACGCCACAACCTTTGGCTGCTGCAAAAGTCTTTTTATAATAAAAGAGGGAAAATAGGGCATTTTCAATATTTCTCTCTATTGATTTTGTGTATGGGAGAGAAGAGAAAGGGAAAGAAAAAATACAGCATTGTGATTAAATATAATAATGCAGTACCAGTATAATTTTAGCTAAAAGAAAAATGTTAAAGGGGAAAAACTTCTGGCTCTATGAAGTTCTTTGACATGGTCAAGGACATATTTGGGGCTAAACTTTTTAAAGTGGACATTCACCTCCATCATGTGTTACTTTTTATCTACTCAGGGTGCATTTTAGCTGCTGTTGCCCGTTCATTTAACCTGTTGCTCCCTACGTAGCTTACCACATCACAGAGCTCTTTAAAAAGGCAAGACCTCATCTAGAGTTTGTGGAGCTCCACAGTTTTTTTTTCTCAAATTGAAAAGAAACCATTTGGTGTCATGCTGCAGATCCTCTTGGCATTCCTCTGGATACACTGGAGCCAGGTAGTGGTCAGTGTGCTGAATGTGTCTGTCAGCCCTGTGTGCCCTGCACCTCTGTCCACTTCCACTCAGTACAGACTAAATGTTGGTACGTGGATATCAAGCTTTGGGGCTCTCAGTTCTGGAAAAAGTAGCTTTTGGAAAAAACAGTTGTTATATTCATTAATTACCAGGGAAAACATCATGAGGTAGAACATTATGAGACACATAACAGCCTCCCAGGCTCAGTTAGTAACTGTCTCAAGGTCCTTGGCTGTTTCTTACAGCCACATCCTGACTGATGCCAAAAAAAAGGACTATATTCTACACCAAGACGTGCCCTTCTGGAGGAAAAGTAAGTAAATCAGATCCTTCTGCTCTCATGACTTCTGTGCAATGAAGAGGGACAAATCTGTGCAACCAAATGCCACACAGAGTGACACAGAGGACTCAGTATCTCTGCAGTCCTACATATTTTGATGCTAGCCCCTGTGTACCCATCCTGGAATAAGAAGCTCTTTCAGGGCTAAATAAAACTAAAGACAGTGGTTCTCCAACATCTCCAAAATCTCCAACAAACTTTCAAGGCTTTTCCACAGAAAAATTTAGTTGTTTATTTTTTAAAACTATGTTCTTTCAGACTAAGGAGGGTTCTTATGTGATAACCTATGGTGGTCTTTATCCCATTAAATACATAATAAAATCATCTCCCTTGTTAGTGGTTTGCTTAGCATACAGTGTTTTTAAACACCAAGTCCAATTCATTTCACATGTGGTGGAACAGCAATTTAAAGGTGCTGTGAAAGAAAACCTGGGCAATCAAGCATAGATACACTTAGATGCAATTAGAGCAGCAAATTATTGTGTACAGCAAACCTTTGCTTAACCTAAGCCATGCAATCACCTTCTGAACCCTTTCCAGTATCTTATTATTAACCTCTTGTCTATGGAAAAGCCCCTCAAAAAAAGAAGGAACAAATGAGAGCAGTTTTAATGTGAGGTTTTAAATCTGAGCTGGGCCTTTTTTCGGGAACAAGAACAGCCAGAGCTCACAGTGCAGCCCGTAAGGCTTCCCAACACTGTCACTTCTGTGTGACCCCTCTTTTTGGAAGTTCTGCCAGATTTTAACAGAACCATGGAATAGCTTCAACTGCCTTGACTGAAATATTCTGTCTGCCTATTTAGGAGATATTTCTTTCCATAACCTTTCCCTTAATTTTAGCAAAAATTATTTGTCTGCAAGATATGAGAAGGAAATGGAAAAACTGCTTATTTTACCCAGTTTCCTGGGATTTGTTGGGAAGTGGAGCATCCAGATGTTCCATTGCAGACATGATGTCCCCCTTGTGCCAGGAATGTGCCTTCTGCTGCTCCTATTAAAATTCATCCCCATTAATTTTAATTATTAGCTGCTGAAATGTGTTTGCACATCCTCAGGAGGGATATGTTGGAGTCTGCCTGCTACACTGCCACCCACCCTGAGCGTGTTCCTCTCTCACACTGGGTGTACAACTCCCTAGAATACATGTGGCTAAATATGTTTATTTCAGCCATTCCATCCCCTCCTGAGTGAGCCCCACGTCCTCTAAAGGTAGTGCAGAGCTGATCCATATGGTCAGTAGAGATCAGGACATGATAAATTTCACTATCCTTGGTGAAATGATCATCTTTGGTCAGAGCTATCCTGAACCCCGAGCTCTCCATGGGAGGTTGAACACTTGGGTGCAAACATCTACATTGTGAACAGGAAAACTTCAGGAAATGAATTTTGTCTGAAGTAACTGATTAGTCCAGTACTGGAGGGATTGAGCAGGAATGTGTCCTGGGAATCTGACATGATTAAATATTTAGGGGGAGAAATTTCTTGCCTGAACATTTGTTTAGCATCATTTCTGGGTGGAATTTTTGATACTATTTCTTCCCAAATTAACTCAAGCTACTAGGGACTTCAAGCCAATTCCAACTTTCTAATGGAATAAGCAAAAGAAGACAGAGACTGCAAACCTACGAAAGCATCAAGCAAGCCAGATGCAGTGAAGTGCCAGTGGAAAATTTTTATTGTGCAAGGATTAAGACAAAAATGTACAATACTATATAAAGTGAAACTTTTAAACAAAGACTCATATTTCCGTGATAGAAAAAAATAATCTGTGATAGAAAAAAAAATTTACAAAAAATAATTTTTTAAAAAAAGCTAAGAGTTAAAATAGTTTGAGAATACTCATGGGAAATGATTCTAGGGGGAAATATAAGACTTGGACTCACATAAACTCAGGTGGGATTGCCTACTGTTAAAATGCATGTCTAAATGTATTTTGATAACAAAATTCAAGTACCAGTTTATACTGTGACTCTGAACTTCCTAGATTCAAATTCTGCTGATGCTCTGAACTAAAAGGCTTGTTGAATTAACTTGGATGTGTCTTATTAACAGCAGGCAAGCCTGCAGGTAGACAATTCTCTGCATATGCACTGACCTTCCCTACCCCATCTGCTTTCATGATGGGCATTACCCTGTGCTCAAAAGGCTGAAATGGTACTCCAGAGGTAATTGGGGAAGCACCAATGTCTCAAGACTCTACATTATCCTTTCTCACAAGCCTGCTAAATTAAATTTAGTTTCTTCCTCAGTTTCTGTGTGAGCTCCAGGAAGAGTTAAGCTTGGGGATGATCCTCTCTTCTGCAACAGACAAGGAAAGCAAGAACTGCTACCTGCTGTTTCTTTAGAGGTGCACAAAAAATAGCTGTTATTGGATATTCCACTCCAAAATCCAGTGAAAGAGCAAGGGACAGTCAATCCACAGAGATACTTCCTAAAGATCTGCTAAGGACAACAATAGAAAATGGGCAGATCTGTGAATTTGTGAGAGACGAGGATGCAGATACACAACCAGCAAAGTCCCTGATCTCCTGGCACATGGCTTGTGCTTCCCTGCTCTCTTGGTTTTCCTCTGTCTGCATTTCAGTGCTGGGGGAGCTGGGCTCTCAATGAGCAGCATCTGCAGAGAAGTGAGAGCCTGGGAGAAGAGAGCTCTGCTGACAGACAGTGGTGCTGACCAGATTGGTAACCTCTGCTGCAGCCTCTGTGAATTGCTCATCCAGAAACTTCTCAGCTGTTTGTTAGCTACTGCACTTGAGAACATGACAATCCCTGGTGTTGCTGGAGAGTCTGTTTACTGCTACAACCCTTAATGGGATGCAGCATGTCTCTGCTGCGTGTTCTACCAGCCCTGACTGCAAAAGGGAGGAGGGGAACCAAGGGGAAGGGCTTTGCTCCTGCTTCCTTTTTCCATCAGGATGGATGGGAGGGAAACAGTCTTCAGTTGTGAATGAATGCTGGGCTTTGCCAGCCCCTTCAATATCTCCACAGTTCACCCTACAGAATATATATGAAAAGGCTTGAGTTAGGATTCAGTAGCACTGGCCAGTTCCAGGCATTTCCAGTAGCCTCCACAAGTTCATCAGCAGCTTCATAATGTTTGTCATTCGAATATTGCTGCTCAAAACGATGCAAACAATCATCGTGGCTTTGAGTTTGTGAAGGGTGTCAAGGAAGGAAGGGAAAATATCTGCTCATGCATTTTATTTCAAGGTCCTTTCATCCATAGCATTGTAAGCTTGAAAGCTTGAAGAAGAATGAAGACTGAAATGAACTGCTGCAGATGGTGAAAGATCTCATTTATTGATCACAACAAGTGAAGGATGTGTCACAGACTTCTGCGCTTCTCTACTACACTCGCCTGCTCTCAGGTTCACAGGTAGAGGTGAAGATTATCCATTTTTAAAGCTGAAAAAAATATGCTGAGGGGTTTCAGGGGAAGAATAGGAACAGTTTTGCCATGGTTTCTACACTGGAAGACTTTGCAACCTGATTTAAATACAATGCTCAGTGAGCAGAGTGAAGAATAGGAGGAGGGTCGAAGTGCTCAGAATTTGTGGTGAGTTAGTTTGTGTGTTTGTGTGTGTGTCTGTGTGTTTGTGCTACTCCTTCCTTTCCATCCATGAAACAGGCATCCAAAACAAATGAGTTTGGCTAACCAAGGCGATACTCTTCATGCCTTTTGAAAAGGGTAGACAGTGTTGTCCATGTCCAGAAAATTTTTCATTTGAAAGTAAAAATAACTGGTTTTGTCCATCCACAAGGAACAGAAATTACCTTAAAATGTATCCTCTTCTCTGGCAGCCTTGAGAGAACTTGTTCCTTTATCTGCCATTTGATCTTTTCTGTAGCTCTTTCTACTATTTACCTCAATTTCACACTCTAAACTTTTCTTCATTGCTTCAATGTCCCTCTGATTTCTGTATACCTCCTTAATTTTTTTTTTTTCTCCTTTAGCAATATCCTTCCATAACTCCTCTCACATGTTTCTCAGAGTTCACAAGACTCCACAGTCTTCCCACCACCATGTCCTTGCTGGTGTTTTCTGACAGGAATTTTTTGCATGTCAGAATAAAAACCATCAGGAGGTGGCAATGACCTTATAGGTGTAAGCAGGTATATTTTCTTGGGAAATGTAATTCAGATCCAAACTGCCAGCACAGCAATAAAATAATAAGCAACTCAACCTGGATATCTGACATCCACACAGTACAAGGTGTCTGTAGACTGATCTCATAGATTACCATTTGTGGCTCAAGTGCCTGAGGTTTTTCAGTTCTTTTTGTTCAGTTAAATTTAAAATAAAATAAATTTCAGGTGCAATTCTGTTCTAGGTAGGGGAGTGCAGCAAGTGTGACTGAGAAACTCACTTCCAAGGCAAATCCTGATCTGCACTACAACTCTAATGTGGACAAATCCAGTATGTCCACATACTTACTTACTCAACTACTTAACTACTCTTGCAGAAAGGTGATAGTCTTCAGTTATTTTATAATAAAGGCATTGTAAATGTTATGGGCCAGTCCTGAAGGTTTCAAGGAGCTGTAATTGCTGGAATATGTCTTTCAAAACTATAAAACAGGTTCTCTTGGCAATACATCAGGAAGGTATCTTTTCTATTTTCAAATTCACTGCCTTGTGGCCTGATGTTTCCCACTTAGATAAGCTTCTTGTGATTGGTCACATTTTTATGAGACTTGATACGGTTCAGTTCAAGAGATGTTCCAAACTTTTCAAACCTGCAGCCAGACAAGCCCCCAGGTATGGGCTGTTCATCCCAGTTGCTGGGTTCTTAGGCAGAGGCAGCCAAACAGAGCTACTGAGGAAAAGTGCTGAGCTCTCAGCTTCCCTTTAGCTGCCTACCCTTATTCTGGTGGGGGGACATAACCCAGCAGTCCTCCTCTGCCCCTCATCTTGGCAAGCCCTGCCTTGTGAGCAGTCTAAAGACCAGGATCCAGAATTAAACTTGGAACTAAGTTATCTTCTGATGGCTCATCAACCCACCACTGAGCCACGTGCAAAAGGGAATTTTTGGAGCAGAAAATGAGAAATTAAGATTTTCTATATTAAATATCCATAGGACAGGGGAGAAAAACACCTTAGAAGCAATGGTGCTGTAATGGCAGACGTTTTCCTTTTTGTTTTATTAGCTTTTCTAATGGCTTATTGCTGTTGGTCCAAAGTTTGTGCTAGTCTGTTTAAACCCTTAAAGAGCAGCATAGTAATTCTGAACAGATCTATTGTTGGTGGGTGGCAAAATGTAATTCCAATAAGTTTTCCAGGCCACTGATATTGATGCACTTTTTGGAAAAAATTCTGAACATTTTTTTCTGTAGTTAAAAACATCTCTCTCAGAAAATTTGCAGAGATGTTACCTTGAGAATGAGGAAAAGCTTGACCTGACCAGCTTGGCTTTATCCTAGAATGTGCCTTACCAGTGAGGAGAAGGGGTTCTCTCTAGCTGGGTGGGAAATTGCAGCTCTGAAGGAAGTCACTGCATCACTTCTTTTTCCTGCCATTTCAAGTTGGCAGAAAAGAACTGCATAATTACTAAGCCTCACAGCCACCAAAGTACTCAAGGGGTTATTTTACAACCTAGGAAGTCCAGTTAGGTGGAAGATATTCCTTTGATTTATGACCCTAAGGTAGTCAGCTCATAAATTAATGTTTGCATTGGCAGCTTCAATATGTGCCTTTTGCATCTGAAGGCTGTGGGCAGCAGAGAGTGACAGGAAGGCATCAGACTAGGATGTGTAAAACACACAGAAATTGTGTCTATTTTCTGTGTCTCAAGTGAGAAGGCATTTCACTATGGGTGTTATACCATGGCTCTTTAAATGCTTTATTATTTGCAGACATGTCTTGAAAATTATTGAAAGCAAGACTTCTGGGTGACAGGAGTGGGCGAGGAGAGGTAAACAATGAAGAACAATGCAGTCAGACACAGAAGGTCTTAGATCATTTAAGTAATTGGGCAAAAAGGTGACGAATCCAGTTTGGTGCAGATAAATGTAGAATAATGACTCTTGGAACAAAGAAAACAAAGACAGAAAATGTTGAGCAGGAGACTGCAGCATCTTACTGAGATTTGGAGAGCTAATGAAAGGAAATCTCCTTAATGATTGGGATATAACTGCTCCTGAATGGGTGGAGTTCAATGGAATAAGAAAAGGGTTGAGAATTTAATTTTTCATAGACATAAAACTCTCTTAGGTTATCTTGTCCATCCTCTTGCATCAGCTGAGAGACAATTCTTTCTGCAAAGAACCCTATTATGTTGAATTATGAGGACTGTCAAGGTGATTTATAGGATAGATTTAGTTAGTGAGAACATTTTTGCTAGCCAACACAAAAACCGAAATGTTTTGGATGAGATTCTGACCTCACTGACACAGATGTAAATAAAACCACCTGTAAAATCTTCAGCAGAGTGTCTCATGCTCTATAGAAGTAAATACACACACATTGCAACTGGAGTTCTACTGCAGGCTTTGCAAGACTGGGATTTTATCTAGAGCTGAGACAATGCAGAATCTGGTGTAGAGGTATTTTCCTCCAGGGAAAATCACCAGACCTGTGAAGCCCAAGCTTACTTAAGGCTGTTGATTGGAATCCTATTTCACCTCTTTCATGGCTGCTGCCTGGTAGTTCAGTTCAGATGTTGATCTGAATAAAAGTTCATCTGCTCTCTCAGCAGACTCGCTGACTTCAGAAGGTTCTGTTGGAAAGTGGAAAGAGTAGTTGACCCTTGCAGTAAATGTATAAACATGGAAGGCAAGATTCCAAGCCCAAAATTATGGGCTTAAAATCCCATGTTCAACTCACACCAGAGACACACACATCTATCAGTGATTATTTTCTCCAGAACATTTTTTCAATGTTCTCCAACACTGACCCCGCTGCTGGAATCTGCACCAAAGTCCATCTGGGATTCAGATCTGGTTGTGATCTTCCTCCAAGGGCTTATCACACACTTGACATTTAACAGACACAGAGAGGGTGAGGGGAACCCAGACCTCCCCTTTCCTCACGAAATCAGAGCAGACCAGTCCTCTTGTGCTTTTACACAGTGGGCCAATGATGATTGTGCCTCCTCTTTTGACAATAGGGGTGAAGATTTCTTGTGAAGCTTGTAATTACAGACATAACACAAAGCATCTTGCTTTGAGGAAAACACTGACCCCAATGCCTCTGTTAAAGAGCATGACAGCTGTGAGAGCTACAGCTTTGCTCTAAAATGGAAAGAACCCCCTGTCCATGGCTTTTGGGTGATGGACTATGCTGCTTCTTCAGGGGGCTTCAAGATTTTCAGTTCTGAGAAGACAGAAGAACCCCTCACCACCCTGTGCTGGGTGAAGAACCAATGAAAAGAGGGAATCAGTGGCAGCTACTGGATCTGGGATCCTGCAAACCAGACAGGTATTTTGTTGCCTAAATCTTTCCATGAAAAATCCCAAGATTCACAAGTGACCTTATTGCAAAACTAACAGGGCAATCTAATCAGAGCACTATCATTTAGTTAATTCAGCCTTGGAGAAACTTACCTCTAGGTAAGAAATAGCTGTAATATCCTTTTTTCATGTCAATGAGGTGCATATTCATCTGCATCATTTGCCTCTGCCAGTTCTTATTTCCAAACCTTGCTGAGGCACCAGAAATTGCTTATGCTGTTAAACACCAGGAATTTAAGATGCTAGCACTCCACTGAAATTTGAGATGCTAATTAAAAGTTTGAATTTTTAACCTCTAGGGGGTTTTTGTCTTCTTTTTGCATCAGTCTGGATGTATTTCTGAGGGGGTAAAGCTGAGGCAGAAATAAGCAGTGCAGAGTGAGATGGAAGCAGGATGGCTGTGCTACACACATCACTCTGTGGTGGACCCAAATCAGCTCCCTTTGTATCAATAGGTACATTTTGACTGTGATTTTCAAAGAGATGGACATAGAAAGAGGGAAAGAAAAGATGTGGAAACATGGCAAACCTTCGATCCTCTTCAACATTATCCACTACAAAGGTATTTCTGTTTTTGTATCACTGTCTGTGAGACATATCCACACACAAGTAGCATGTATGCAAAGCCCTTCCCCATCTCCCAGGGGCAGGATACTGATAAATGCATTAAACTTTCTGATGGCTTGGCCTTGAGAGCTGTTGTGACCCACCCCTGAAGGCAAGGGCAAACCAGGTTCTTGTTAAATGGTCTCTTGAGGTGGATTAGAGTGAAACAACACTGACTGATTGGTGTTTGTAAGTGTATATATGGAGGGTTTATTTTAGAACAACTTGGTTGCAATGAAAATCAGTCATGTAGCCATTTTGGTTATTATTATCTATAGTAATATAGCAATATAAAAGCATAAAAATATCTCTTAAGGAAATGTATAAGGAAAAGAAAGAGTAGAAGGATCTCACTATCCGTGGACCTCACAACGAGATTTGGTTGTTGCAGTTTCAGTGCCTGTTGGTCAAAGCGGTGGTCACAGCCTCGATCTGCCAGGGGTGGAGAAAACCAAGGGAACACTGAACTTCCCTGGGCTATAAACACTCAGGTTCAGGTAGGAAGGCCCAGGTACCTCCCCTCAGGCAGGGAGTTTCAATAGAATGATGTAATGCTGTGCATCAGGGAACAATTTGTGAGCCTCTGATGGTCCTTGACACCTCCCCAGGTACCACAGCTGCCTCTCACAAACTCTCTCAGGCCAGCAGAGTTTGAGTCCATGGGAGCCCATCAGAAGGGAGGAAAACCTTCAGGCCTCCTGTGACTGTCCCGGTGCTTTCCCTGAGGGAAGATTTTACAGCTGAGCCATTTCTGTAAGGACTTTGGCACGATAAAAAGCATCACCCTGCCTTGAAGGATCTGCCTCTTATCAGCTTCTTGCCTCGCCTTGTTCAGGACCCAGCTGTAGCCTGAGGTGGGGCTGTGTCCTTCCCTTTTCACCTGGGTGGTTACTTTGCACATCATTAGCTACCCTCTAATTGTTTGTGCATCAGCATTCCAGTCTTTCTCGGGAGCCTCCAAAGCACTTGGGAGAGATTTTTGAGACTTAATTCCTTTTTTTTAAGACATGTGCTCTTTCAGTAAAAGGTGCTGTTCAGGATGAGACAGTAGAATCTGCTGAAACCACAAGCAACTCTGATGTTTTTGGAAAAATAATTTTCTTTCTGACGAGTTACTGACTTTCTGGGGCAGTGGCAATAAAATTTTATTTTATTTATTATTCTCACTTTCTTGCCAAGCTGGGGTTACTGTCAGTGTCTACTAAAGCTGCTAATAAGCCTCTGCAACAATTTTTTTCCTTCTGAGGCCTTGTTTGCAAGGCCTTTGAAAAGTGTGACATCACACTGGCTTTTCAACATATAAATGAAATGTTTTTTCGTGCTCTTTGATCTGCTATAGCTTCTAAGTGCCTTTATGTTTTTATCAAATGGGCGCCAGTGCTCAGCTACATGATTATCAGGTATTCATTTAACCTTTTTGACACACCAAAATGTCAAATGCTTCACAGTGCCTTTTTGAATACAAAAGGCTACAGAAGTTTCTTCTGAATTCTGACGTGTCTTAACAACTCTGAGTTTCTGTTGTCTTGAATACTACATATGGATTTAAAAGGAAATCCCACCCTGCTTAGTTCTACTCATAGAATCATAAAATCATTGAATTGTTAGGGTTGGTAGGGACCTTAATGATCATCCATCTCCTGCCCTCTGCCCTAGGACTCCTTCCACTCTCCCAGGTGGCTCAGAGCCCCATCCAACTTGGCCTTGAACACTTCCAGGGATGAGACACTCACAACTTTTCTGGACACCCTGTGCAGGGCCTCACCATCCTCTAGGTTAGGAATTTCTAACCTAAACCTACTTTCTTTCAGGTTGAAGCCATTCCCCCTTGTCCTGTCACTGTGTGCCCTGGTAAAAAGTCCCTCTCCATCTTTTCTGTTGGCTCCTTTCAGGTACTGTAAGCCTGAAATTAGGTCACCCTGAAGCCTTCTCTTTTCCAGGATGAACAATCCCAATTCTCTCAGCCTTTCCTCAAAGCAGAGCTGCTCCATCCCTCTGATCATCCTGTTGGCCTCCTCTGGAGTTGCTCCAACAGGAGCATGTCCTGACACGGGGCATGAACAGACTATGAACCTTGGGTTCCTATGGGTATAGGAAATAACCTGATCTGATGAACAAAATGGAGCAATTCTCCACAAGGTTGTTGTTATTTGTTGCCTTGTCCATCAATGAACCCTTTCTACAGTGCTGCAGATAATGTCCCCCCTTTCAGAGACAAGGTCCCAACACAAACATCATCTCCAGTGCATGGTGATATTCACATAGTCACGTCAAGATCACATCCCACCAGCTCAGACCCTGGATTATCATCAGTTGAGCAAGAAATTCCACATCTGAATTACACATTAAGAGTCTTCCTAAAAAAAGATAAAAACAAAAAAGTCTGATATGTCTCTGTGGGATGATACACTGTGCTGAGGGAGTGGGACCAAAGGGGAATTGAATACACAGAGATACACAAGATAGCAATTTCTTAAGATGGATGTGTGTCATGTGGAATATTTTACTGCCAAAAAAAAAAAAAAAAAAGAATCTCCAGCAAGGGACAGTTCTGTAGAGGAAAACTGGTGTCCCTTCACTTTATTTTTTTCAGTCAAGAGTGGCTATCTTTCCAAAAAGTATTGCTTATTTCAAAGAGGAAGGAGAAATTCAATGTGGCTGGAGATGATGATAGTTGGGTACAGCAGTCCCCTCTCACCTTGAAACTCCTGGGTGAGGTCGTGGTTTCACAAGAACAGATGGGGATGGGATTTTACCACATTGAGAGATGCCTTGTACATCCAGAAGATATATAGACACATATTTTTATTTTAGATTAAACCAAAATTTTGAACACAGTGAATTTGGTTTTTATGACTCAGTGCAGGGAGAAGTCCAGAATCAGCTATAAGAGGCAAGTACAGCCAGTATTTGATGGAAAGTCGTCTGCAACCCTCCCAGATGGATAAAGATAGAAATTGCTGAAATGCTGGAGTTGAGAAAGGCCAGAGGATACCATCCACAGGACTTGCCTCTGGACCTTGGTAACAGGCCCAGAGCAGGACTCCAAGAAGAGCTGTTGTAGAGGAGGACTAATGTGGGCTGGGTTTTGAAAAAAAATGGGCTGAGATCAGCTGCACCTCTGCTTTCAGTGTCAAAGCAAACCTGAGTCTGGGACTGTGGAAGGACATATTATCATGCATCAGCATATTTACAGTCATGGAAATTGCTGTAGGCTCGAAGGAGAGTGAATAAAATGTGCTATAAATGTAGCCTGTGTATGAGTATGTATATATATATATATATCTATAACCTGGTTTGTGTTGACTACATGGTGTTTTAAACACCATAACCTGAAATTAAAGTACGTGGGGCATTCAGACTTTTGGCACCAGTCTTATTGGACAGTTCATGATGCTTCAGTGAAAAGGGAATTAGATCGCAGGTAAATGCAGCAAAGGAGACCAGAATTCTCCTACAAGCTTTGTTAAGACAACCTGACCTGTGGAAACACCTTGGACAAAGTGAGTGCAAGTCTGTGCCCATCATCTTTGCAATCAATAAAATGGGGACAGAGCAGCAGTGAATGTAGTGAATGTAGTGAACTTCACCGTGACCAAACCTTGATGCCAGAGTTAGGAGGTTCAGAAGGGATTTATGGTGCAAGGATGAGCAAAGGACTCACTGCTCACTTCAAAAGAGAATTAGAACCTTCTTGTGCCTTTAACTCCTCCAGCAGGACATTGCCATTGGTGAAGCCTCTGATTAAGAAACAGTACTTGAGAGGTAACAAATTTTCGGTGATTACCATGGGAACCACAAATGATTTTGTAAGGGTGGAGAAATTATAAAAAGTTCTAATTGAGAGAGAGGATGAGGCTTTAAACAGTTTCTATGGAAACCAGAGGTGGCATCCAAAATAAGTGTGTGTACTAATCTGATAGTCTGATTGGCAGGTAATTGGTGCAGTGCTGGAGTGGGGAAGCCTTGGGATGTGAGATGAAGTGTCCATCACACAAACAGGTAAAACACACAGCCTTCTGAAGAAGAGCTGGAGCTTCAAACTCTTTCACTCCCAGTAGAATACACTCATCACTCAATGGTGATTCATTTTCATTCTTGTCTCTGTACTGAGTGTATTTTTTTTTTTTAATTACAGAACAAAAAACTTCAGCAGATGTGATGGCTGGAGCTGCTCCCTCACCTCACCCAAAGAGTAGAAGTCACAAAGGTGCATTTATGGCAGCAGACATGACCTCCAGTCTGCTTCTCTTCTCAGGCAGAAGAGAGAAGGGAACACAGACTTCTAGCATTCAGTAAGCTCTCTGAATAGCTGGGTGAGATGCTTGCCTATATTTTCCAGGACTTCAGCTTCTTCTGACTGACTGGCTAATACCCAGCTAAGCTCATTTCACAGAATTCAGAATTTCTGCAATATTTTCACTTGTCAGAGCCCAGTGGAAATTCCAAGGACACAAAGTTCACTATCACCTCTGAAGGAACCTACAGGCATACCTTAAACCAGATACTCAAATATTTATATCTACCAGAACTATCTGCTTTTAGGGTGAGTGGAAAGCTCTTGTCAAGAGTTTTGTGGAAGACACAGGATGAGCAAATCCAATCTTTGCTCTCTTTCACAGGGCTACAACCCAAGTACATTATGATTTCTTTCAGCTTGATGCCTGAAGAAGGAAAATATTACTGTTGTCAATAAATTAGATAAATAACAGGCCTTTGGCCAGCTGCAAGCTGCTGAAGTCCTCAGCAAATTCTTTGCCAGCTCAGTGGTTTGGCAGACACAGATTTTTTCTCCAGTATTCTCTAGCTCACCAAATTCATTTATCCATTCACCAGATGTAGAAACCCCCATATTTAGAAATATTTTGTGAATCTGAGGTATTTTGAAATAAGATTAGCCTTTCTGTTGAAAGATCTAGAAGGCTGGTCTGCCATCTCTGTGACACTGAGGGTTGTGGCTCCCCAGTGTTATCCATAATCATGATTTAAATGAAGTATTGAAAAATTATTAGGAGAAATATCATCCTTTCACTTAGAAAATGTGCATTTAGAGAATTTTGCCCATTTCCTGATCACAGACCAGCATGGTCTAGGCTGGAGCCATCTGCAGAATTGCCACTTTCCCATGGTCAGTGGCAAATTTGTATCCATAGAGGCTGCCATGTCATAACCTCTGTATACTCCAGCATAAACTGGATTTGAAGTACAGCACACAAAGATAATCAAGGAGATCAGGAATAATTCTAGTTCCACTTTTGATCTGCCAGTTTAGATGAATTCTGGGTCAAGCAATATTCTGTTTTGTATATAGGACTAAGGTTAGTTGAGTCTCATATATAATACACTTCTGCAAAACTTTGAAATGTCTGCCTGGATGATAAGCTTAAGATGTAAGCTCTCAAGGATTCTGTTTTTATAGTGTGATAAAAAAAAATTGTTTTCAATAGACTGAAGGGCTCAGAGATGCCATGAAGAGATGGGTGACATGTCTTTAAAGAAATCTCAAAATTAACCACATTAATAGTTGTCACGTAACTGAAGGGGCTCTCAGGTGGTCACCTTGCTTTGTGGTTCAGTGAATCCATCACTGCTGATACCATGTCTTCTTTTTAACAATATTTCACAAAAAAAAAACAGGACAGTGAACTAAACAGAGCAGCTGAAAAAAATAACAGAAGATGCAGCTCAGTTCAAGAGCATCCAGAGCTGCACTCTGCTCACTCAGCCTGGGTAGCATTTTTGTTGTTTTTTTTTCTCTCAAAAATTCTACATTTTTGAATTTTCACCTGTATTTTCATTCCCACCGGTGCCAGTGGGCAGGGGGACAGGGAAACAAACTTGACCCTGTTACACTTCTGGTTGGTTGCTTGCACATCAGCTTTTTCTCTGTTTCTTTCATGGATGATGTTGGTCTGAGCCCTCTCTGTTATGTACCATGCAAAATTCTGGCAGCTGAATCATTAATCCATATTTCATTTATCTAATTTAGTTTCATTTCAGGTCTTGCAAGTGTACATCTCAGAAAAGCATGTCCATGTTGTGGATGGTGTGCAATAACTTGATTTATACACATGTTCAGTAGAAAGAAACAATGTAAAATTCTGGTTCACACAGATGAACATTTCTCCATGTGTTTTGTAGGTGGTGCTTCATCCTTTCCATTATAACATGCCAGAAAGTTTTAAGCCCCTCTGGAAACTCTCACTTTTTTTCTATGTGAAGAAAATATTCCACTAACTATAGATATATCAGAGTTTTTTAGATGCAAAAAGGCATAAATCCTCCACCATTGTGGACAGAAGACAGAATTTGCCACCTTCAGCAGCTAAAGAGGACTTGCAGGAAAGCTGGAGAGGGATTTTTGACAAGGGCTTGCAGTGACAGGACAAGGGAGAATGGCTTTAAACTAAAAGAGGGAAGGTTTAGATTAGGAAGAAATTCTTTACTGAGGATGGTGAGGCCCTGGCCCAGGTTGCCCAGAGAAGCTGTGGCCGCCCCATCCCTGGAAGGGTTCAAGGCCAGGTTGGGTGGAACTCTGAGAAACCTGGGATAGTGGAAGGTGTCCCTGCCCACAGCAGGGGGGTTGGAACTGGATGATCTTTAACATCCTTTCTAACCCAAACCATTCAATGATTCTATGATTATGGGGGATCAACATGCAGGAATAACCACTGGGTCAGGATTAGGCAAACTAAGTGAAAGAAACTTTGCAGGACTTAGACAAAAAGAGATAAAGAAATGTTTGAGCATGTGCAGAGCAGTTGGTTATTTGACTTAGAAGCAATATCTTGAGAGTAAAGGAATACTTTGCATGAAAACATAAGTTTGCTGCTCCACAGGGGTCAAAAATACAAATCAGGTGTTGGAAAAAGGAGCTGACATCATAAAAAAAACCACTTCATTTTACCTGTGTGACCCCACATTGCTCACACCCTGATGACTGGATGGAATTGTGTCCCATCTATCTCAAAAAGGTGCACTAGAACTGCATTTCATGGAAAGGGTGACACAGCAAGGGATAACTGTGTGAGGGATGATTAAAAAACAAAGAGTCTTCTCCCTCAAAAGTGAATAGCAGAGGAGGAATTTTAAAGAGGCCTTTTAAAACCTGAGTGGTATGGAGAAAATTATAGTTTACTTTCAGTACCAGAACTAAGGGATAATAATGAAACTACCAGGCTACAGGTTCAGAGCAAATAAGAGGATGCTGCTCCTTGTGTAATGTATAATTAGGCTGTGAAATTTCTCCCCATGGGATGCTGTTATAAGTTTATGTGGGTTCAAGAAGTGATTAGGCAGATTCATAGAAGAAAACATGCTAAGGACTATTAAATGCATACACACAATGCCTGTCTGAGGAATTCCTGGATGAAAAGTCACAGAAGATGGGCAAATGTCAACACATGCTGACTCAGTTCTTTCTCTTTCTTAGGAATCCTCTTATGGCCAGTGTCTGGGATGGCATAATGTGCAGAAGAAAATTTGTGTCCCACCTGAAAAAGCTGCTGCCTCCTGAAAAGAAGTGGACTTGTGCAAGGATCTAGCTGTGAGAGAGACAGGCTGAACATGGGATGTGGAGCAGAAGGTGCTAACATGGGATAACAATGGTCCACTGATGAGAAATGCAGCTCGGGAGCAGCAGATCAGCTCTCAGAGCACTGCTTGCTTTTGCTTGAGTTGGACATCATAAAAACTCCACTGTGAGCCCTTCAGAATTCTTGGCAGCATTGTGACTACACAGTCCAATAGATTAATTCTTTGCTGCAATTTTTGGAGCTCAGCTAAAGGCTTCTGCAAAGACCCTGATGTTCAGATTGCAAGTACTCTCATCCCTGTTCAATAATATGAAGCTCAGGAATAATCAGGATCCTGTGAGGAAATTCTGTTGAAAGGAGTTCACATCCAGATGCTTCTCTAATTCATAAATCAAATGAAGAAACTTCACTGAGTCTCTTTATTTAAGCCTTGTTTTCACCTGTCCTTTAAATCACAGTGCAACCTATGTGTCCCAGAGTAAAACTTCACAGGTTTTCCAACGTTAGAATCATAGAACCAAATTCTGGGGGAGGGCAGAGTGAGGCAAAGTCCTCATGTAACCATGACTTAGATAGAACAGGGGATTTTTTAATACAAAATCCAAACTTGTTTACAGTTTTGGTCTGAACTTAGTTGTTATTTAGGCCTTAATGACCTAATGATGCCATTACAAATATTTGTGTAGACTTAAGGTAAAAGCAAAGAATTTTGCTTTTATTAAAAAAAAATAAAAGGCAAACATGAGTGTCCACCATAAAAACAAAGATAAATCAAATTTTAAATTAAACCATGCCAGTTCTATTTGCCAACATGCCAACAGTTACTTGAGAGTGAAGTCAAAGTGCCCGTTCTTGAAGATTGCTTACAGTGATCTGCTTGCAGAGTTTGCAAATACAATGATTTCCTCATTTGTTGAGTGACAGCTAACATAGCAGCCTGGCTAATATACATCAGCCTTCCTTCCTTCAAGCTCTGAAGTAGGGCAACATTAATGGAGGGCATAGAACAGGCAGTTTTGGGAGAGTAAATTGCCATCAATAATTTCTCTGATAAATATATTTTTTTTTTCTTTTCTACACAAATTGTCCCTTAATAGGTTATGGCTGAAATTATGTGCTGAAGCTGAACAATTTCTGCCACTGTGTCTATCATGAACTCTTTTCTATGAATGTATGATTGACTAAGGTCAGGCAGCTTTGCCTACACACATATGTTATGTGTATTGTTTCTTTTCCATCATTGGCTGACAGGAAATCTAAGAGTAAAGTCTTCTGGAAAAACAGCTCTGAAACCAAATTCTGAGTCTGTCTGCTGATTGATGCAATTATATTTTGTTGTCTAGGCTTTTTGAAGTGCGTTACATGTCGCCTTCCAAAAGACATCATTCACAAGGGACATGGTAACTCTTCATCTCAAAGGCTGAAGAAAATCATGAGCTCAATTGTAGAAGCCTTCAGATCCATCTTCCATGCCATTTAAAATGAATAATATTGCTCTTTGCTTAAACACTCTGGACAATATACTTTTCTTATAAATATATTTTAGAATCAGGGATTACTGTAGATTAGGAAGTACCTCTGGAGGCCTCTAGTTCAACCTCCTGTTCTATGCAAGACTCATTTCATATCTGGGTCAGTTTGCTTGAGGGTTCCCTCTGACAGTTTAAGATATCTAAGAATGGAGCAATCACAGCCTGCCAGCACAACTCGTTCCAGTGCTTCACTGGAACATTGTGAAAAATGCTTCCTTGCAAACAGCAGAATTTTTCCTTACTGCAACCTGTGACTGATGCTGCTCATCTTTTCACTCTGCACCCCTGAAAAGAATCTGTCTCTATCATTTCTAAAAGCACACATCAGGAGTTAATGAAGTCTTTTACCTCAATAAGGGCAAGTATGAAATATTGGAAGCAATACCTGTCTGGATAAAACTATGTCAGAAGGAGAGCTACTTATAAAATTAATCATTGGGATATTATCCTAGCTTCCAATGGCAAAACTCATCAGCACAGATGTCATTGTGATAGAACACATGAAAACATAAAAGTAAAGAGAGTAAACAGACATATTTAGTACACAGTATAGTTTCTATGTCTCTCTAAAGCTTTTTATAGCAAAGTTCTTCTCCTCTCCAAAATACCCTCATCCCAATGCCACTACTGTGTGTGCATGCAATCCTCACAGAATGTCTCAATTATCCTTTACTTTCTGCAAATTCCAATACTCCCATGGCATTAAAAGATTCCCATATAGACCATCACAGACAAAGACAAGAAACCCCATCCTGTCCCACTGAAACTGCAGTGCCTTTGTTCTTTGGGAAGAAAATCTTCTCCATAGGCCATAGCACAGGCAATGTGATAGCAGGATAATTTCAGAGTGGTTTACTGTAGTCCCTACAATGCTTGTAATTGCCAAGGAGGATTTTTCAGATGAGATTAGCCAAGACTTTGGGGATATACAGTTACAGAGTTATGGGCTTTAATGGTGCCAGTGGTGCAGAGCACTCTGCCTGCTGGCTGGTGCTGGAGCCCTGAGGGGCAGGGTTTACTAAGGCTGCTGTAGGGCACTGGGGTGGTTGTTTTCCATCCTCCTGGAGGCAGCTGAACACCAAGTTTAGCTGTCCAAGGGACTTGTTAGCCCTCTGTCCCAGCTCTCCCACATTGGGAACAGCAAGACCTCAGTATGGTCATTAATATTCAGACTTGTTGATGTAAAATTGGTTTTACCCTTTACGGGCACTCTGAGAGAAGGACACTGAGGGCCTCAGAGAGCACACTCAGTTCAGTTATTGCTATCAGTAGTGAGATGCTAATTTCTGAAAAAGCAAGAATACACCAGTATCAAGTGATTCATTTCTGCATAGGCAAAGATTTTAAAACCCTGTTAAACACCAAAGCCCTTATTCTCCTGTGTGTGCTAACCGAGCCCATCAAGGAAATTTTTGGCACATGTGTGTCACTAATCAGACCCATTCTCATTAGAGTACAGCTGTTTTAGCATCTTTCTGTAACCCTCCTGGATCTCTCCAAGGCACTGAGTGAGTAAGTGATTTTAAATGAACTGCTCTATCCAGATCATGCATTAGGGGTCTGTGATGGGTCTCACAGGGAAAAGGAGGTCACAGGCAGAGCAGTGCTGGGCGCTGGCCCTTCATGGACAGTGGGATCTCCATTGCTGACCTTGCATCTCTTTTAACCAACACTGTGAGCAGACAAAGGGCCAGCACATGGATCAGGAGGACAGGAAGGTGGGCTGAAGCAATCTTGGTTCATGCCAGCTGTTGAGATGAATTCAGGCATCTGGCACAGGAGCCAAGACAAATTGTGTGATGGTGAATGGAAGCATTGGAATACTTGGCCCCAGATACTAAAATGCAGCAACCAAGTGTAAAGCATTCCTTGCTGGCTGAGTGGTTACAAATTATTTCAGTTAGGTTCAGAGCTAACTGGTATCTATCCCAGCTGGCACATGTTAGGTGCTGAGCACCTTCATTGCACCGTATGCTGATGTTAAATTATACTAAAAGAGGGGCTCTGTTAGCAGTCTGGCCATTGACTTTAATGAAACAGCTAATTTGATCATTTTAATTATGTGTTGAGGCAAGGCAAGAGCACAAATGTTAAAATATCATTTCATGCCAGTAGAGAGAAAAGTTGACATTTACTTTATCTAAGGACTAGATTGCTGAGAATGAAGGGAGAGATAATGAGCAAATGCAAAGGAAAATAGGAATGAAAAGGTGAGACAATCTGAAAGCTGACAAGACACTAGAAGGACATGACCTGGAGCTAGAGAGGGCTGCAAAAACCCTTCAGGCTGGAAGAACATGAGAAGTTTAGTGAAAAGGTTCCATGCGCTTCTTTATTCAGGAAGAATCTTGGTGCTGAAAAATGGAGCCTCTGTTTCCTGCAGTTCTGAAACAACTGCATTGGATATCATACAGACAACAATATCTCTGGATTCTCTTCTGAATGGAATTATTTCTGCATTTGTAAAGCTAAATTTGATCAAATTCCTACAGGAAGAGAAGCAGGCACACACATTGTCTTTTTTGTTTGTTTGTTTAAATAAATAAAGCCATACTTTCACTATGACAGGCTAACAGCTACAACAGGCTTCCAACAATATTAGCAGAGAAGAGGTTTCTAAGAGAGAAAGGAAAATGGGATTACACAATCCCTTCAATACCAGAAGCAGGGCAGAATTGCCAAAGCACAGCAACTGCAAACCATCGTGGCACCAAAGTGCCTCCTCCTCCACAGGCTGAGTTCTTTGTCTGCTTCAGCCCTTTATGAGGTCTGTGGACTTTATATCAATCATCTAAATTCCCTAAGTAAACTTGAGACATAGAAATTTTAACACTGAGGGTCAAAATGTTGAAGTCCAGGCTTGGCAGGGTTGTCAGTCACTCCCTGTTTGGTGCTCATTTAGAGCATGGATGGACATGGGACTGTGAGAAGCCTGGCTATGTTTGAAGGTGGATGAACTTCTGCCTTTTATACCTTATGGCAGAGCCAGATTTTCCAATTTTTTTTAAAACCTTTTTTTTGTCTTTATCAAGAAGAAAGTTGACTGCAGTGAGCTGTGTCAACACCTTTACCCAAAAGCTGAGAGGTGCAAGTCACCATAAGAGCTGGGGCCTGGTGCTGCCATTCCTTAGGCAGACCTACCATGGGTCTGGGAAAGTTGCTGTTGCAAAGTTGAACATGGGTTTGGGAAAGCACCCCCACCAGGAGATCCTGAATGATATCTGATGGTAATTCAGGGCTGGAGGAAAGATTCTTCATCAGAAATGTCTCATGAGAACATGTTTCCTTACAAAAGAAATTCCATGTTTCTGATAAATTTATTAGCAATATTGCAAAAAGAGAATACCTGCCTCACATTAAAAATTTTTGTTCTTCCCAATCCAGCAGAGAGAAATTCCCCAAGATCTTACAGTCTAGAGGACTGCTTTGATCTTCCATTAAAGGTATATAATATCTGACAATTTCAGTGGTTTATCACCTGCATAATTGGATGCAGTGAATGGATTGGGTCAAATTCCCAGCAGGTGTAAAAGACATTGTTAGCAGCTTTGAAGCTGTATTTTCTCCAGTTTCTGTCAGCTAAAGATTTTGGTTTGACTCTGAGTTTATCATGCAGTGGTTTGAAATCTTGTTTGTGTGGGCCTGACTGGGGAACAGTCTCAGGGAAATCTGGTTTCCATAAGTGCTGGACAGGTACTTGAGGGAGCAGATTTGGCCTTTGTGTCTGCATTGCTTTTGATTGAGGTTTCTGATCTGCACAGGTTTCCCATGAGCACCTGGTCAATGCTGTAATTTCTCTAAGATGCAATTTCCTGTCTGTAAGATGAGGGTAGTAATTCAACACTGAATTTCTCCTAAGTCAAGTGATGCAAGGAAAAATCCATTAATGCAAGGCATTTGGGTAATAGGGTAATGGTGACTATGAACATCATGAATACCTGAATTTAGTCCTGCAGAGATGCACTCATATTTATATGGAGATAAGAGCCATGCTTTTCTGTTACTGAACCATTTGACATTCTGTGTTGAAAAAGCACAAGACAGGGAAATAAATATCCTAATTGCAGTTCCACAGAAGAATCATGGAAATAAAGAATGGAAAATTGAAAAGTGCTGTTTTAACTTCTGTTATCATTTGTTATGCCAAGCTATGTGAAGGTTTTGAAAAATAAAAGTGCTATTTTGTGGCTCCTGCTCTCCCTCTGTAATCATCCCCTATCTCTTCTCCAAAGCACCATGACAGTGTGTCAGTTAATGGTGATTTTTCATAGAATTAAATTCTCCCTCTCTCCTCAGATCCCCTAGATTCAGCTCCAGGTCAGGCCTGGAGCTCCTACCCTATTCTTTAACTGCAGAATTTGTGCTAGGATGGATTTAATGGCATATTCATAACAGATGCCTTGGGCTAAATCCTAAATGTCTTTTTGTTCATTCTCAGTCTCTGCTCATGCAAACTGCCAGTGAAACCAGTTATTTCCACCAAACCCAGGCTTTGATTTTCTAGACTTCAAGACACACAGAGAATAAAGCCCTAAATAAGGTTGTAAGGTTCTTCTTCCCAAAAGCCCAGGGGAGTGCAGAGAGCTGTCCCATGCTACACCACCACCTAGCACAGAGCCAGGAACACGGACCTCTGCTGGAACCCACCGAGGTCACCCCGAGCTGTGCCAGGACAGAAGTGATTTTTCCTGAGGAATTGTGTGAGCTGGTGGCATCAGGGGTCAGCAGGTAAACTGAATTCAGGAAAGGGAGAAGCATGGCAAGAGGCATGGAGTCAGGAGAGGAAGAGCAAGACAAACAGAGCACGAGGGCCAGAGTAACTGCGAGGTGGGAGTAGAAGTTGAACGACGGCGGAGGATGTGATAACAGATGAGGCTGCTATAAGAAGCCTCAACTATTAGTAGTGTATCAGTCTTCTGTTTTACTTAGCAGAGTGCTGGATAGTGTGATGAATTCAGTCTTGTGTAGCTTGTGGAGGGACAGTGCTGTGTATGTTTGAAATGCAGAAGGTGCTGTGATCTGGAGCACACCCCAGCCCCTGTTTTATCTTGCACACCTGACACTTGCTGCAGTTGGAAGTGGAGTGCAGTTCATTTCACAATGTATGAAAAACATTCAGTCATGTGCCCTGCTGTTCATACAGTTGCTAAGAGGATGAGATTGATAGTAAGTGGTCTTATGAAGCTATCAAACAGCTTCATATTCAGAGCTCAGATTTCTGCCTTTTCAATCTGTTCTAAAAAGGTCTTTGCAAGACTTTCCCATCTGCCCAATGGGTCTTTTCAATCTGCCAGAAACTATTTAACCTTGCCAAGGCATGGTCTTCAGAGAAAACCAAAAAGTCTCAAGCCTCTCCTTCCCCATCTCCTTTTCCTGACTCAGCAGGCCAAAAATATAATTTGCCATTGTCTCATATTTTGACCTAAAACTCTTGTGGGTTATTTAATGTGATTTTAGATCAGGTTCAGTGAGGAAGAGCCCCGAGTACACTCTGGAGAACCAGGCCCAGCACCAGTCACGCTGCTTGGCCACCACTAACCACAAGCTTTTCACTGGCCAAGGGACATTGCCCCGGGGTGTGAGGAGGTGTGAACAGTCACTGTCTAGCTAAGCTGGCACCAAGTCCTAAAAGCAGTGTGGTTATCCAGAAGCTGTGTGCTGCAGTCAGACAGCTTGCTTTGCTGGTGGGGAAAAGCTACTAAGCTTATGCAAAGCTCTGCTTTGCAGGCAGGCATCTGCAGACACTTGCAAAAATGCTTTTCCTCTATAGTTTAGCAGTAGAGAAATGAATCCACTGCAGACATAAAAGTAATCTCAGGGAATGTCTGTTTAAACAGCAAGTTTCCCTCCTAAACTGTTTTCAGGAGAATGGCTGGGAGGTGTTTTAGTGTTAATGCCCCTCAGATATTGGCAAACACAAGGGTTCTTCAGCTGCACTTAATGCAGGCTGGGAACACAAAACTGAAGAACTGGTGGAGATCTGGCTCTTTTTTTTCTTCTTCTCACATATCTTCTTGCAAGCACAGGCAAAAGTCTCTGCAGTGTTATGTCCATGCAAGAAAAAAGTCTTAGCAAGAGATGTGCTCAGAAATCTTCAAGACACACAGTTCAGGACAGAGTTCAGGTCTGAGGGCCCACTTTATTATGCCAGTATCATGCCAGTGATAACTACACTGGACATAATGTGCCTTTCCCAAAAATCCCCTGGGTTTGGAACATTGCATGACAGACTGCCTATCTCCCTGAGGAAAATAAAATGTGGGTGCTATCTGTTCCCTCCTCTGCTTTGTTGCCTTCAAGAAAAAATGCCAGGAGGATTCATTCAGAGTCTCCAGACAGCTGGAAAAGCTGCAGACACAGCTGAAGTGGACATTGATAAATATTTTCTGAGTTCTGACTGTAATTTTTTTCTGCCCAGTGTCAAATGACTGATTGCACCATCTCCCTCCTAGCCCCACATCCTCAGCATCCAATTTCTCTGTTCACTTCCTTCCTCAGTCTCCTACATCTTCTTTCCAGTCTGCTTTTCCCCATCTAGGTTAGATCCCCTTTGTGATGACCTTTGCTGTCATTCTCTTCACTCTGTGCATTCTGCCCTTATCAGTGATCTTTGTTGTCTTGCACATCTATAGTGTGAGCCATCAGTGGCAGCCATCCCTTTTCTTGTCTGGTCCTTTAGGATGGACTTACAGAGCCTGGTTGGCAGCTGAGCATCTCTAAATCTTCTAGTAAGCACAGTATTGAAACTTCAGTGACTTAAATGCATTACACAGAATCATAGAATGGGTCAGGCAGGAAGGGACCACAGTGGGGTCACTGGGTCCAATCTCCCTGCTCAAGCAGAGACATCCCAGAGCACAGGCACAGGATTGTGTCCAGAGAGTTCTAGAATATCCACTGAGGGAGACCCCACACCCTCTCTGGGCAATCTGTTTGGTGCTTGGTCACTGCACAGGGAAGAAATGATTCCTCATGTCCAGGAACTCCCTGGGCATCAGTTCCTGCTCGTTCCTCCTATCCCATTGCTGGGCACCAGGAGCAGAGCCTGGTCCCTGCCCTGAGTCCTCCCTGCAGACACTGATGGACAGGGATGAGGGATCCTCTCAGTTGTACCTTCTTGAGGCTGAACAGCCCCAGCTCCCTCAGCCTTTCCTTGTAAGAGAGATGCTCCAGCCCTTTAATCATGTTTTGTTGTCCTCCACAGGCCCTGCTCCAGGAGCTCCATGTCTCCCTCACCATGAGTAGCCCAGAAGTGGACACAGAACTCTGAATGTGTCTCACCAGGGCTGAGTAGAGGGACAGGACCATCTCCCTTGATCTGCTGGCAATGCTCTTCCTAATGCACCCCAGGATCCCATGGGCCTTCTTGGCCACAAGGGCTCTGCTGGCTCAGGGACAGCCTGTGGTCCACCAGGACCCCCAGGTCCTTCTCTGCAGAGTGGCTTTCCATCAGATCAGCCCCCAGCCTATGCTGGTGCCTGGGTGATTTCTCCCCAGATGCAGGATCCATTTACCTCTGAGGAAATTCAGACAGCTCTTCCCTGCCCATCTCTCCCACCTGATGAGGTTCTTCTGCAGGGCTGCACAGCTCTCTGGGGTATTGGCCACTGCTCCCGGCTTTGACTCACCAGCAAACTTCCTGAGGAGGCTTCTGCCCCTTATCCAAGTAATTTGGGACTAAGTTAAAAAATATCAGGCCCAGTATTGAACCCTGGGGATATTGTGGATTGTCAAGAACAAACAAGGGGCTCAGGATGATGAGATGTGACACCATGAAGATATAAAGGCAGCAGTACCATGCTAAGTTGTCGACTTTTGTAGCCAAGAGACACAAAACCACAGAAATTCTTGCTGTGTTGTGAGCAGCCACAAGGAAGAAATGCTGTCCCAAAGCACTGCTCTCTAATAATCAGGATATAAGAATCTGCATTTGGTTCATGCTCTGCCACTAATTCATTTATTGGGCTTGTAACCATATAACAATGCTGTGCTTTAGAGCAACCATCTGCAAACAGAGTGTAGTACTCACTGAATCACAGGCATGTTGTGAGGCTTCATCAATCAATTGTGGTTTTAAAAGGAATCTCAACTCCTGGCCCAAAAGTGTAAATCATCATAATTTATAACCTTGTTAGAATTTTTTTATACAGAACTTTTTTTTTTCCCTATTCTTTTCTCATAACAAATGTACACCAGGTCAATTCTCAGTGGGTTATTCCTGATTTAAATGTGTGTAAGAGAGCTGAGAAGCAAATCTCTCATCTTCAGACAGAGGAAGGCTCTTAATAATGTAGCCATTTACACACCCTCAAAAATGGAAGCTGTTTAACAGCTTTGTTTGACTTCAACAGCAGGAAAATGTGCACCTCACTTTTCTCAGCATCAATCCTTTTTGAAGCATATTTTGTGTTTACAAGCTGTCTTGAGCACTGAAATTTGTTTTAGATCTGGGCTGTTATTAAAGGTTCAGTTTCCTTCCCTCCTCCAGTTTCAAACTAAGTGATAATATGAGGTGGTGGGAAATTGTCTCCATGAGCTGGTACTGCCTTTGCCCTGACTCTGAGTTTCTCAGGAAAGGTTTCCACTGCAGTAAATATCCTGCCTGATCTCTGCCAGTAACACTATAATCTTCCTTTCAAAGAAACAGTTTAGCTTTGTGTGTATATACAGGTTGGAATTTATTTTGGAAAATATCCGTAAGAGACCCTGGCACAGCTAAATGTAATTGAATTAGCTGAGGTTTAAGCTGCTGCTATGGTCTTATTTCCATTTCAACTCCGTGAGATACAGTAATAACAATGTTTAGCATCACCTTTTTAATTGCTGGTCAGTCCAACCACTGTCTGAATTTGTAGAGATAAAGCTGACACTTCCAGCATGTGTGTGGAGATGAGGGAAGAAGCTTTTCTTCCACTTTCTCTACAATAGATTGGCTTGGCTGGCCATGAGACGTCCTCCTAGAAGTCAGAGTAGCACCCACAACTGGAGTATTCAGGGATTCTCTTGGAATATTCAGGCCATGGACCAATGAGGCAGCTTGGCAAGAGCTGCAAGGGGAGGCAGCAGGGACACCCCACCAGGTTCCATTGAAGTTTTTGTCAGATCTAGGCTAGATCTAGGTGGGTACCCCACCTTCCACAGGCTTTCTCTGCAGCCTGGTGAAACTCTCAGCTCCCTGCCTGGAAAACAGTATATGCAGGAGGGAAATGTTGGTTGGGAAAACTGTTTCCATTACTTGGAGGCAGTCAAGTCATAAACAACGGGAGTAGAGGCCAGAAAAAATGCATTAGAACAAAATGCACTGAAAATTATGGAGGTAACTAAAGGGTAAGTATATTCAGGTGTCCTAAAATAGGAAAAAAATTTGAAGGTGTGGAAGACCCCACTCAATATCTTCCAAATAAAAAGGATGTGTATTCATCAACCATTTATTTCAAGGACATAAAAGCTGGAACCTGCTGCTCAAGTAATCAAAAGAGTGAGGTAAGATAAACCAGAACATTTCATTCACCTTTTATTCAGCATTATTCTAATTATTCTAAGTAATTTTTTTTCCTGGACAGAAAAGGACAATTCCACAGCAAACATACATGTGAGTTCCTATTTTGCCTTTACTGTGGCTCTCCATTAGTAACAGCTGCAGCTTATTGCACTAGCCTGCAAGCCCCTTCAGCAATTGCTTTCTTCTTCAGTGGTGATTTTAATGAAATGCACATTTTTCCACCAATTCATTCAGAAACTGTTGCACCAAAATACAGTACCCATTGCTGCAGGAAGATGTCTCTCCCAGAGCTCTACATCTTTGCAGCTCAGTTATCTCTGGTGACAATGGTGAGGGCTGTACCTTTTCAGGGATCTTCCTTTGTACCTTGCCAGGGTTTTCCTCAAAGACTTATTCTTAATCAGGGGCAGGTTTGGTATGGGAATTATTCATTTAAAATATGCATTAAATATCACATTGAGGCATCAGCTACAGTAAATGCAAAAGTGACAGTCACACTGTGAGCATTTGGTAATCTACAAATAGACCTGGAAGTCACAGTGGCTCAGGAAACTTAGACAGAGTCGATTCAGTAACAAATGCATCCATATCCAACACCTTTGCTGCATTAATTTCTCCAAGCAGCTCACTCCTCTACAGTGTGCCTACAAGACGTGCATACATTACCGTCAGTGACTGATGCTGTCCCCGTGGCTGCTCATGTTTAATGAAAGCTTTGTGCCTATATATAAATTCTGTGCTTGAGTGAAATATCTTCCAAATCCCTCACAGCAGTTCTGGAAGAGACCTTTGGCTTGTACACTGAGAAGTGAACTCACCCTTTCTGCCACACACAGGCTCTGCAGAATAAAAATGATACATGAGGATAAAAATAGAACAGAAGAGACTATTTAGGTTGGACCAGATGCTCACATTCCTGCCACCTAGGTGGATTTAATATTAGTGAATTCCCTGTGAAAAGAAACGAGTGTGGGAAAAATACGAAGCGTAGGTCTGATCCTGTTCTTTTTTTTCCCCCACGTGTGAAGTTGCTTCACACAAGCACCCTCTCCCTAAGTCAATGAGACTCTTCGTGCATGTTTTCTGTCACTGCTGATTACTTTCAAGAGGACTGTTGTGTTGCAGGCACAGGGGGGATGGAGGCAAGAATTAAAGCACCAGTCCCCTGCTCTACCTGCTTCTGCACAAACACTGCCTGACGAAAGGAACGCTGTTGAATCATGTGAGCCCTGCCCGAGCGTATCCAACAGAGGTTGCACTCCTTTGAACATCAATGGGAAGAAGGTACAAAGAATAAAATGAGAGCTGCACAGGGAAGGTTCCCTCCTCCATCATTTTCCCGAGCTACTGCTCTAAGGACACAGGTGCATTCACCCAGTAACCCGAGCTCAGCTTCCTCTTGCACTCAGTCGACTGAGTCCATGGTCCACAAACACTTCAGTGACTGTGCAAATGCACACAGCTGGCGGAAGCAGAGGACATGAAGAGAGCCTGTGAAACTAAAGGGAAGTCTGACTCCTTACAACCCAGTCACTAATACTTGTCATCACAATCTTTGTATTCCTGTTAACTGCCTGATCCAAAGGTCACCAGAACTGATAGACCTGGCTACGACAGGCTTGGAGTCAGGCATTGCATCTTTAGCTGAGCCACTTCCCAGTTCTTAAAATTGCAAAGTTTGCTTCACTGCTGCAGCTGCATTGTAAAGGACAGACTTCATTCATGGCCAGATCATTTAATGAATGAATTTTGTAGATTGCAGGGAAGAATTTTTATGGGAGACCTCTGGTGATTCTTAATGACTGAAATTGCAGTGTCTTTCTTATGTATTACCAGTCTCACTAGGCCTTGGAATTGCTACAAATTTGTAGCCCTCCTCTGATGTGAACAGCATGGCAACAACTACGCCTTGTGTGTGACCACCTTCCATGAATTGTCACTTAAAAGAACATCCACAGCAAAATTCAACACAGTGACTCTTTCATGGTAGTAATTCAAAGAAATCCCCTAAAGGGCCAGAGACATTTTAAAGGGCAAAGTGAGCCAGGGCTACACCTCTGCCTTGCCCACCTGTACACATGAACCCTCTTCCTTTTACATAGTAGAGATGGCAGAGCCACATGGAAATGTCATTTCATGGCCCTGCACTGGGAAGAGTGGCTGAAAATATGGCTACCTTCTTGAACTTCAAAGTCTTTACTAAGCCCTGATGGCATGGAGAAATTGCAGTGTGTTCTCTGTTCCAGGCCAGGGCCTGGGGACCACTGAAGGAAGCTTGGTCAAAACAGATAAAAGGGAGTACTTTTCCTGCTCTGAGTAATAGATCCATTGATCCGTTCATCTTCGGGAAAATGAGAATTTTTCATAGAATCATAGAATGGTTTGGGTTGGAAGACGACCTCAAAGATCATCTCAATCCAATCCTCTTGACATGGGCAGGGGCATCTTCAACGAGACCAGCTTGCTCAGAACCCCATCCAACCTGCCCTTAGCTTGAATTTTAGCTGAGAAGGCAAAAAATTTCAACTGTGTTCACAAAGAGGGTAGGCAAGTGCTTGGGAGAAAGTTCTGTCATGAGTCACTACACAGAGCAACTAACTGAGAACTCAGAAAATCCATTGATTTAAGATAGTCTGAGGGTGGGAGAGTATTTAAGGAGATGAAAAAGAACTGCACATACTTGTTCAATTTGCATTTCTCCCTTGTGCCTGTATAGCCACTGTGGATGAGGGGCTTCTGGGCTCGATGAACCTTTGCCTGAATCAAACTGCTGTTCTGGTCATCTTCATGCCACCATTTTCAGAGAAAGAAAATGGTTTCCTAATAATCTGTGTTGAAAAAGAAATAGGTTAGGTCTTCTTTCTAGTACTGATCATATTTTTCTTGTTTTGGGGGCTTTTGTCTTTTTCTGGTTTGTTGTGGCTCCTGTGGCTCATCTGGGAGATGGCTCATGGATTGGCATCTCTCAGCCCCCTCTTGCACAGAGAGAGACATTAGATTTCTCTCAAGGAGAACCTCTGTCAGATCCAAAGTTTGGACTGGAGAACAACTCACAATCCAGGTGCCTTGCTGGCTCTTGCCTTTGTTGCAGAGTGAACTCCAGGTAAAACAGGAGAGCTGCTGCAACACAACAGGACCGACATGCTCCTGCCTAAAACATGGGAAATTTCAAATTCTGCTTGGCTTTTTGTGGAGACAAGAGGTACAACTCCAGGTTAGCAGACCTGTCAGCAGCCAGGGCACCCACTGCACATCTCAGAGCTGTCTTCCAGCCTGTGTTCTCTCCCACAAGTTAGACCTAACCCAGGAGGATCTAAGTTATGTGCTGTCCCTTTGAGTTAACTTTCCTTTTAGTAACTGAACATGGTTTGCTCCTTTGGTAGCTCCATCAATAGCAGAATAAAATATTTTTTTTTTTTTTTAATATATATATATATCTTATGGAGAAAACTATTATTCAGGAATTTTTAGTCACTTCTCTATATATTAAAGAAAAGCTTTTCACTTACCACTTACCCCTCCAATCCTTTCCTGCCAGAGATATTTTCTAGATTCTTCATCTTTACAGTTCCTTTTTTTTTCAGTCATACTGTACACCCCAGGTCCAAATCCTGCACTCAGTCTGCAAATGAACCTTCTGTTCCCAGATGTGTCTCTGCCTCTCACTTGGCTGAAGCCTACCACTTCAGCAGAGCCTGTAAGCTGAGCTGACCATCCTGACCAGCATCAATCCTTCTCCCTTGGAGTTTGCCTGACAGCTCTGTTGTAGATGGAAGGATTGAAGGACACTCACTCCGCTTTGCAAATTATTTTCTCTGTGGCTCAAATATTTATATGGTCTTGTGTCTGGATGAGCAAAGACTGGTCTTTAGAGTGATGGGCACTTCCTTGCCAACAGGGTCAGCAACTCCAGATTCTTATGGAAGTAAATAGGTGTTTAAAAAAATTACTGTTACTTTTCTCTAAACAATGTTGAAACGTTTGTGAGTACACAGAACAGCATGTATTTTCTGCTCCACTACCACAGTAAAATGTTAATATTCAGATATTTCTCCAGAAAGCACCACCTTGTCACTGTTCCTTGACCAAAGGAAGGTTCTGAGCCCATGGCTGTGACTGTACCCCACAATGTCACACGGCTCTGTGCCCCACGTCCCACGGAGCTCTCATCCCTTCCCAGCTGCCCACAGGCCCCACTTTGGCCTCATGTTAACCATCACTTTCAGCTAAAGGTTAATTACTCCAGGAGACATTTCCATCCAAGCTGTTGCCCACAGGTTGCAGTCCCTGCCTGAGTCCTATTTTTAGACCATCTCCTTCCTTGCTATTGATCCCAGCCACCCTCTGTTAATTAGATACACACAACACACACAGCATTTGCAACTCATTTATCAATTCTGTTCAGCACCTCCCTCCCCTGAGATGTAATTTGGAGCCCTCCTTGAATCATGCTATTGATCTTTCCCAGCAACTTTGCTATAGGATTCTCTGTGTTGCAAACTATTTATAGATTCCTCTTTTCCTGCTCTCCCTTGAGGAATCAGAAATGGGCAAAGGTAATCAGACTTCTATATTTAAGGAGTTGATCGAAACCAGATATTTCCTCTTTTCTCCACCTTTCCCCTCCTTCCCTCTGTTGCTGATCTGTACACACTTCTTTCGGCAGGAGAGACCTTGCTCCATGTCATGCTGTATCAATTCCAGTAACTCTCAGGTGACGTGATTCAGAATTTGCCCTGGGTGAACTCTTGTTTGCTGAATTGATGAAACAAATTCTTCCTCCTCCCTGCATCCAGGAGTTTCACAAAGGGCCTTGTGACCAGTTTCATCCACTCAGCTTGGGGCGCACCTTTCAGAGGGCTTCAGTCTTGGAGACTGGCTTCTGACCTGATCCACCTACAAGGCACTGGTTTCCCTTTGCCTCCTCATATCTCAGGAAGGATATCCAAAGGCTTTAGACAATGTATAGCCAGGAGTGAGGCAGACAGAGTTGCTTTTATGGATGGAGAGTTACAGTAACGAGCCCTGGGTCCTAGGATTTGAGAAAGACCTAAACCAAAAGAATGTATCCTGAAGCTCAGAGAAATCAGGACCTTCACTGAGTAAGGCTGAAAATCCCAGCACCAGTGCAGGAGGATGCCCACAATTATGGGCAAGGCGGCACCAGGAGGGGCAGCCTTGTTTCAGGATGTACATAAGAGCAGCCTCAGGCTCCTGTGGTAACACCTGCTGCTGGAAACTTGATGGTGAATGAGAGGCAGGATGTGGCTAGAGGATGTGAGGGATTTCAGCCTCCATAGGGTGATGGCTCTGGAGCCATGGGGCTGAGGATGGACCCTGTGGAGCCAGGCTAGCTCCTCTGAACCATTGGGAACATTTTGCTGCGTGCGTGTAGGTTGTGTGTAATGAGCATAGAATCACATAATGGTTTCAGTTGGAAGGAACGTTAAAGATCATCCAGTTCCACCCCCAAGACATGGGTCTGAGTGCATGCCTGTGCTTGGGGGGATATGCTGAGGCTGGGGAAGGGGCTTTGCTGTGTGGAGGGTTGTGGTGTGGGCAGGTTTCGGAAGTGTGTGATGCTGTGGTGCATTGGGCTGGGGACCCGAGGGAGTTTTGATGTGTGTGGCTGTGGTGTGTCGAGGTCAGTGTGTGCGTGGGGTGCCTGAGTGGAACTGCGATGTGTGGATGTCTGTGTGCATGGAGTGTCAGCACAAGATGTGCAGGTGTGGTGAGTGGCTGTGGGGTGTGTGACTGTGGTGTGTGGTGCTTGGGGTGTATAGGGCTGCGCAGGTGTGTGCATGGGAGCCATGGTGTGTGACGCTCAGGGTGTGTAGGGCTGTGTGTGCGCGTGTTCGGTGCTGTGCAACGCGGCGTGTGAAGGGCTCTGCCTGGGTGTCGGCGCCGAGCGGGGCTGTACGTGGCGATCTGTGGAGGGGCGGCGGTGCGGTAGAGCTGTGCGTGGTACCGCGGAGCCGCTGTCCCCCGGTGCGGCGGAGGCGGCACAAACCTGTCCCGGCCGCTACGCGCGACACGGCTC